>JBAMJR010000028.1:4037500-4637500 GCA_038501785.1 Myoxocephalus aenaeus | reverse complement strand
ATCCTTTGTGGCATCATGCTTCATGGTGTTATCGAACGGATCAGTTCAGACTTCATTTTGCGTTTTATTTTTTCCCCTTCCTCCTCCCTTTTCTATGGCACCAAAACTGTTGCCAAGCATCCATCTGGCTACCACTCAGAAACAATATCGTGTTTTCAAAAATAATCAGAGGCTGATATAAGGCTCACACTGATGCATCGTTTCTACATTATTAGTGATCCAAAAACAGAAGAGGTTGAATGAAATAATAACAGTGTTAACAAGCATGACGGTAACAATAGGGGAAGAACATGCCACTTATTTAAAACGTGTCGAGACAGCATTATGAAGCATAGACTATCCATATTATTTTGAGGGGTTTACATCACAACAGAAATAATATTTGTACTCGATATGACATTGGGTGATCTGTTCAGCCCACAGTTTTTTTTGAACGAACAATTATCCACTGAAATCATCAAACATCGTACAACATAGTTTGACGATTTTGAAGATGTGCTTATTTATTTCCTTGTCAAGAGTTAGATGAGAACATAAAAAATATTTATGAGTTTGACTGTGGTATCGATCTTCTCATTTAACAAGAGACGGACCTCCCAAAATGTTGAACTATCCCTTATATAAATTGAAGGAGTATCTTCCTTTGTCCTTTAGTAGCTGGTATTGGATCATAGAGCATTACAGTTTGTCAACACTCACACAAATACCTGGATTACTGTCAATAAATTGCATGAATGTGATCGGATTAGGCTAGTTTGGACTTTAATAATAAGGATAGAAATTATAAATGCGACGGATTATAGAAGATTATAGTTATAGAATAACCTGTATACCTCTAATATAGCTGATACCGATCACAATGAACATTTATCCCTCATACACGGCACAGCAGCACCATGTTAGCCACTAAAACCATCATCATAGGTGATGATGGTTTTCATTGTAGGCGAGAAAGATAATCCGTGTGCACGCTAAAGGACAAAAAAAAGAAGCCTATTTTCCAACCTTTATCTATACTTGCTTTCCCAGCATTGCAGTTCTTTTAAATGTTTGCTTTTAAAAGAGACTGTACTCACTGTAAAGAATGGTGCCCTGTGTAGATCTTGTTTTCAGCGTCAAGTAGAGAATAACAGTGGTGTCCTTGACAGTAGCAGGGAGATTATTACTGGCGCCAGAAGGCTGGAGAAGAGATGAAACGGGAAGCAGCTCCAAATAAGATGTGCCATCGAATGAGGGTATATATACCGTAGTATCTGCAAAGAAAAACACAAATACAAATTGATGAAATGCATTTAAATAAAGCGAGAAAGGTGAGTGGAATCCTAATATTCCTTATAAAATACATGCAAAGGAAGGACATATCGAGTAAAAGCAACACTCCACGGTGCTTTTGTTAGTCAACAGAACAGCAAGAATTGTCTGGCATGTACTCTCGCAGCAGTGATAGCCTGCCTGAGAGCAGAGTCAGCAGGGCCCTGTCAGTTATTTCCCACTGGATGAAAAGGGGTATGACTTGAAGGAGAGGTGGTGGCGGTACCCGCTCAGGTCATAAACTCAACAAGCCAATGATGATCTGCTGGCTTTTCCAAAAAGGACACTGTACACCTCGAGGATGTCTTGCCGCTCAGATGCACGGCAGTCAATTCAAAATAGGCCACCTCGGCCTCAACTCAGGGGATTCTACCTTCAGAGTCCAGCTCAAAGAAAACCGCAGTTGATCCTCAGTGGAGAACTCATAACATATACTATGTGTAGGGTCACACACACACTTGTGTTTTATTGTCACAGAAATATAATATATCCTTTCATAGCTCTTGTGTTCATTTTTGTTGGTGCTTTGATGTGTGACGTTAGCAGACCTGTGAATGACTGAGAGCTTTAAGAACAGAAAAATTTGATTAAGATGTAACATTCAGTGAGCAATGATCTTAAAGTTGAAGGCTTAACAGTGGCAATGGTAGAGAAAAACACATGTTCAATCAGTGTCAAAGATTATTCAGTAATGTGGTTTTGGATGTGAACACATGTACATGTCACAACTCAGTGGATAGGTTGATATATTATGATAAATTAGGTTTATTTAAATATGGTCGAGGGAGACATTAAAAAAATTGTTGTGGCATTTGTACAAACTCAAATTTGGAAACTGTCACACAGTGTTGCTCAAGATTACAACATTGAATGCACACTTTAAGTGATCAATTTTATGCTATAAGCTACTATTGGATATTCAAAGAAGAGAGGACTCAGTGGCTGCTGTTGGACTGCTTGAGTCAGACACTACTGGTGGACAGTGGTGCCATAGATGTATTCATAGAAACAGGGACAACGCAATTGTTGCATATCAGTGTTTCATGGTAACGGCTTATCCTGAAATTGGCCTTAATGAGACCAGAAAAGGAGCCGAAATATATGATCTGTGAAAATATCTGCAGGGTTTGACAATAAGGTCTGCTCAGGGCCTGCAGGTCAGTAAGATGCAGACTTGGTCCAGTTTATTGAACAGTCATCAGACCAACACCTGAGAACAGATTTTGGTCGTACCAATTCTCAAATGGTCATAATCCTGTTATCTTCGCCTGTGTGCCCAGACACTTTCAGATTCTTGCGCTTTCCCCAGCCAATCAGAGTGGAGGACTCTTCAGAGTTGCGCAAAGAGTTAAGTGGAGCAGACATGAAAGCCAATACTTGAAATTACAAAGAGAAAATAAAAAAGTCGTTTCTTTTGTTGTAGGAGGAGCTTTTTTCTTGGGCTGATATTAATGTATCAATTCTGTAATGTTTGTTGGCAATTTCTGAGAGAGGCAAATTGAGCTGGCTCACTTTTAAAGGCATCAGCAATTACAGCAAAAAGAGCTGGCAGTGTGTTGGCAAAGCAGTAAGCCGACAACCCCTCATCAGGTCCCATTAATGTCAAACACAAAAGCAGCAAATGCTCACGACCCTGAAAAAGGTATTTTGTGATTGCTTAAAAAAAAAAGAAACTACATTTACATGATTCTTTCTGGTCCTGATCTATGAAAGCGTTACCTGCACCAAAGACCAATTCAATTTCATTATTATTTAATTTTCATAAAAAAGTACACACATCAAATTTAATCACAGTCAATTAAATACGTCCCGTTCTCATTTTGCTGTTGTAAATACACAAATAAAAGTGTTGTTTTCAAAAAGAATATGGGTTATAACTGACGTTAGATTAGACACAGTCATGGTAAAAAATATCAAGAAGATCATTTAGAAGCTCCTTTTTTTGACGAAGACAGATTTTTAAATAACTTAGACCAAAAATATAATGTCGCTTTAAATGAAAAAATAAGAGTGCACATTCTTATTTGGATTGATCTCGTGGTTAGGTAAAACTTGCTGAAAAGATATAAATGGGACGAAACTGCTCTCAACTTTCAAATATCCGAGAAGTAAGGACAGAAGGTAATGAGCCGTAAAAGGAGGTCATGATCAATGCAGACCAAGTCTGAATAATTTCCTGCCTCACTAGTTTCCTCTTTTTGCCCACTGCCATACCTTGCAGCCATTTACTCCGTAACTAATTTTTGTGATCACTTAGCTTTCAATTGAATGCTTACATACATGACAGAATGTCTTTGGCAAGGTCTACGACCCTCTGTGTCTTCTTCGGAGAGACAATTTATCATAGCTTAAAACTCTGTCACGCCCAGATGAACTAGCTTTATCTTGACAAAACCTGTCTTATGGTTGGCTACTTGATATCAAATACTCACTCAACCACCTGGCACTGGCCTGGATTACGGTCCAGCCCACCAGAGGTACAGCCCCAGGGTCCAAACATAAGAGAGCACGACTCACAGCTCACGCACGTCAAGCTTCCTATTTACAGGCCGCGCATAAGATACCAACTAAATCTGACTGAGAAGTAAGTCTGAAAGCTGCTTTGGATTGACAGTCTTTGTGTGCTAAAAATAAAAAAATAAAAAATAACTGCAGTATACAATTGTAGTGATTTAGTCGATGTGGTGATATAGCAGATGTGTGCAGGCATTCTGTGTGTAATACTGTCTGAGAAACCTACAGTATGATACCTGACAGTTCAGCAGGGAGTTAAATGCTTTGCTGCACATGAAAATGTTAATATTACCAATCCTTCTGATAGTCTAAACTGAGTAGTGAATATATAATCTACTTGTCACATATCCAAAGTGAAGTGATGGACGATCCTTTCCCACAATGTAGGGTAGTACTGTAAGAGTCCTGCATTTTTACTTAAAGTGCCTTTAATTGATATTTTACAATCTATCAAATGCCAATGTGAAAGGGGTCCCCCATAGTGATGGGAATTATCCCCAGAATCTGCAGCTCCCCTCAGCTTTAATGAGCTTCATCGTGTTTCATTTTACTTTTTAGCTGTCCGGCTTTCACCATCTCAAAGAATATTTTTTTTATGAACAGCAGGCAGCTATTTTCTGCAAAAAGCTCTAATAACCCACTTTACGCTACTTGCTCAGCATCGAACTGCAGACAGGCACAGTCAGAGACTAGCAGGTCAACAAAGCCGAGCATTTAGCAGTTAAAGAGACATATTTTTCCCTCAGGAGTTGGTAGAGACCAAAAATCGAGGTAAGAGAGAGCGGAGATTGGACTTACATTCGCCAATTCAATGCTAATGTTGCTTCTTGTTTGCAAACAAGTTCACTATAATAACTTAAAAGGTGACGATGTGTTGAATATACTTGGTGCCAAGTGGCCAATAAATCCCATAATGTACTTATAATGTACAATAGTCTCAAGAATGAATATATACCGGTATAATATCTAAGCATTTATTTCTGTTGCAGTAAGCAGTGATTAAATGTTCAACAATCAAGTAGAAACTAATTCTAACCAATTCATATACCGCTTGCTAGTATAAACTATATCAGTATATTATACTTTAGAATAAAACATTGTTTGTTTTGTATATGAACAATTGTAATCAACAGCTACTTGACTGCAGCAGACATCTCTCTTTATGTTCTTATCAAGACAAATAATCAACTATTAGGCTACATTCTAGAACATGTGGTATTCACAATAATAACATCAGTATCAGATTAGATCTTCTTGAACAATAACATAAGAGGCAGCAGAGACTCATGTGCATCTTGATGTTTCTCTTACATACATACTGTACCACATGTCAGCATTTTATCTAGGACACAAACAAGACCACATCATTAGTCGCCGGGTAGGATGACACATCTATAATTAACTCGAAGTGGGGGCTTTATTCGTCTCTTATGTCTATTCTTAATTCAATAAGATGTGAGGACAAGGTTGTCACCCGGCAAAGTTGACACATTCACAGACTTTGCCAGCATGTAAACAGCCTCTGGACTGCTATTAGAACTAGTACTGCAAAGCACATCGCTGGATGAGTGCTCGTATGAGATTGCACTCCGTTAACCTGAGAGACTGAAATGCTTTTGAAGAGGTGAAATTCCTCAAACTCAGCAGAAATTACTCTAAAAGGCCACTGCTGGAAAAGTTTTATGAGTGTGACAAGTTAAAGGATAAGCAGGAACTTACTTTATGGGCATGGAAGGAATAGGCTGGGGGTTTCAGGATTTATTAGAATTTTCTTTAATTAAATTACAAAATTCTGAGAATGTAGAACATCAGATTCATTTCATTGGTATGGTGGTGGGAGTTTACTATATTATGTATATATGTGTATATATATATATATATAGTATTAGTATGCATTATAACCTCACAAAGTCAGGTTATAAGGCATATTTGGCTTATCACGGTTAATTTAAAATTAGAAAGTTTGTATGTTGTCACGCAGATGTTCACGTAAATATGCTGCAGTCACGTGATGATACTTGTTATCACCCTTGTGAACCCAAGAGGTACAAAGCTGAGAAATGAATCACTGAATGATGCATACTCCTTATTCTCTACTGGCTGTTTAGAAGTTGGCCAAAGCATATTTAATAACTGGCTCAGCAAAGCAGCATCACTGTCATGTAAGCAGCACAGCTGTCTCCCGTGGGAAAATAACAAAATGAGATTGAAGTCCTTAAAATAGCATAATTTTGTGTTACAGTGCCCCGAGAGACAAATCACATTTCAGTAGATTACTTAAACACCTGTAAATTAGCATTTTTAGAGCACATGGCAGAGGTGTCAAATAAGGGCGTCAGATGCACACAGGCTGCTCCAGCCATGTTAATGACTGCCAACGTTAGCTTCAAGCGCCACTCCTGTCAGATCTCCATGTATTCTGTAAACACAACATTATGCTATCAGCCTAAATCCCGTTCAGGGGTTGTGAAGGTGAAGATGAATCCAGTTTTCATTGTTGAAACTCTCTGAAATGCTAATAAGAATTTCCATTGCTTACCATATTCCTCAGGCTTAAAATTTACAGCACATAACGCCATTTGGTGGCTACTGTGAATCTCCTTATTGAAAGCCCATGTCTGAAAGCATCGTCAGTGCAATGCTCTATGAATTGCAGAGGAAAAGGAACGTTTTCTGTTATTGCACGTGGGTTAGTTTACAAAGATAACAGTGGCAGAAAACCACTCAAAACTCTGTGGTGAAATACTACACAATGGATGTGCTAATTTTTTTCCCCAACGTCACCTGTACGCCTACAAACTCGATTCATATAGACTAGTTAGGATTCATCTGCTCTTTAGCCTGGTCGTGTGTAGATTGTAACCCACAGAGTGCGGATACTTGCGAGACGTACCGCCCAACGACCTTAACCATTCCAGATCAATACATAACCATAACCATGTCATAAAGAGCTTTGCAAATTGTGGTGTACCCTTGAGACATCTTTTTACTACTATTGGTAGAAGTTGACCGGATATGCTGATGATTGCAGATTAGATCTGAGCAGATAAACACACCTTAATCTATTCATTACACTTTTGCTTGGGTGTTTTCACACGAGTTACATACTGGAGCTAGACTAACACAACACAACACAACAACTGAAATGTCAATCAGTTGTGAGCAGCTTGGCTTGCCTTATCAAGGTTTCAAACAATTAATTTCCACCTCTAGTGTTACTAATGTTGTCACTGACAGAGAATGCCGACAACAGCAAAATACAGGATGCTGTTTTCTACACTGTCAGAGCAAATCGTTGATGGCAAGAGAGGTAGAAAGGGCGTCAGTAGCCACATTGTAAGTGCACTGAGAAGAAATCTGCAAAGAAAAAGCACCATAGCCCGTGTGTCTAGTACGGCTGTCTCCTCGGTATAAGTGTCGGAGCGGTTTGTACAAAACAAATATTTTTGGTGGGAACAGGTTTGAGAACTGACGGGTGATGTTTGTTCTACAGGGATATCTTGGGCTTGCCAACGTTACGTAGCTGAATGTTGAGCGAGTGCTGCAAGGTCGTGTTCTCATTCTCAATGAGCGCTGGAGGTGAACATGGACACACGGCGGTGGTTCAAGCTGCTTATATGGATCTTTCATTTCATTAATCATATCCTGAATAATTCACATCGCTCAAAATTCTTAATGCAGCTCACTCTATTTTCCCCTCATAGTGAAACCTATTAGCCAAAGAGGCTCAGCATATATTAAACAATATAATTTGTTGGCCGGCTCTTCATGATACAACTATGGAGGTCACAGTACAGTAATAGGGCTTTACGTTTTTTTTACTGCTTCCGCTTGTGTGTGTGTGTGTGTATATATAACAAGCAGTTGTTGTGGTATTTAATGGATTAATGTGCCTACCGTATGTTACTTTGATCATGGAGGCTCTGTAACATGTCTCGGTAAAGCCTACCTTTCTCACAAAAGGTGCCAGTGAAATGAAGCAGGCAGTGGCAGGAAGGCAGAGCTCCCCCAGGCTTCTGCAGCTGATGACATGTTCCTCCGTTGCGGCAAAGACCGTCGTGGCAAACTCGAGGTTCCTGCAGAGCATGTTTTGTTGTTTGTGTGGGAGCTGCCATTGTTGTTGTGTTCACTGTGTCGGAGGTGGTTGATTGAGTTGTCCAATTTGAAGAACTCGTTGTGGAGGCTTCAAAGGCATGCAGAGTATTTCTGTAAAATTGTGCAAAGGTTGTAGTTGTTTAAGTGAGTAAAAATCCAATTTAGCATTAGACTTATTTGCTTTTAAGCCTAAAGATTCATGTGCAGCAAAAATGACCCATTAAATAAAAATGTAAATGTGAAGTGCAGTCATTTACAAAGTGGACAGATTTTAGATCACGATCCCAGGCCTGAAGGAAGTATTATGTTTAACAATGCGGTCAGATTTTCATCACTGCATCAGATCAAACAAAATGTGACTACTGGTGCTTGTACTTAATTATAAAAAAATATTAACAAACAAGTGTGTTAATGTGTTAGGGTGATTTTTCATGTATGACCCCAGGAAAACTAAAAACTATGTTTTGCTGACAAAAAAATATAAATTTGAAAATGAAATCAAAAGAAGAGATCATGATGAAGACATGGATTTATTTTTACTTTACCTGCATTGGTCTATGTTGCTGCTGGCGATGGCATCAGATGTATAAAAGCTCCTCAGTTTATTTATTTCAATTATTTCAATGCAGCCATTATAGTTGTGGAAAGGTTTCGCTCTCTAAGGGAAAACAAAAGATCGTATTGAAATCATATATGTGTTTAATTTATGATTTCTGTAGCTAGTTGATAAACCATACAGTAGGAGCTCTATATCTTACCTGATTGGGGAGATATTGTTGTGGCAGACCACCTGTGAAGACGTGGTTTGTTCTTATTATGATGTTTCCCGACCAGTAATTACTTGCTGTACTTTTGATTCTTTCGTGACCAGAAAGAGTGAGCTCTGCCTCACAGGGGGTCAGGTGTTGTCTGAAAAAAACAATGAACATTTCACGTCAAACAGTCAGAAAGCACAGCTTTTTGTAATAACTGAAATGCAAAAAAAATAACTTAACAGTAATTTGGTGCTAGAAGATGTGGATTGCACATGGGGTCTTTCAGTTATCATTCTGCATATTCACATGTCTCTGTTAGCTCCATGTAGAAACTTATCTAACTTATGTATTTAGTAATACAAAAATACCACTAAAGACAAAAAAAATGTCCATGTACTGTATTCTGACATTTCAAAAAAGAAAAATGTTTGTGGGCTTGATAAGACATGAATAGCTTCCCATTCAAGAAATCATGTTTAGCCAACATTGTGACGATAAAAAAAAAAACATTTTCAAACTCTGGACAAAAACCTCTGAGATGAAGTTCTGCTCCAGAGACAAACAACTTCCTGTTGCAGAAAACATGGAATTTAAAAACAGTGGTTTGAGTAGTAGGGTGAAATAACGAATGCTGAGCTCTAAAATCCATGGTAAATGCGTACACAATTGTTTTGTTTAGAAATTAATTGATCCCAATTTTTTTTTTTTTGGTGCGTCTGGTGTCCTCCATTTTGTTTTCTTCTGGGCATCTACTATTTTGGATGCGCCCCACAGCCATTCATAGATTTCAAAAACCAATTCTCCACTTTGAAACAACAGGGGAGAGCCGATAATTACCTAAGTGCAGATTCTGGACTAACCATCTGCAGCTTGAGGGTACTCGGGCCATGGATGCTCATTCTCCTCTCCAGTGTCTCCCGATACCCCGCGTTCCCTGAGTGGAAGTTAGGAGGTCCACAAAGCAATCTAGCCTGATTTGTTAAGCCTGTGCTTTGCAGGCTGTTGAATATGCCGGCTAAACACTCGGGGCACTAACTCGGAGCTGCATAAGTCCTTCCTCTAGAGCCAGCGTGGAGAAGCGGTTAATTTAGAAGCAGTCTGCCAGAGCGGCCTGGCCAGCAGCCAGAGGGCACTGTGCTCACTGTCCTTGAGAAGTCAGCCCCACCGGGTTTCTATTTAACATATTGAAAAGCGTCTTTGACGGGAAGATATATTAAAAGTCTATAATGAGTTAGGCGGTGACGTTGAGGATGGCCATGGTGTTGTAGCTCTGGGTCAAATCAGACAAAGATGGACGAACTCGGCCATCAGACAATTACAAAGAATTTGCTTTGTGACACCAGGAACCGTTTTTCCACACTCCCAACCCTCTGGTTATGACAGCTCTCTTTCTTGCAATGTCTCCAAGGGATTGGTACAGAACATTATGATTGATTCATACTGCTGTTGTATTTTTACTGCAGAAAAAAAAACAGGGGCGGAGCCTTGCAGCCCTTTAGACATGATAGGCCTCTCGAGCTGCACTTGCATATTTAGGGCAGTGCAGCTTTCTGCAAAGAAACACGAGGCAACCTTCCCACTCAGCTTTGTTTTCCGCGGGAGATCATTTGTTCACCTTTGCCACAGTATGTTCATAATCACCTTCAATCCCTATTCGTTCTTCTCTTTTAAAATGTCATCTTCAGAGACCCTTCATCAGGGCCGGCGATTGCTATAGGCGAACTAGGCGACTGCCTAGGGCGACAAATGGGTTGGGGGCGCCCTCACAGCGCACATTTCAGCACTGTGAGCAATTCGCGACCACGCGACCGGGGGGCGCTGGCTCCCGCGAGCAGGGACGATTCAGCTGTGAGTTTTCTCATCAAGTACAGAGAGTCACGCATATCGAGAAACGGGCGCTGTAAACGTCTTAACGCTGATTGGCCAAGACACGTCACATCAAAGATGTTCTATTACGGAGATGACAACAACTCGGCCAAACATCAGATTTTCTTTTGTCGAGAAAACGGGATGCTGATTGGCCAAGACTCGATACGTCACATCAAAGATCTTCTATTGTAAAGATGGCTTACTCCAAAAGAAAAAAATCGTTTGTGCGGTCTGAAAAATGTGCGTGATCTGAAAGCGCAGCCACTTCGACTGTCAAACCTGGTTAACCATAGTTATTCCCTATACAGCTTGTATCATGTTTTGAGGTTTGTTCAATAAACATATTTGGGAAAAAAAGAGTGTTTTGCACAGTTTATAGAGTTAATTTAATCCTAACTTTGAGTGTGTAATAAATTATTTAAAATAATAAAAAAGAAAATGTTCTGAAACTATTCTGGTGTTTGTTGTCCATGCACCATGTATTGTTGAACTGCAATGTAGAATAGTAGAATTATAAGTGGGTGAAAAACTGCTATGCAAAGTAAAGCAGTTAAGTTAATATATGTCTCTTCAGTGATGTAAAGTATTGTGTGTGTGTGTGTGTGTGTGTGTGTGTGTGTGTGTGTGTGTGTGTGTGTGTGGGGCAACCAACCAATCTCGCCTAGGGCAACCAAAGGGCCCTGCCCTTCATACATGTGTTTCTCAGTCTATCAATCCCAATGGTTTAGTTCAGTCGAACAAAACAGAATATTGTTTTACAAAATAGGATCTTTGCTAAAACAGAACTTATCAAATGGCCTCTTTGCAACAATACATAAAGTCTCCATACTCTCTCCTAAAATGCAAAGTAAACTGCTTTGATATGAGTAAAAAATAAGCCACTTTGTTTCAGCTCCCAGCTCATACATAATAAACTTTGTGATTTGAAACTGAACCACATCTTTCTCATGTCAGAGAATAATGAAGAGGGCTGGCAGCAAGATCGCACGTGGGTTTAGGAACAATATAACTAAAGGGGCCAGAGCCTCACTTTAAATCATTTAAACATTGATTTTGTGCTTGGCTCTTGCTTGTTAATCTTTTCGTAATGAAAAACTGCAAATGAAGACTTTAGAACAGCCAATAAAACATGGTCAGTGATCACTAATGCATTTTAATAGGCACATTCTGACGTTTGCTTCAGTTCTTTAAAATGTAAGCCCATTTGCTCATTCGTTATAACAGCTACATTCTCAGTCTGCTGATTCCTGCCAATTATAAATCTTCCCCCGGTATTAGTCTTAAAAAAAAGAAGAAGGCCTGCCACACTTGAAATGAGTGGATGACTAAGGATCAAGTTAGTACCACCTGAGGTGCTAACACTATTTGATGAAAATTTGTATTTTACTTAGACCCTCTGTAAGTAGCTTATTGTGAAGCTGCCTATTTTTTCTCATTAGAACATATATATTCTAGCCTGAAGCAGATGCATAACACACTGGGTTGATGTCTTTGTTAATACAACCTGTACATTTAAAGCTGCAACATCAAATTATAACTCATGTTTTTCTTCTCTCACATTGTAGCAGCCGATCTTGACCCCACATTCACACTCAGATTCAAAAGGTTAATTAAGTATAACATAGAACATACCTGATATTAACAATGTGAACCTTGCCATCACTAACATGAATTAATGCACTGATCCGAGCAACCTCTTCCTCTTCGTTACAGCAAAAGGCATACTGAAACAGAGAGTTTAGAAATGTTTTTTTCCATGCTTTTGCTCCATCAACTGTATGAATTGTCCGTGAGATAGCTGTCTTTCATGGGCAAACAAAAACATTGATGCAGTGACTACAAAACTAGCATATAATCATGCATAATAACTTTATAAGTTGAGTTGTTACCTGCAAGATTCCATCCAGGATGAAGAGTTTCATGAAAAAGAAGTCCCCGTTAGCAGGTCCTTGGTCCACATAAAGTATAGTTCCCTGGGTCACTTGCGTCTGAAATCTCACAGTGATGTTGTTGAGTGCGCTGAGGTCAATACCCTCAAACTCCATGTATGAATTCCCAAAGTACTGAATGTAGCTTGAATCTGGGAAATACAAAAATATAGAAAGCAGAAACGGGGTAAAATAAAAAAGCAATTAATGCATTTTAATTGTCAATTTTGCTGAGACTCTCTATTGATCTCTGAAATAAGAAGTTTTCACTCGCTTCCGCCGCAGGGAGGTCAGTGCACAGGGTGAGATACGCAACAGCAAGATCAGAATTATAAAACATTCAGAGTCTGGCTAAGGAGACCTCAGCAGGGAAGAAGCTTGTTGCCACTGAGGCTAGAACATGGACTTTTGTGGTTTTGTTTCTATGCGGTTGCACACACTACTTGATTGTGATACTTTATTTTTTTCCTCTACTGTGTTTATGACTCCGGAATACAAGAAAAAAAGTTTTTCCCAGGATAATCCCCTTTCCATCAGTAAAAACAGGTGTTTGAAAAATTGTTTTGACGGATGAGAAAAAAAGTTTGGTAAGGATAATGTTTCTACGTTTTCTCTTCATCTGTCTGGGAAAACACTTGAAAAACTGTTTTGGCAGGTGAAAAAAAGTTTTGTAAAGATAATCTTTTCAAGGTCCTGTTAAAAGTATTTGTTGCTGTATTCCTCATTTTGGCCATCTAAATAGAAAAAAAAATATTTGTGTTGTCTTCCAGGAGAGTATAATTTCACCATGCACCATAAACACAAGGATACAATTGTATGTGAGCAAGTTATGTCACATTACTGTCATTTTTTGTCTGTTCTTCGAAATGCATTTCAATCGGTGCTAATTTCCGTTTGCGTTAGCTAATTCTGACGGAAGAGATTAGCACCTAACATAGCTACAACCTCAGTTAAGTGGACTGTACTCATTGTAAGAGGGACACTTGAACCCTTATGGGTGGGATGTTTATGATTTGCAATGTGTTGGGGACACTGGAGTGTAATTGCCTACGTAAAATGTTCTCATTATTGATTTGTCAGGAGCTTTTCTTGTCTGTGTGCATGTTGTAGTCTTGTGTCATGTTAATTCTATAATGTTATGATGACTGCCTTTTATCTTCAGTAATATGTTCTGTGTCCACCTAGTACACAGTTTAGCAGGTCCTTTCCAAAAATGATTTAATTATTTAAAGCATTAATGATAATTAATTCTGCAAATAACAAAGGAACATATTCTAAATCAAGCAGTCCCACTATCATCACTGATACTGTGTGAACAAACTGTGTGAAATGTTTACTGTGTTCATATTTAGGAGCACACACAGATGAGAAATGTTCAGTTTTAAAGTTAATATTGATTTTATACAGTATATCAGACAGCTGGCTACAGAGGTTGGTTTGTCCCAAATTCAATTAATGTGGGTGACAAAATACTTTAAACTTACCATAACTATAAGAGTGTAGGCTGTACACAATGGGTAGGAATGTAATGACTGACTGTACAATTGAGAGACCTTTGTTCTGTTGATGTTGTGTTTTCAGCTGATGAACATTATGTTTGCATTTTCCTCGGTGAGAGCAAAAACAATGTTTCTGCCTCGGCCAGACAATAAAGTTTATTCTATTCTATTGTAATGGTTGCATTCTCACTATGTGATGTCTTTTTTGTGGACTCTAGGAAGAATAGCTGCTGCAATACTGTAGCTATTGGGGATCCTTATAAACTAAACTTAGCAATAAAGATCCACAAATTAAATAAGACTGTAAAAGTGGGACTTTTGTACACTTAATAGCATCGTTTTGTGCATTCAATGATAGCTAGCAGAACAGAAAAAGCACTTTGGATTAATTTTTGGCAATTTAAATAAATATGTCTATTATACATGTGTATTATATAGAATTGGATTACATTTGTTGAATATTGCAATTATAGTAAGATGCTCATTCTTAAACAGTTCTTTTGTTGACAGTTGAACCATTGGCACTGAGAGCAATCTATGTATTCATTGTTTAATTCATACTTAAGTAAAAGCAACGATGACTCTGAATGATGCCGTCTTGTTTCACAGAGGGCAGAGTGAGACCTACACACTGTTGGGGAGGAATTCAAACCTTATCAGCTGTGTGTAACTAAGGTGTTATAAAGTAGGACCCAAGCTATCCAAGATATTGGAGCAGTGACCTAAACTTGATTGATTTTGTGAGCATTTTATTTAATGAATCTGTATTTTTCCCATTCAGATGTAACTCTGTATCTCTTTTTCTCTGGAATTCGAGCCAAGACAGCAACATGAACGTTATAATAATGCAATGAAGTCATGTATACTGAAAACATCCCTGTGTTAAATCATATTGTGAAGCATCAACCACCAACAGTGATTTGAAAATCATAGGCACTCTTCCTTCAGATGAAGTGAAAAGGTCTGAAAGATGGATAAATTAATGGTTTATATTCAAATGACTGTTAAGTGCTGTAATAAAGCATATTTGTTTGATTTGTTTTGCCACGGTTGCCATTCATTCTAAGGCAGTAAATAGATAATGTATTTGAGATTTCATAAAGGCAATACATCATTGGCGTCATTGGGAACAAAATACCATAACCTTTCAACATATTGAAATTCAACTGGTCTGAGGGAAAACTAGATTTTCTAAAGCCTGTTTTCAGGCATTCCTATTGGCTACTCTACAAACGCAAGACAAGAAAGCATCACTCAGAGTCATAATTGCTTATACTTAAATAAATAAAACAAAGCTTATTAACCTTACATGGCCTCCTCTGACTTTCACCGACGTGGCTTACAACTCCAGAATGCAGATGTTCAAGCCACACGTCAAATGTTGGACTTCCCTCTGGAATATCAAACAAACAAAACTATCTGACTAGCCTCGAGGGTGATTTAGATTGGTCTAAGCATCAATGGTTAAACCAGGGGTGAAAGTAGGACAGCGGCTGCCTGCCCAACTCATTGAACAGCCCGTTACGATCACATTTCCAACAAGAAAACACATCTGCTAACGCAGGTCAACTAACACAACAGTTAGTTAGTTATCACTTCCAACTCGGTTTGGTGTTCGGCTCAGTTTGTCCCCGAGTCTGGTACATGTACATGTTCGAATTGCATTATCATTGTGAAATAGGGCCTTTGTGCTGCATTCATGTGGTTTCTTATTAATCAGAGATTTCCTGACTGGGAAAATTCACATGAATCTGAACCCTCAGGTTAACGTGTTGCTAAAGCAATAAAATACAACAGATCTTCGTTGTAGTGTTCATGTTTTTTTTCTCCAATTTACGACTTGAATCTTGAAGCTCATGAACAAAAACAACTTCCAAACTCGAGAAAGGGGATCATCCGAGGTGCACATGAATGCACCATTGTTTGCGATCTCCGATTGTTACTTTCTTACGAATTGCTTCTAAATTGTTCAAGTGTCTACTCTGTGGGTTTTTAAATCCCAAATTCCTACTGCTGGCAAACTCAACTTCTACTGCAGTTTTTGTGGGTTTTTGGCATGCACCATGGTTGGGGTTGTAGGAACTACTACAACTTTGACCCCTGGTTCAACTGTCAACGCATCACAACATAATTCAAATATTAAATAAACCACACCCAATTTTACATAATACCAGATCAATCTAAATTGCCAAATCTAAATGTATCTAAAGTGATTATTCTGTTGTGTATTAAATGTAGAAAATGATCTTATTCCTTTAGTGTCCAAATGTCCCACTCTTCTGCTGTCGTTATTTGTTTTAATCTTTATTGATAACATTAGTTTAGTTTATTAGGATCCCGTTAGCTACAGTAATTTAGCAGCTATTCTTCCTGTGGTCCACAACACAGACTTCCCATATTATCAATGCAACCATTACAATTTACATACAATATAATCCTCATCTTTCTCATCTGTGTGCTCCGGTTGCCACAGTTTGGTCACACAGTATCAATGATGAGAGCGAGTCTGCTTGATTTACATGTCGAATAAGTTCCTTTGTTTTTCCAGTATTAATTAACATTGTTATGTACACAATTTTTGCGAAAAACGACCCAAGCCATGTCATCAGCACACTAACGTTAGCTATGCGGCCAACTTATTTTAGGTTGTAGCTGTTAGTGGGCCATGATTAGCTAGCTGTACAGACGGTTTATGTCAGTATAGCTAGCGGCAGATTAAAATACATTTCTAGCCAAACGAAAGACACTGATGTTACAAAACGTGCTAACACACTTGTGTTTTAGTGTATGGAAGAGTTTTAAAACATATCGAGAAAAACAACGCTTTTAGTCCCGTTTAGAACCCTTATACAAGAATGAGCCTAACAACAACAACAAAATAATTCACGTGTTTTCACAGATGAATTTCACCTGGCAAAACCTTTTTATTTCACCCACTGTTTAAAAAAATAGAACGATCATCTCGTTCTTAAGTCATAAATACAGGAAACAACTTCCATACATCCATGCTGTATAAGATGTAAATGAGAACTGTACTCATCAAAAAACCTTGGCAACATGGATGGCACACCGCTTAAAAAGACAAATGCACAGCGCAGACCATTTAGTGTGGGAAGCCAAAAGTAGATAATTATTTTGAAAGCAGAAAAAAGGCTTTAAAGGCTCTTGGTATCATCACAGTTTTTTTTCTTCTTTTGCTCACTTTACAGGCGTACTGTAAATAGTCTTATTTGCCAAAAAGCTGTGAAGCATGCAAATGGCTCTATAGTAGGCGGAATCTTGGCTGAAATGAAGGTATTCATACAAGTTTATTACATGCTTCATTTTATGGAGGAATAACATGGCTTATATTATCCATGAGAATGGGCAATTATGGGATATTCCAGTAAAAGTTCCTACTGCCTGCGAGCTTATTGGGGGTAGTGACGCAGACAAACTTAAAAGACTGACACAGCCTGCAATTGGAGGCAAGCATTAGGGGCACTCATGCTCAATATATTTCTCATTTGAAGGAAGTAGTTCAATTTATTGCAGAAAAGTCAAACCGGAGAGAGCCTGTTAAAATGAAAAGCATTCCTGGATGCACCTGTCTCATGCTCTATCTGATCTTATCTGAAAAAAATAAAACAATAATCATTACACTAGAGAAATCAGCAAAGCTTCTTTTAAGTTGTTGCCATGATTAATCGGGCGGCTGCAAGTGAGACCTTTATCAATATTTGTTACGCGTCAAATCCCGATGGGTTGGACCCTCTTTGATCTGACAGCGGGGCCCTCAGGGCATGTGGCAAACATGCTAACCTAAATACCCCCAATTTCTCTGGAGAGTAACATGACCAATACCCTGAGGGAAATCCCCTCACACAAAAAAGTGAGAATTATTATGGGCAGACCGACTGTGATCTGTGAATTAATGAGGATAAATGCACACAGCAACAATGCTGTGCTGTCTTCTGCTTGACTCCTGACAATGGGATTTACCAATGCTGATGATGGAAAATTACCCCTCAGAGACAAAGCTATTCATTCATTTTAAAGCCTTGTTTGGTCTGATCGAGACTTTGATGCAGTCTGAGGCTGCTGCCAGGAGGCAGTATCATACCTCATTAGCAGTTAGCTTCTGTCTCTCCTTCACTGGGCTCCTGATTTTGTTCTGCTACAGTACATTCTCACACCAGTTTTTTCATCTACATGTCTCAAGTAACTAGTTTGGAAAAAATGTGTTCAATTTAAACTGCCTACTATTTTTGTTTTCACTTGTAATACCTCATCTTGAGCAGTATCAGTATTTTCTGTATTACTGTTGATATTAGAACAGGATGTGCTAACATAACGCTGACTGAGGAGTTTGTCACTGCTGGACTCTGTTCAAAAGCTTTTCTAGTTCCAATAGAGGAAAAAAGTTGTCTCATTGGAAATAGTCCTTGATATAAATCTTTCATTTCAGATTCAATTAGGGTCTTAATACATGTCCATAAAAGATGTGAGAACATTGATATGACTCATATTTAATGTTACTTGGAAAGGTGGAGCACAATGTTGGAGAATAGACTGTATGAGAATGTCAGACAGGTTAAAGCACAAGATATTCCTCTAGAAAAATATAATAGGAGCAATACGAGCTTAAGATCAATTAATAAGAGGATAGACTTTGGGCAGCAAGATTTAATTGATATAAACGTAATGTCCCATTTATTTAAAAAAAGGCAGGACGTAAGTCCTGTTTCATCCCTGATTTATTTCGTGAGGTAATAGACTGACTGATTGAACTTGTCATAGGACCGAGATAAAATACTGGTGAGGACCATTCTTGGACCTCTTGCAATTTCAGAGCCCTGAGGGAAGGCAAAAGGTCATTCTAAACTGTATGAAAACCAGCTAGAAATGTCTTATATTAGAGACGTGATTTAAGAAGATTTGGTTGAAAATGATTATACTGCTGACATACACCGCAGAATGAAATCGGGCCATTTCAAAATATATTGTATAATTATATCTTTGCTGTCTGGTTTTGAAAAATAACTGATGAAGTTACTCCAACGCACTGCATGTCATGACAGTTACTGTGCAGGAGTACACATTCTGTAAACTGCAGCTAAAATGACACATTTAGACACTGCTTTTTTTATCTCAAGGAGCCTTTTTTGCCATAATTATTCTTCCACTGCGCACATCATGCGGACGTCATCATGACTCACGAGAGAAGCTGAGTCACTAAATATATCAAAATGGTTACAGGCATACTATTCGGGCACTGCCAACTCAATCCTAAACAAGAATGCTGACATGTATTAGTGCAAGACAGAACAAATACATGGATGTTAAACTGAAGGACAACCAGGCGAGTGCCCTGAGACAGGTGCTGGATGTTTTAAAAGGACCCTCTGGCTAACCTCTTACTCATCAAGTTGATTTTGAAGAGCTTAAGTAATTTCATTTCTGCTCCACGTGGCAGCAACAGATAACAGCTTCACCTGTGCTGTGGTGATCACTCCATGGAAAGTCAACCAAATCTTGGCTTAGCTGCAGTAAGCCTCCCTCCACCAGCAGTGTCCTCTCTAGATACCCATCTGCTCTCATATTGTAGAGCTAAAATACTGTGGAGCTCAGCATTGGATGTATAGCGATAGAAAAAACTTCACCCAGAAGACAATCATTTCAATCTGCGGAATAAAATCAACTTTATGTTTTGTAGCTACTAGTTTTGATGAACTGAATACATTTTGTCTCCATCAAAATTAAGAAAGAAAGAAAAAACAAAAGACCAACTGACCAAATTAATATTAAGATGTGAACAAGACTTGGTATCCTACTGTCAGTGTACCTATTAGCCCCTCTATGTAAAAATTCCAATTGACTTGGTGTCTTTCAAAGGTTGTGGAGCAGTCTTAGGTTTAAAGGAGCACTGTCTGAGTCTATTTCAAGCAGCACCAAGGGCACTGCATGCTTTTAGATGGTGACCTAGTTAGATAAACTCATGTTTCTGGGTCCCCGTGCTTTAAAACTTATTTACTCGGATTATGCACGTATATGTAAAAGAGTAAAGAGATGTTTCGGTGTGTAGATGCATGGGTTTGTTTTTCTTTACCAGTGTCTTAACCCTCTCTAAACCGATGCAATATGCGCTCGTTGAGAGCCGGATCAGGTGCAGCGGGTAGGACTCCATTATGTTTGGCCCGAAGTGATTTTCAGAGTGTCTCACTGAATTGGTTCAAGCTCGTCTGTGTTCAATAGGTCTGTTTTACAGCTCTGTGAACAGTTTCAAAGGTAGACAGACCTAATCTGTCAAGGAGTAACAATCTGCCCAGGGCTGCGAATTCCTCCCCTCACATAGATGACTGAATCCAATACCAATAATATATAACATATTGTGTTCTATGTCTTCGTTTGAGTGTTAAAGGATATAGCGACAAATAATGATTGGACTTACCACTCTTTGAAATTATTGTTCTCAAACTGAAATCGAAAATACACATGAGTGGCCAATACAAAACTAGATTTTAACAGGATTCTCTGTCACCACAGCTGCACAAACTACAACAATCTCTCAATCAAACCTAATATATCATCGCCCGCTATGTCCCAAAGGCTCTAAAATCACATTTGGAGAACCAGCTCAGTGGGAGTCTCTTCTCAACGTGAAACTGGCAAACCTTGTGCAGCAAAAAAAAAAAGTTCGGTGGGAAGGAAAAGGGAAGGATAGCTTTGTAATTTGCCACAAAAAAAAAGAAATCCCTGGACGACCATCAGTACAAATTGATTGGTGTAATGACTTATCAGTTTAAATAATTTAGTGTCACTGTCTTGCACACATAATGTGAATAGAAATAATAGTGTTGTAATGAGGGCTATGACTTGATTGAGAAACATTATTTTGAATTGATACACTGCCACATTTCTCACTCCTGCAATGAGTCTGTGTTCTACAGAATATGAATATAATTAATAATCATATTCATTTCCTTAATTTTTTTTTTTTTTACTCAAACAGGAAAGTTAACATCAAAAGTATGTAGAAGCATCCTGAACACACAGACAAGTTCAAACATGAGAAACTAATTTGGACTGATGCAAAATTGGAACTTCTTAAACATATTCAGCCTTTGAAGTTGTCGACGTCTTTTACAATTAGTAGGAACTGAGCTAAACTGCATTTAAGTCTGCTTAAAAGAGAGCACACGCATACTGCAGCGTACTGTATCTCCTCAGTAGTGAAAAAAAATGACTTTGATGCTTTACTTAAGTAAATGTAGCAACACAAACATGTCAAAATACTCCATTACAAATAAATGCATTCAAAACCATAAAACTATGTATATTTGATCTAATCAAATATACAGCAATATAAATAAAGTATAAAAAGTAAAAGTACTCAATCCACAGAAAAATGCCCCCGATGAGTGTTACATTAATTAGTCAGATGTAAAAATGTTGAAGCAGCACTTGGACAAAGTGGAGCTGCTGCTAGTTGATCTACTTTAGATACAGTTAGTTAGTTTAGTCAGGTTCATAAACCGCAGGGATCAGGCACCTTAAAAAAGGGTCACAGTTGAAATATGAGGGCTCATGTGATGATAAATGGGTTAGGAAAGATGAAAAAACTAAATTCTGCAGCAGAAATAAGCATTCATTTTTCTGACTTTTCTCTTATCTTTCTGCTTTTTATGTGAAATATTGGACAGTTGTATCTCATTAGGTCTGAAGGAGTTATTTGGATGAAACCACGTGAGGGGAAATGTCTCTTTGGTAAAGCTGCTAATGACTCATAGACATCTAAAATGTTAGCAGGGGGCCCAATAAGCTTTTAATAAAGGAGTGACAAGCCAAAAAGATTGGTCACCACTGGTTTACGCTTTAGCAATTTATTGTATAAGCTTATTTGTTTTTATGTAAAAACCTAATCTGAAGAGTAAGTACTTATGATAGCTATCAGATATATTTAGTGAAGTAATAAAGTATAAAATGGAGCATTAAATGAATGTACCCGACTACATGTACCTGCAGATTTCTCCGCTGCTGCTGTTGTGTTGAGTGTTGGCGTCGGCACCCTGAGTGTGGAGCCACGAGCGGTATTCTTGACTGCAGTCGTCAAGGGAACGACATCCGTAACAGGAGGCAGGCAGCTGACCTTGTTGATGGCATCTACACAGGAAAATGCTTCTGGACACGGATTCAACAGGCAGTCGTCATAGTTGTGCTCACAGTTCCTCCCCTGTGTATGGAAAATAAACAGCCTTCAGATGTGTCCTGTGACTCCACGATGAGATGTTAAATGCAATATAATGTTTGAATAATTAAGTTTGCATTAAGTAGGGACCATGAGATTATGTAACAAAAACCAGGCTTAAAAAAAAGAAGAAGTAAAACCATGTATTGTAAGATAGTATCTGATTACTGACAATTCAAACGATATGGGGTGTAAATTGTTTGTAGTATTAGTTGTAAAAGTGTCATATGTTGTCATATTATTTCTATGGAGACAGACATCGGACTTACCTGCTTTACAATGGGAATATATAAATGATGATCTAGTAAATAAGTGCCAGGAAGACTCAAGAGATGAGGGTGCAAAAGGGTAGAGGTTAATAAAAAGAAAAAAAGCGAGAAAAGACAGGGCTATGGGGAATAAGGTGGGGAGCCTCACCACAAATCCAGGACGACAGAAACAGGTGTAGCCATGTCCCGGATCATTCTGAATGCATATCCCCTGGTTGCAGGGCTGTGGAAGGCACTCATTAATGTCATCCTCACAGTGAAGGCCTGTCCAACCTGCCAGGAACAAAAGCCCACAGAGTGCCGTGGTGAGCCCAGGCTCTCCCACTTCCACCCTCTGAAGTGAATATCAATCAGATTCTCCTACATTGATTTGCTTCTTTTTGGGTTCACACACACACACACATACAAAGACAAGAAAAGGCTTTCACTAAAGAGTAAGATGCCACATACATTTTAATGAGCCCGCACCGTCTTTTTATCACTGTCTTTTTTAGTACTGTATGTCTACAAATTTCCCCCTGGAGAAAAGAAGATGACTTTTGAAGCGGCATTGAAGCACATAAGCTATGTAGGCAATATGGCAACCTTTAGTGATACTTCATGTGGCCTATTTCAATCCAATATGGGCATTTTTTAAGTATTAACATGGTTTACATATTGTAAACTGTCCTCTAACACATCTGGGGCACTTCAAAAACATGTCTTGCCATCTAGAAATCTTGCTCATGAGCCACAAAGGTTTCCTTTAACAGGTATTATAAAAAGGAGGGGAAAAAATGCTTTGGTTGCCTCATTTCTGAGTAAATTGAGAAACTCACAGGATGTCTGCGTGACTCACCTGACCTGCAGTGGCAGACGTAGCTATTAATAAGATCTTGGCAAATGGCACCATTGTGGCAGGGAGCTGAGCAACATTCGTTAGCATCCACTTCACAGAAATCCCCCATGAAACCTGGTGGACAGCTAAGAAAACATATCATACTTTCAGACGGCGAGGCTGTCTCGCTGCGCTGTCACTTCCTTTTTGTGGGTCTGACACACTGCGTCTGTTCAAACTGTTTGTTTTCATTATTTATCAAAAACAACTTTTTCTAGCCAGTTGTTGCATCTCATTTCAGTGTATATTATTTTAAAACAGACACATCTGGAATCTGAAGAGAAACAGCAGTGGAATCAGTAAAGCAGATGATAAACTAAAGAGTGGGTTCAATTAAAATGAAACTAAGGAACTACTTTTAATTAACATTTCACGTCACGGTCTATATAATATTATTATAATGGATCTGTGGGCACAAGTATCTGCATTATTTGAGAATAAGCTGCATACTTTACACCTACAGAGTAATCAGATACTTTCTGTTGCCTGTACTATATCTGAACAACTCAAGTGCGTACATCCAGATGCTCTCCTGAGAAAGAAATAGCAATGCATTAGTCCAGCTTGCACATTGTCAGATAAATATTCATAATAAATCCAGCAACAAATCCACAAATAAACAGTGACGGACCCATGACAAAGTACTGTGGAGTTCTGGCATAGGGTATTTCCATCCCACCTGAATAAAGTTCAGGGGAAACACTGTTCAGCGTAGTTACCAGATGATGTTGCCAAAGGACTGCTCTCAAACAAAGGGCCCCGGTTGTTTTGTCCATGGCTTGACTTAATGAATAAAGCCCTCTATGTGTTTCATATCAAATATTTTTTTTTATACCAAAACCTGGTCGTAACTAAGCAAAAAAATTAATAAAAAAAAGGCACTGCTGAAAAACCTCAAGATAAATTTACAGAACACAAACTTGAAATTAGAGATCGTATTTAAGGGGAAGATAAACATAACGGACTGATTCAGCAGTGCATAAATTCCACAGGTACCCAAAGTGGGAATGTTTATGTGTGGTAATGGTTTTCTGTCGTGGAGTTGGTGATTTGAAGAGGATAAGCTGCACCTTGAGCAAAGAGAGGTACCACTCGATTCTGCAGATGTCATCCCCACTGGCTTTAAGTTTTGTAGAAGAGAAGTCATTTTCCAGATGGACAATGAGCCTGATCATGCATCAAAGCTACCTGAGGGCAAAGGAAGACCGAGGTCTGCTGACTTGCATGGATTTTCAATTCAGAGTCACCAGACCGTGAATTCGCTGAACATCTTTGGGAATATTTGACATCAGAAAAAGTGACACGAGCAAAACAATGTAAAGAAACAATGCAGATTCTCAGATGTAGCACAAACATGTTTTTTTAGGATTCAATAAATGGTAACAAACACCTGCTCTATTCATGAGGCTAATATTCCTCTTTGGGAATAGACTTCTGTTGTAAACTTAGATCATAACCGAGCATAATCATATACAACTCGAGGAAATGGGCAAAGGATTTCACTCATAACCTCTTGGCTGACCACCGCAACAGAGAGAGAATGGGCCTCTTTAACCAGACAAGTGCAAAAATGAATGTTCTCTACTTCACACATACCATGCAGATTAAAAAAAAAACACTGTAGTGGATGTACTGTAGTGGTGGTCAGGTGGACAAACCATTGCAGGACTCATATTTCAGGCCATTAATCTGCGTCCTAGCCTGATCAAACCTCTCCACTCAAGAGGAAAACATGTGGAATGTACCAAACATACATTTCAAAACATAATTTTGAATGTGATTTGAAGTCACAGTCTGTGGTGTAAAAAAAGAAGATTGCCTCTTCCACAACAAAAACACAAGATGGGAACCTGCTGTGATTCTAACAGCTGTATCTGTATTTACGTTTTTTGGAGCTGTGAATTTTGTCAAACTCCTTAATTGTCTGTAAAAAAGCCAAATCAATCATCTTGACTGATTACTGAATATAAATAAGGCCAACAATGAGTTAATAATGTATTAATACCATCAATAATTGTATTTGATGTCCACTAAAGGTATCGTTTGTCCGAGTGTGCACATTTATCTGTGAATGCACAGGAATGTACAGGAATGTCTTCCTGTAATATATATATATATATATATATATATATATATATATATATATATATATATACACACACACACACACACACGTACACAAATTAGCCTACAACATCGTAAACATGGTAATAATAATGCTGCGCTCAGGCAGTCTGCAGTCCAGTGCATCAATATAAAACCCTGTGAAGTGCAGCAACCCGTTTGGACCTGTGGTAGTCTGGGATACATTAAATCATGACACTGTGCATGTAGCAGCACATCAGCAGAAGGTTAGACAATGTAATTAACTATACGGCATCCAGGGAGCTGCTGTGTCAAATCAGCACGCACTTACTGCATACACCTTGTATTCAGATACACTTCATCACTCAGGGGGGGAATTTAAAAGTAATAATTTACTGAACCAACCTGGAGGAGTGCTACTGTGTATGAAGGCACAGATACACAGTAGCACCATTCTTGGGAGACAAGATACATTTTTAGTGAGAGAAAAGACACATTTATAGAATACTGACCACAACCTGTGATACCTACAAGTCCCCAAGGTTTGGATATTGACTGTTTCTTAACCCTAGAACACTAACGTTAAAAATATTAAAATGCACCTGATAAAAAATACTTCTTATCAAAATATATCAAAATACAACAATACAAGGGAAATTGAAGTTCTCTTCTTTTATTTTACCATAAAGAACTTCTCATAAAACGAAAAACAGGTATCATGGGGGATCCTAAAAAAAAGGCTCAAAATCAGGTGAAAAATTAGGGAATCGTCAATGAAACATGATTAAAAATATAAATAATGGAACTATGAACTTGTTCTTTGGACCACCCTTTCCTGGGACATGTGAGCCTTAGCCTGTGAAGGCACACTCTACCTGCAATCGTAATACCACCCGAAATTATTTTACCCTCTATCACTAACGTTGAAAAAACATTGTTTGGAGCAGAGAGACACGCCTACTATCTTTAATAACGTCAGTGAGCAGACTGAAGCTACACAAGGACCCACGCAACTCATACAAAGGCAACACAATGAAAATTACGTAACCACAATCGCACGGGTAAAAATCCCCCGACGTTAGTGTTCTAGGGTCTGCCTCAACTAACACCTGTCAAGCATTCCAGTCTGTTCAGTTTACTGTCATACTGGAGGCACATTCTTCACTCACAATATATTTTTGTATAAGTTCATCAAAGCAATAAAAGACTTAAGAGTGGTTCAACTCACCTGCACGTAAAGTTTGATCCCTCACCGTCGAGGCAGGAGGCTCCATTGAAACACAGTGAGACATTAAAAGCGGCTTCTTTGCAGACATCTATATCATTCTCACAAGTTTTCCCTGCGTAGCCTTCCTGACAGAAGCATGCATATTTATCAATGAGATCCACACACGAGCCTCCATTCAAACAGGGACTGGATGCACAATCCTGGAAATGAAAAGACACTTCACCAGTAAGTATTTTTGACAGATTTGACCATGAAATGCACAATTTACCATCTAAAATGCATAATGTGTGATTAAAAAATAGAAAAAGTAGCAACTTTGGTTAAGAATGAATTGTTAGTAGTAAAAATGCAGATGATCAGATTATCCACTGAACTAAATACTCTGCTGCTTACATGGTAAGCAACTCAATGTTTTATCTCTCGAGTCCAGCACAAGCTGTGGTTTAAATCAATTAGGCATTAGACAAAGCAATTTCTTTTAATCAGGTATTTGTACAATGCTTACATGATCCCGGTAGTTCAATTGACTTATCTTGTACAAAAATCAATCATAGGTCACATAAAGATTAGCCACATAAAGATTAGACCATTCTCTTGTCATTCCTTTTGAACACCCAACAGGTTCATTAATCACAGCCAACTCACGTCAATGTTTGTTTCACATCTGCTGCCAACCCATCCAGATTCACAAAGACAGGAGTATGAACTTACTCCATCTTCACAGCTGAGAAGAAGACAACAGATGGGGTTACAATTGATTCATCAAAATTATACCGCTGTATAAATCAACCAAGATGCAAGTCTTTTGCTGTATAGTTAATGCAGAATCCTTAGAGAGAGTTATAATCTTTTGAACGAGTATTTCCCCTTTAACGGAATGAATGACTAATTCAGAGAACATACAACAAGTGACATATGTCTCCACTCACTGCGCTGGCATGGAGTGTAATTAAAAATAATTCCATGCAATTTCCGCGCCTGCATTTGCAGTCTTTCTATTCTAAATGACAGCAAAAACCTCTGTACCTCCCATGAAGACAAGGCGCTGACACGCATTCATCAATGTTGGTTTCACATCGGAGGCCGATGAAGCCATCAAGGCACGAGCAGTGGTATTGATCAGCTGCGTCAATACATCTCCCACCATTTCGGCACGGGTTTGAAACACACTCATCGATGTCAACTCCACACCGTGCCCCTAGGAAATGGAGGGTATTTTAGTAAGACATTACGTATTCAACAACTTGATTAGAGATTTTGTGTTCGTTTTTGCAATTCAGTTCTCAAATTTGACAAAAACTTAAAATCTATGTTTTTGCAAATTTAACTTACGAATAGAAACTGAGGCTGACTTTTGATAATTCTGCAAAACCTCTGGATCCAACCTGTGATCTCTGAAGACATCATTGCACACGGTCCCGTTTTTACACGGTTTTGTGAGCTTGACAAATCGAGAGGACTAAACTACACCGGCTATGTTGACTGCAATGAAGAAATATGCTGACAAAATGCATCAACATGGCTATTTTCTATGTTTTTAATAGTTTCTGGATGCAGTTGTAGAGATAAGGTTGTCAGGATTAATTTGTTGTTTGGGTCTGTTTTTATGGGACTTGTTGAATAAGAAAAAAGAGAAAAACACCCTTTATTCTCCAAAGCTAATCATACAGTAATATAAACAATATATACCGTATGATTAACATTTAATCTAAAACTAACGGACCATACTGGATTTATGTTTAAGTAACTAAACATGTCTCCAGCATTCTCTACCACACAGTGGACAATTATAAAAGAATCAGCATCATGAAAACTGTATGATATGCAAATCAACTTGCAAAGACCTTAAATTTGAGACACAAGATCCATCAAAGTCAACATCTCACTGTGTGTATTTTACAGACACATTCATACATTAGTATTGTGTCATTGTCTTTCGATCCATTGAGCTATTTATTTCGTTGCTCATTGACACCATAGGATCAAATCAAATGTTCAATCTCACTTGTATCAATTAATCTGACATTGCAGAACACCACAGGACACCACAGGACAGGATAAGTCACGATAAGACGACACACTGACACGGTCAAACACTGTTTGCTTCTCGTCTACACACCTTATCCTATATGCACTTTTACGTTCATTTTCAATGTTGGTGTTCAATGTCAGAACTGCATGTGTAAATTCCCCTTGTGTTTCCCTCAAAGATAAAAGAAAACAACAAAACTACATTATATTATATTCATGAGTCATAATCTTCAAATGAACTATAGGGGAAAACATTAAATTAAATGCAAGCATGATGTTGATCTTGTATCTATCTGGGTTCTGGCTATAGTGTGAAAAACACCTGCAGGTGCTGCCTTTTGGCTGCAGCTGAATCGGACTACGAGACTTTGTGTTTGTATCTCATTATCTGCATAAGTATAGGCGTAACATCACTACATCATGTTTCGGCTGGGCGTAGCTGGTGCGCAATGCATCCTGGTACATGTAGGCACTGTGGCACAGCTCCGCGAGTAGAAGAGCGCTGCATTCTCTGATGATGTAGCAGGCACTGAGGAATTTATTGCTTCAATGGAATACATTTATCATAAACACTGATTCAATATCCACGTAACAGGTGCCACATTTTTTCTTGACGTGGATGTATTATCGGAAGTTAGTTATAGGAAGATGTTCTGCTCAATCACAAAACTAATTGGCCTCTGAGGACAGACATACTGTCTTAAAGACACTGTAATGGGCTCAAAGTCTTAAAGCTAGAGTGAAGATGCTGGTGTCGTATGAAATGAGAAGAACTGAAATCCCAGAAGTACTCGCTCAAAAAATAAAATCTTCTAACGTCAAATGTTTTTGATACCAAATCCCAGCATGGCTTCTATCGTGTTCCTCAAGGTCTTGGTGTCTGAATGGGGTATTTTGAAGGGATTTTATAATCATTTTTATCAGTTCCCCGAGTTGTACAAAATTGTTTTTAGCACCAAATCTGTGGAGAAGAATGCATCAACCCCAAAAATAGCTGCAACAACTTACGAGACATAATATAGCATAAGGATGGTCATCATTTTCCCCCATCATCTTGTTCTGAGCCCTATTACCCGTTCACTTTCAATTTGATTGATTCAGCTGATTTATGACTAGAACCACTTGACACACACAGCTGAGCTGCATCTCAAATGAATCCTCAGATGATGTATACACTTCTCTGTGGTATATCCTGTTATATACCTGCTATCTCCCCCTAAAGATCCCTTGCCAGCCCTTAAAAAACACAGTAACGGGTCTATGTGGGTCTCTCAGAGTTAACGAGCACAGGATGCAACCAGTACGGTCCTTTGAGAGCAAAACCCGTCTCCTAACAGCCGTATACTGTCCAGATAAAGCTGCCTCACCAGCATGACATGTTTTTAATCTCTGGTCTCTTTAGTAACCTTTGATATAAAGTGATCACAGACTGCCAGGGATGGTAAACAGGACTGTGCTGTGTGTAGTTTACTGGAATTGCAAGGATTTCTGTTTTTCTTCACCTCAAGTTACCTCTCGCTCGCATATTATTCGACTATTACTGTCAACCTACCTTGAATGTTTTTAATGAAAAGGGTTTGCCATGAAAAAAAACAATTCAAAGTGTCTTGTGATTCTATTTGACACTTTATCTTTAATTATCAGTATCCAGCTGCCACATGAATAGCAAGTGAATCAAAGCATAAAGCATAAATATTACATCCTACTAGAAGTTTCAACCAAGTTTTACACCCTAGTCTTCAACAGAATATCATGTGAACTTGTTTAAACCTGTTATTTGAATTTCAAAAGACGGAAAGGGCTTGTGTGTCTGATGATAGGAGGACTAATAGCTAGGAACAGAAACAGTTTATTAGATGCTGTAACCGCAGATCTCTAAAGAAAGGGAAAATGACAGATGAGCCATTAATAATAGCTCATAATAAAGACAAAGTATGCCTGCCGAGTATTAACATGTTAATTCACGAGTATCTAAACCACATTGGTTTAGATCGAAAACAATTGATTAATTGTTTAAGTATTTCATAGAGCAAAATTACTTCTGAAGTATGAGCCTTTGCTGATTTTCTTAAAATCTGTATGACTCTAAATTAAATATAATATGGTTTTAGCCTGTCAGTCAAATAAAACAAGCAATCTGTAGGCAGATCTGGGGAAATGGCAATTGTTGGTGATTTATTGAGAATTTATTGACTAAATATATAATCAACTCTTTTAAAAATGGATCAATAGATCAATAGATCATTAAACGTTAGTTGTAGCCCAAACCTAAACAATAATTCACGTTCAGAGCTTGAGTTTAAAATTCAGTAAAAACTGGCCTGCTTTGAATTAAAGTGAAAACCCACTGACTTTATTTTGTGTCGCACTGATGGCAGAATGCAGTACATTAAAGTAACATTTTTAAACTACTGATATAAAGAAGCTTGACGCCTTTAAAAAGGCCAGTTTACCCAAATGTGTTCCAGAAACCGTGTACTGGTTACTTCCTCCACGATGTGAGGACGGAGGCAGCAGTCTCAGAGGTAGATATCTCAGAACATGGGCAAATAAAACCAAAGCTACCTCCTTTGCCTCGTGTTTTTGTAATTTGAGTGACCCGACCCTTTAAAAACAGTGTACACTTATTTAACGACATGAACTAAATACCAGTGTTGTATAAAGTACCCAAAAGCCGTACTTGAGTAAAAGTAAAGATACCTTACTGGAAAATTACTCCAGTAAAAGTAAAAGTCACCTATTAAAATACTACTTGAGTAAAAGTCTTAAAGTATCTGATATTTTCTGTACTTAAGTATCAAAAGTATTTTTCTGATATAAAATGTACTTAAGTATTGAAAGTAAAAGTACAAGTACATGCTTTTAATAAAAAAGCAATGGGTCAGAATTTTGAGAATTATGAAGTTTATTCTTTTAAGTGCTGTGGCCACCGTGACCAAGGACCAGGAGTTGTGATCATCTATATATATTATGTTCAACATAATATATTGTACCTAAGTATACTTTTGCATCTACTATGAACTTATCATCATAATTCTCCAAAAAGCAATATGACACTATGAAGGAGTTGTAACAGTGTGGTTATAAGTATGCTCATTCCGCCCGGAACAGAAAGAATGAATGAAAAATGTAAGTTAAATTAAAAAAATCAAGTCCGGAAAAATGTTTTATTGTGCAAAATGACCAGATACATCCGTCTGTGGTAACCTCAGACGGAACCTCTTGACACATGTCAAGATGTCACGTTACTCTAAAAATGAAACTTAAATCTGTTTAACTTTGCCGGTGTTCTGGATTAAAACCAAGGCAAAGTATCCTGAGATCGCCAAAAAAAGCATGAAAACCTGCTTCCATTTCCACATCCTGTCTTTGTGCAGCAGGTTATAAATTAAGCAGTAGACTGGATTAAAGGTTTAGTTAGGAGTAGACTGGACATAACGAACACACGTCAGGTGTCGTTGTCTCCTGTCTCTCCGAGGTCGGACCCGGTCCGTGACAATATTGTCTTCACGTAACCGGTCCGTGACGCATAAAGGTTTGGGAGCGCTGGACTAGAGGATGTAGAGGGAAAATGCAGAATATTGTGATTCGCAAAACCTGCTTCGTGGAGTCTGTGTTCCACCACAGTCACGGATGTGTTTTTTTTTCTAAAGATAGATTTGATTTTGTAGCGAGTAGCGAAGGTTTCAGGGGAAATGTATCGGAGTAAAAGTATCAGTTTTCTTTGCAAAATGTAGTGAAGTAAATGTAAAAGTAAACCGAAATATAAATAGTAAAGTAGAGTACAGATATCCCCAAAAACTACTTAAGTACAGTAACGAAGTATTTCTACTTCGTTACTATACACCACTGCTAAATACAAGTGTGTTAATTTAATAAGCTGATATGCACAGCCTGAGCTCACTAAGACTCAGGCAGCTCATGTTGCAACAATAGTCACCGTCCCTGAGAGGATTCAGTGAAGTGCAGCACTGAACTAATGAAAAGTGTGTCACATACTATACACACTGTATATCCTTACAGCTGAGCCTACACACACCGTGTCTAGTGAGGCACGATCCTCCATACAAACTGTGCTGCACCAATTGTGCTGACTCAGGGAGAACTCATGCATTGTACTCAAAACAACTTATATCTGCACCGTCCATCAGCCACATTTAAGATAACTCTGAGGACTCACTAAGTAAGTCTGCTTTACTCAGAGAGTTGATGCTATTTATTATTTATGCAGACCTCCCAAAAATAGCAATGAGATCAGAGGAGAAATGAAGGGGAGAGTTCAAGCTGTGAAGGACTCACCAGATAACAGAATGTGTCAAAATGTGTCTACCTTCTGCCAACAAATCAGAAGCACAAGTTGGGAAAACACACTAATGACTGTTTGTAGTAGTCAAAATTATAGCACTACTTCAGAGAGATCCACAGAAAGTGACTCTTTTTGCTGGAGAATAAAAAATAAATGGGTTGGTCCCAATTCTACAAACGGGCCGTTTTATGATGTTGTTTTATGATGTTTTTTTATGATGTTTTTCACTAAAGTGGTAAAAAGATTAAATTCCAATTACTAAAATCTCATCTTCCAGGAATCCAAACGACGACTGACCCAATCATTCGGTAATTTTCATCCGTTGTCTGAGAAAAATGCAAACAAACATAGAGACAAGAATATGTGTCACGCCTCCTGTGTTTCATCATGAAAGAGAATAAATAAACCGACAGTGGGCGACATTTAGGAGGATTAATTGGCAGCATTGGAATATAATATTCATAACTATGTTTTAATCAGCGTATAATAACATGAAATCGTAGCATTTATCAACTTAGAAAAGGCATTTATATCTACATAGGGAGCCCGGAGTCCGCCATGTTGCACCGCCATGTTTCTACAGAAGCCCAGAAGGTGCACTGGTCTCTCGCGTGTTACTTTGTCTGAAGGTAGACCGAAACCCATCGCCTCTGTGTTTACACGATCAGCCAAAAGCTTTTTAGTAAACTTCTCTGCTCTCTGACACAAAGCAGCCAGGAGGACAGGAGGAGTGACTGATACTGAAGAATGTCTGTGTTCTTCATTCCTTATAAACTTCACTCAGAAATGGTATTTATTTGATTTACATTTTAATCCAATGAGGTATCAATTAATTGGTATAGTTATTTTGTTGTTGGAAACATAACTGTTGTGGCTCTATAAACACTATTTAGATGTATTTTAAACATACATTCTAATCCTGTTCTGACTTGATTTGTTTTTAAAATTCTATATGTTAGAAAAGCAATAATTTAGTCATGTAGAAAAGAGGTGTTGCACATGCCTCCTTTCTTGAGACCAACTGATAACTTGTTTCATTTTGCCAAAAGTAAAGATATGCTGTCACTGGAAAATTCACAGTTTACAGGTTAAAAACAATCACTGAACCCCAAATAATAAGAGGAAGTTGCAACAGAAAGTGAACTATGGCTAATGTGATACAGACGTGTGATGAGGGAAATGAAGCAATACATGAAAAATCTCTGATTTGTTCAAAATAACAATTTGTATGACCCTTCTATATCCCATTACCCATAGACTGATGCTCACATTATGTATTTTGATGTTTTTATTTAGGTCAGCTCTGAGGGACTGAACTATGAATGAGATATGGGATTACATAATTAATATTTAATGCCGCAGACTGGTCAACAAGGGTCTGAAAAAGTTTTTTTTAACAAATTAGTACTTAGCTCCAAAACACATGTATAAATCATGTACTAACTCTTTCTCAAAGTAGCAAGAACTGCCTCAGTCGTGATACAATTAATGAATTCCATTATTCCATTCACGTTAAATGTACAATACACCTCTAAATCAATAGATCTCTGCAAAGCCTCAGTGGCAAACATCGAAATAATGACCAATGCTATTCATCAAGTTCACCCAGTAAAATACTGAATCTGTTGAAGCCTCAACAGCGAACCGCATTGAGTATCATCCACCAATGTGCTGACGGAGGAAGCTGCAACAATGTGCTGATTGCACTGTACCACCACTCAAGGGAACATGCTCCTTAATGATGGGTGAAGAAGAGAAAACAGAAGGTGACGAATAGTGTGCTTATACTGTGATTTATATCAACAAGATTACCCATTAATCATGTCGCGGTAATGACCTCTGACCTCAGTACAGAGCACAGTTAGATAATACATTATTGTGATGGCAGAGCCTTTTAAACAAAACATCCTAAATTATGGTCAGACAGCTGAGATCTAGACAGCGTGCTTTACCGTGTTTGTCAATATCTCACGGAAGACGAAATTCTACTGTATATACATTTAGAATGAAAGCATGTGATTATGTCAGAGCCATAACTTAAGGTTGTTATTAAGCACATGCTTGATTTTAACCAGACTGGAAAAGATTAAAAAAGCAGTTTATTAATCTTAATATCCGTACACCTTCTAAGTGGGTCATCGAGACGTTTAAAAATGTGAATAGAACAATCTTCTGTCTTTTTGCTTCAATCATTTCTCAAAACTCAAACATGTTACATGTAAAAATTCATGAAAATAACCTATCAGTTTAGGAAAAACAGGTAATGGTCTCAGCATTCATGCAAAGGGAAAAATAGCTGTGTATAAAAAAAGAAACTATAGATGCACTGACACAGTGACCACTAATAAAATCCAATATGAATAGTGATGCAGGTGGGAATGAAGTGTCATTATAGCTTCACCACATCCATGAAAGGGAGTGGATATATCACGAGACTGATTTATTAATCAGCTTCAACTGTTACAGTCAAAATGAATGTTGGCATTCAATAAGCAAAAAAACTTCCCTGATGGCTGAAGCAAATAATATGATCATACCATCAAGTGACACAACGAGTTACAGTATTTCAGAGAAAGAGCAGATGACGCATCGTACCATCAAAGCAGAATAACATTTAAATCAATTCCAATCTGGCTGCACAAACAAGATGTGATGAATCAGCCTAAGATGGCAAATGTACTCTTCAACTTGAATAAAAAAGAAGTTGCACACAGCTTCAGTATAGCACAACGAAGCCTCTTGTGTTTTTGTAAAAAGTTGCAATGCTGTTACACATGTTACTAGAGCAAATATTTTGTATGAGTTCTAGCTGGTTTTAGCCAATCCAAACTGTACCCTCTGGCCGCTTGCTCTCTTGGGGAACCCTGTTTCCTCAGATGAGCTTAGAGCAACAGAAAAAGTAATGACTTGTACTGTGCTGTGCGGAGGCCTAATAATAAAAGCTGCTTCTGTGGGAATTGGGCCATGCGTGTCAGGTTCGGCTCTCCAGAGTAGCAATACCTCAGAGATTCCCCCCCCCCCCCCTCCTCTCAACTGGGGAAGGATAAATTGATGATACAGTGTGGAAGACAAATGAAATTAATCTTCCCAGGACCTGACAGGAATCAGCTTTAGTGCGCACACACACACACACACACACTTGCTCTAAAATAGCTTGATATCCGCATGAGTGGAAAAATACGACAAATGGATTGAAGTAAAACAACATTAGCGCTCCGAGACTAAAGAAATTAAATAAATTAAACCTACAGACACTGAGATGTTTTCATCAGATAAAACAGGTGATGTGAATTGATCTCGCTGCTTTTACTGAAGGCAGCCGCTATGTCTTTTAGAGGCAGGTGGGCTAATTAAAAGCAAGTATTGTAAAGCAGTTTTACACTAAGCCAGATCTGTGTCAGAGTTACCTCAATAGCGCTCGGCCGCAGCAGTGTTGATAAGCTTTTGAGTTAGACTCTCGTATTGATCTTCATGTCACCTGAGGGCGAAAGAGCTACCTGAGTATCCAGGGAGACAGACACACTTGAAGCCCCCGGGCGTGTTGATACAGATGCCCTCGTGTAGGCAAGGTGAAACCTCACACTCATTCACATCCAGGTCACATAGCGTTCCGAAATAACCAGGAGGGCAAATGCAGCGGAACCTGAGGAAGATAACGCTCAATCATTAGGAAATGAAGTGAAATCCGATGAAGACCAGTATGTCAGACAGCATTGAGAGCATATTTTATTCATGTGTAGTTCAGTTCTTAGCATTGCTTAAAGATATGCAGAATTTTTCTCAGTGAAAACTGCACACACTCTAGAAGCAGTAACTGGAGAAAGTGTGTGTGTGTGTGTGTGTGTGTGTGTGTGTGTGTGTGTGTGTGTGTGTGTGTGTTACAAACCCACCAATAAACCATTTTCCATTCTCAAACTGTTGGCAGTTTAAAAAAAAAACAATAAAAAAAACAATAGGGCAGCAATTATGTTCCCCTGTGTGTCCCTAATTTGAATTATATTTGATGACTTGTTACTTAAGATCTTCATCTGTCCGATAATGCAGTTTACTCAATTTTAATCCCTCCCTGCAGCTGTCGATGGGTCTAATGTGCCCTGACCGCACACCTCTGGGAAACGCTTATTCTGTTTGTAAGTGAGCTAATAAGAAAACAAGCCATCAGACACCTCTGTGCTAAAATCTAAACTACATCTTTTGATTAGTTAGACATCATTTTTCATCAGTGAAACTCATTACATCACATCATGGTGTTAATCGTGCCACAGCAGAACTGTGCGCCCTCATAACGTCGACTCAAAAGGTTGAACTGATCCGAGACGTCTCTGCCACAACAATTAACACTTTCTTTATTGCACTCAGTTGCACCACTGGCTGTCACAATCTGCTAGTCAATAACAATTAGTGGTCCCCGCATACAGTGGATGAGATAAAAATACATTTAAAAAAGATGCAACTTTGAGTATCTAATGGAAAGTAAACAGACAGCAAGGGCTCACTGAGTATACTGCAGAGTCTGATGCATCAACCCGGTACAGATGGATGGGCTTGTTGGGTCAGGGAGATGGAGATAGCGCCGTGTGCGGTGTGTTTGTGGTGGGCAGCGAGGTTAAAGCACACCTGATGTGAACTCCCTGGACTGTGCAATCAGGGGAGCGCTCTGAGCAGGGCCGGGTCACATGGGAGAAAAATCATGACGGGAGACAAACTGGAGACAAACCATTTAGGACTCAAATTGGCCCTGGGACTTCGCTACCCATCTGTCCGGCTAAGCCCGGAAGCCCCGGGGCTCCCATTAAGCACAGCAGAGAGAAGCACCAGTGGAGTAGAGCCCGATCTAGATACACAATGTGTTCCTGCTGAAGCCGCTCACTGTCTTTAGAATAGCAGCTTATGTGTGTCAAGGATGAAGACGGGCTTGTTATATAAACACTTTGAAGAGAAACAACCTTGTGCGTTGTCTTTATTGTCCATTCAAAACAAATGCAGCATATTAAAGCTGCTTGGCCTTTACTGACATGTGCAGTTTTTTTGAAGTGCACGATACAAAAAGGCTACGGAACAATGTGAAGGAGTTATATTAATACTTACTTGTTCACGAGGTTTTGACAAACGGCAGAGTTGTGGCACGGGCTAGAGTTGCACTCATTGATGTCCTCCTCACAGCGAAGGCCAGAAAACCCCATCTTACAATCACAGCTGGATAGGAAAAATCATTAGTATTGATATTTTGTCTCAGATGGAAAATAGAAGATCTATCCGTTTCCCACTAGCACATGAGCAGAGTGTGAAAAATCTATAGAAATTGACTATTATTTAAACATCATATTTAGTCTGACTGCACACACAGTACAGGGAAATAAGCATGGATTTCAACTGTTTAAACCGAAGGGCAATTAAGGGACATTTGTTTTGTTAACAATTTCACCTCCTTTTAATGAAATGGTACATTATTAAACCCATTAAAATCAATTTGAAGAAAGGGCAAGAAAGCGTTTAGCATAGTGTATCAATATTACAGTATAATGGTAGAGATACTCTGGATTTAATAATGTTTGACTTTTTTTCTTGCCTCCTAAGAAATGAGGAGCTGGTTAGGGATAACGCTCTTTACCTGTAGCCGTTGACCCGGTCCACACAGTCGCCCCGGTTCTGGCATGGATTTGAGCTACACTCATTGGTGTCAATTTCACACCAACTTCCTTCAAATCCTGAAAGATAGATGAGATGGTCATGGATCAGTGAGCCCCACTACATCCTGAAAAACGCTGGGCCGATGATAACAAAGACCCCAGTGAATGCCATTTTAATGGAACTAGTAGCCCCTGTAGCATATCTCATCTTCCAGCTCTCAGCACTCACTGTTTCCCCTTTGAGAGTGTGTAAGTCTAATAATACTTCAGTGCCAGAGACAGATTGGTCTGAGGGTTAGTGGTTTGGGAGGTGTGTGGCTGTGTGCATCACCGTGCATGTGTGTGTTTGAGAGAACGATTGTGAGCGGGAGGAGGGGGGGGCATCTTGTTAAGTTAGGGTGAGAGGGAGAGGCTAAACCCAAGAGCTCTATTGCCCCTGCTCATTAGGGGCTGAGGGGCAGGATGGCTAAGCAGATCAGCATGGCTGTTGTGTTGTACTTTTGAAGGCAGCCGGGGAGTTTGTAATGTTCTGCCTGTCGGAGGTATTCCTCTGGTGCTTAGTCTGGTCCCTGTGCAGTTTTCCGCTGAACAAGTAAAACTAAATAACTTAGTACTAGGAAGTAAAATAAAAGAAGATTAATTGAAACCCAACTGCACTATTGACTATACGTAAATGATGGCCATAAAGGCAATACATTTTATAACTAAAAACCTATTTTAATCTCTTCTGAACATGGTGGAATTGAAATACCCCTGAATTTATGGTCACATTTTAGTTATATATATATACATATACACCGTGTTCCACATTATTATGCAAATTACACTTTGCTCAGATTTTCCTAAATAGTCAGTCAGTATCATTTTCAAGTCATCAACTGTTAGAGTATAAGTCAAATTCTATTGAACAAACCTCCTAATGATAACAGTATTTTTTTCAAAAATAAAAAACTGAAAATGCAGTGTTCCAAATTATTATGCAGAATTTCAGAATTTCAGAGTTTCAAGATATTTTATAGGTTGTAAAGAACAAAAAATTGTCATTTGTTGAATTTGCAGCATTAGGAGGTCATATTTACTGAAATCAAGAAAAGTTTGAATCAAAAACATCTTAACAGGTCAAGTTACATGTTAACATAGGACCCCTTCTTTGATATCAACGTCACAATTCTTGCATCCATTGAACTTGTGAGTTCTTTGATAGTTTCTGCTTTAATGTCTTTGCAGGATGCCATAATAGCCTCCCAGAGCACCTGCTTGGATGTGAACTGCCTTCCACCCACATAGATCTTTTGCTTGATGATGCTCCAAAGGTTCTCAATAGGGTTAAGGTCAGGGGAAGATGGGGGCCACACCATGAGTTTCTCTCCTTTTATGCCCATAGCAGCCAATGCCCCAGAGGTATTCTTTGCAGCATGACATGGTGCATTGTCATGCATGAATATGATTTTGCTACGGAAGGCACGGTTCTTCTTTTTGTACCACAGAAGAAAGTGGTCAGTCAGAAACTCTACATACTTTGCCGAGGTCATTTTCACACCGTCAGGGACCCTGAAGGGGCCTACCAGCTCTCTCCCCATGATTCCGGCCCAAAACATGACTCCGCCACCTCCTTGTTGACGTCTCAGCCTTGTTGGGACATGGTGGCCATTCACCAACCATCCACTACTCCATCCATCAGGACCATCAAGGGTTGCACGGCACTCATCCGTAAACAAAACAGTTTGAAAGTTAGTCTTCATGTAGTCCTGAGCCCACTGCAACCTTTTTTGCTTGTGAGCTTGGTTTAGGGGTGGCCGAATAACAGGTTTAAGGACACTTGCAAACCTCTTGAGCATCCTACATCTTGAAGTTTGCGAGACTCCAGAGGCACCAGCGGCTTCAAACACCTGTTTGCTGCTATTCAATGGCATTTTAGTGGCTGCTCTCTTAACCCTACGCATTTGTTTGGCAGAAATCTTCCTTATTTTGCCTTTGTCTGAACGAACCCGCTTGTGCTGTGAATCGGTGACAAATTTCTTCACCGTCCGATGATCACGCGCAATTCTTTTGGAAATATCCAATGTTGTGATACCTTGACCAAGGTATTGCACTATTTGCCGCTTTTCAGCAGCAGAGAGATCCTTTTTCTTCCCCATTTTGCCTGAAACATGTAGCTTGCTTAATAATGTGGAACATCCTTCTTAAGTAGTTTTCCTTTGATTGGGCTCACCTGGCAAACTAATTATTATTATTACTATTTGGATGATTTCAATCATCCAAATAGCCCTGAGACACAATACCATCCATGAGTTTAATTGAAAAACCAAAAAATGAATGTTTATGACCCTTAAATACAATTTTCCTAATAATGTGGAACGCGGTGTATATATATATCACTGGTTGTATACATACAACCAATTCAATTAGCACATTCAGATTTTGCTATTTCGTTTCCTTTTTCATTATTGAAAACAATTTCAGTACATACTGTATACATTTATTGGGTTAGCAAATTCAGATATTCTAAACCAATATTAAAACTGCTCAAATTAAAACGTTCAATTCAGATGTAAAAAAAGTCAGGACACCAAGGACCAGCAATCAAAACAAGCTTAATGATTCTTTATGGCCATAATTTGCTTCCATACATTCAGCGTTCAGCATTCTGTGATTGCCATTGCATTTGTTGTGAGCAATGATACAAAGATACCATTGCTGTACAGTTTTACAATTCTTTTTTAAAGACTACTCCTGTGCTGTCCCTGCATATCACACATAATTCAAAGTGATACAGGCAAATAACAAAGGGTTAACACAACTAGCTCATAATGACTGTTAGTGCTTTTATTGCTTCCATGTCTTATTATTACTCCCGCTGCTTCAAGTTATATATATTTGAACTATAATGAGTTATAATGTAAGTATAAATTATCAGCTGAGAGAAGTAATTGCATTAACAATGATGAGGTTTATAATTATTTTTGGGACAAGCACATGTTTAATCTAGCAAATGTAAAACCTAAGTAGGTGCTTAAATATGAAGAAATGTTTTGCATCACATGATATATTTAAAAGAAACATGGATGCACCAGTATTAAAGTATGAAAATCATTTAACTAATGATTGCCACTTGATTAATACCATGTATTAGATTTGTCATTTTTCTCCTGTAATGTATGTAACGATACTATATGTCAGGAGATAACACCGTATAATGCTCTGTAATAGCGTGTTTACAAACTCTACTGCAAACAACAGATAGTAGGAATACATATAGATCATACATCTCTGAGTGCAAATATATGGAGCAATTGCAAGCCATCATTTGTGGTTTGCTATCCAGCTGTATGAAGGTCAGTACAATTGATTATTAAGTGTTGAATACAAAATGGCTTAACAACTGGGTGGTGCTCTCCAGGCGACTTTCACTGGGCATGTTGAATCTGCTGAATGAACAATGTGTGGACGATAATGTTTAAAATGCAGGAAGACAAATTTCCAATACACCTTGAGTGACTCTAATGAAAAAAAAAAAAAAGGTATGACAGCAACACTGACGCAGCTCTGTGCTTTTTGGGATGTCAGAGTGAGCGGGAATCTGTTAGACCACAGAGAGCACAGAGCATCTGGTGAATTATGGGACAGCACCGGTTTCCCAAGCTGGTCTGTCAGTCAAAGCAATAGTGGAGCACCACAGGGACTATTTCGAATGTCACCGCAATGTAATGCATCTTCTGCCACTGAGCAGTGACTGGAGGCTTCTCTTTGACAGAGTACAGAGAGGGATACCCAGGGCGTGTGCGTTCGTAGTCATTCCATCATCTGGCTGGAGCTACAGTATGTGATCACGGCTCATGCCGGTGGATGTCTCCGAGGAGGTTAATCCCCAGTGGATAGCAAACTAACTTTGATGGACGTTTCAATTGAAATATGAGTGATATCTTCATTTTAGGAATGAGAATTTTGGTCAGGACGGCTATATTTGTGACTATAGTCTAGTCAAAGTGGCTGTCAGCGTGAAGTAAAGATTTCTCAGTGGGGGTTTTCAACCCGCAGTTTGTGCAATATAGGTTATGGTGTTTGTCTGAGGTGTCATCAGAGTGCTGTCAGACAGTACATCACATCTCAGACTCTTAATCTGTGAATTATTTGTATGCTAAAAACCAAAACAAACCTTCAAGTTTTCTGTCGGTGTTGAGTTGTGGTCTAACAATTTATTTATATATATATTCTAACATTAAAAAAAACATGAAATAAATCTATGTTCTATTCTCATCCACCCCAGAATTCTTTGTCTGTAAAAAGAGACACATCTGGCGCAGGCGGACACATCATCACTGCTGTGCCACAAACAATAAACAACTCAATTTAGGCAATTAAAACCAAATATGATTGGCCAGACAAACCAGATATCTAATTAGTCATCATAGCTGTGGTTCTCATGAACAGGAGGCACAGCCATGCTTGTAAGGCCTTCACATGGACTGACCAAAAACTGGGTTACTTAAATAAGTGGGTTAAGAATAGAAACCTCTTTGCATGTAAACATCCGGCACTGCATCCAATTTACCCCGCTGCTCCACACCTGGACCACCTCATCGGTACTGCATATGACGGCACAAAATGATTAAACACTGAGTTTATGTAACATGTGCTAACCGTACAGCTGTTGCAGACCCAGGCATATTTTTTATACATTATGTCAATATTTAGCTAGTAAACTCTAACTCACTGTAGCAAGCGCGTACTTAGCCACAGCTCGAGCTTAAAGACAGCCACCTCCATTAAAAATAAAATAAGGAAAATACACCAGAGGCTCCATTTGTGTGCCTTTACTGAATCATCCATAGTTTTTTTTTTTTTTAAACAAACTGTGCTCCATGAAAAAAAGTTCGTACTGCACTCTGAGATTTAAGGCTCAAAAAGGAAAAATAAAACGTTATCTTTAATCAAATGGCACTCGTGGTAATGGGAAAAGATAGCGAGTACTGCTGATCCCACTGGGAATCAACACCCTGTCTGCAGCTCTATGCAGCGTAATGCTTAGAGGTTTGGTTTGCTGGCCCATATATTTGACGTACGCTGCAGCCGTCACGTTGTCTGTTCTCCCCATGAAATGTCTGTTTTTTAGTAGAGGAACATGTGTTTCAGCATGTGGAGAGACGGTGGATTCCTCCATTTCCCACCTACCAATCTGGACGGGCACATTCCATCCCATCCAGAGGAGGATGGGTCCTTGTACACTGAAATATGTAGCGTCACTTAAGCCCTTGATGGCAAACAGGGGGGTTTACAGTATGCCATGTCTGACCGCAGTAAGGGAGTGACGGTCAGCGTAGAGAGTTCAGCTCATCCAGCCTGGCTGGGGACCGCTTTGCTTTCATAGTGAATGAGGTAATATCCACACTCGGGTAAATCAATGAGCGGGGAGCGGGGGACTCTTCTGCCAGTTTATGGAATAGCCCAGTGTTGTAAGTGCTATATGACAATGTGCAGCCTTCACCTGACAGGAGGCTATAAGGATTAGATTGTCTAAATATGACCAAACATGGAGAATGTGCGCGGAGCCAGAGAATAGCCGAATGGCAGCCGGTTGTACTGGTATTGTACTCACTGGAAGGAGAAACCCAGGAACAAGTGTCATTCACTTGTCATTCCCAAAGTGTTTGGGAATGACAGGAATGTGACTCTAAATGGGACCATAATTTACCAAATGAACAGCGTGCTGTGTTGAAGAAGACTTGAGACGAGCGATTGAGACCATAAACTCATGTTTACAATGTTTACTGAGGTCATAAATCAAGTTAGTAGTTGGGTAAAATCCTCAAAGAGTTATTGTTGCAACCAGAGGAGTCACCCCCTAATGCCCATTTGAGAGCATGCAAGTTTCATATAATAATATTAATACTGGGGGTTAAGCAATTGACTCGTTCCAAAAAGGCACGTTTTGAACTTCACTGCACTTGTTTCAATACAAATGTGATTGTTACTTCATATACTATCAATAAAAATGATCAATATTGGCTATATGCTCAAGGAAAGCGTTTCCACAAGGAAATGTGTCGAACATGATTCTGACTTTTCTCAGAATTCTAGGCTTTTTAGTTACATTTTGAGTACACCACTATTTCCTCTCTTAACAGTTTCCTCCACTGCCCAGCTGTCACAATCTAAATGAAAGAGTCCTCTGACTTGATACAAATCCAGATGCACTCATCTAGGTCGCCTTTGGCTGGCCTGCGTGTACAGCAATAAGTTTCATGAGCTGTCGAGAGTGCTTTGATGACAGTTTTTTGCCCAGAGCTTTGCCTATCAGGCTACACACATGGTGCCTTCAGCCATTAGATTGGTGGAGCTTGCACGGGACTGTAGTCTGCCAGCACCAATACATGAAGGAAAAAAATATTTATTGACGCATATTTAGATTTACAAATGACGATTTTTATGATTTATTTTTTAAATAAACAATGTGTATATCATGACATATTCCTAAAAGGATTAACCTAATTGATCATAAAAGTGAATGTTATAAAGTAACGGGCAAAAACACCTCAGGCCTCTAGAACTGAAGCTATGCATTCGTAGAGAGTGCACTCCCTGACTTCAGTGAGTCGCCCAACATCTGAGACTAAATCCATCCCCTTGGCTATGCTACATAAAATGGGTATGTTCTGTCAGCACTGTGGCCAGTCTCCACGGGTTTATATAGAAATGATTTGGTTATTTTAACCTGCTGTGAAGCATTCAGGGGTTAAACACCAATGTGTTAGAAGCTACTAATGACTGAGAATTTTTATGAGGGGAAAACCGCTGATACCACTATGGGCTCATTGATGCTTTCTCCAACCCTTTTTTTTTTAATGCAGCTGTTGTTCAGGCTGGAAACCGGTCTCAAAGCAGAAATGGAGGAAAAGAACCACCTTTGGCCCTCAGCAATGGTATATCACTAGCGTGCTGAGACCTTTGCTCACTGAAGGGGCTCGCCCTCATACTGAGACTGAACACCTGCTACATTTTAATATTTTGTTTCCTCTCTGTGTGCCTTCACTTTCACAATATTATACTAGATAGCAATCCTTCAAATGGAGCAATGGTTTACATGCCATGAATTTAGCTTAATTAAAAGATGGTCACTGACTGCATCTGCAATGGACTATTATACTATGAGAAAGATGTCTATGAAATATCTTTGATCTCAGTAATTGTACTATGGGGAGAAATGTTTTTGTGGAGGTGTACTGTCTCAGTACAGTGTGTATTGGTTCAGTTACATTCAGCTTAATTAAGGAATTATAATACGATTCATAATTCAAAATGTAGGAGTTTATAGTTATGTGTAACCTCTATATTCTACATGCTTCTTCTATCTGTGACGCTCCTCTAAATGAGATTTGACTTTTCCTAATTTTCTCCTTAAATTATTATTGTTATAAACATATACACTTAAATGACAGTAAAAGTGGTTTGCATGAAAAATGTGTCTAGAATGCATAAAGATGATGAACTTAATGCAGTAAGATAATTAAGAAATGCAGTAAGATCAGTTGATCCGTAGTATGTATTTAGGCATTGTGTTCTATATCACGTTACTGATACAAGAAAAAAGGCCAGTGATATTCACATACATCTGCCAGGGCATCTGGTTTATAAATTGAAACACATCTACTATAAGGCAAGTGTCTACTTCCTCTATACAAAAAATATAATCACTTAAAATGAATGCAGCGAGGACAGACCTTTTCAACACATCTTTGGCAACAATATATTTCCAACACATCTTTTTCAAAAACATATTAGGTATGTGTCAGCTCTCATGTTGGCACAGCTTCACAGTAGCTCATTAACCAACTGTTTGGTAGGACACAATCTCAATCCTGTGGAAGGTGAAGGCTAGTGTAGCATGCTATGCAAATAAAGAGGTTTGCTCTCCATCTGGCCAGGAACTCCTCTGGGGATATTCTGAGCCATGGAGACCAAATGCTTTTTGCATGTGAAAGGACCACACAATGCTTCTGAATTAATTCACTATACTGGCATTGCATTATGATTATTTTTTTCTTTTCGGATTGACCGCTGTGTTTCCACATCTATTACTTGTGATGGTTGAATTAGTTGTGTTGTGGATTGTCTGTGTAAACACACTTTGAGGTGGCGATGCTGATCATAATAGAAACAGTAAAAAAGAAGCTCCTTAGACTCGATGTGTAACATATTTTAATGACAGTTATTTTTCGCTTTCACATCAAAGTCTATGTCAGTAAAAAATAAGTGTTATTTTACCAACAAGCTTGCACGTTTTGAATTAAATTAAAAAGCCTAGACCTGTTATTTTTGCTCAAGTGGATGCATCCTAGACAGACTAAACAAGACAGCCTTTATAGACATGAAACAAAGATCCAAGATCACATTTCAACCCAGGATGTTGCAGTTTACACATGCAAGGACACTCAAGCCGACTGTATAGATTGTGTACTCAGAACTCTGCCATGTGCCGTAATCCGTGGGGAGTGATGCTACGCATGTTTGTTTAATTTGTTGTGGTTGTCGGCCAGTAACCCTCATCCTGACCTCTAACCTAACTCTCCCATTTTAAGGTTGCTCTTCTATCAGGTTTGGCGCTCCCTGCTGAGGCTCCTCATTAAGAGGAAAGTGGAACATCTGTGCTGGACAGGCAGGATGACTTAGGCCTCCTGGCCAGAGCCTCAGCAGAGTGTCACTGCGAGGAAGAACAAAAACTTCCTACAGGAGCCCTCTCCAATCAAGAGAGGATAACTGCTTCCCTTATAGCTTCTTTTAAGACAATTCTTTCAGCTGGCTCTGGTTTTATTCTGGCCCTCAGGTCTTCACAGTATACCTTTGTAGGCAAAACTCTTTTTCCACTGTTTTACAAATCCCTTTAATGCTACTCCCGGTAGGCACCTCCTAATGGCAACCTTTTAGTCCCTGTTGAACTGACAAACACTAAAGTCGCCACATCACCCTTTTTTGTGAGACTGATAGTCTAGTGAACTGTCTTGGGAAAACTATGGCCGCACACTTAACTTTACAACAAATTCAGTAGAGCAGGTTCGAGAAAAATGATCATTAAACTAACTGTGAAAGCACTCATCCTTAATGACAGACCCCCTTCAACTGCCATCAGACATTGTCAGAAGACTATTCAAAAGGTTTGAGTATTGCTTCTGTCTCCTGGGCATCTTCACATTAGATACCAGTGTGTCTTCCAGTAACAACTAAAACACATGTAGACAGAATCTAAACACTAGACCAGAAACTGAGAAAAAATAAGGCAGATAAAAAAAAAAGGTGAAGCATTTTAAGTAAGATGTTCCATTATGTACTTAGTATTAGGACTAATTGTTATGACTATGGCTGTACTATGTCTATTACAATAAGCAAATTGGTAACGTTTGTATTTTGAGCGAAGGTCAAATAGTTCCCCAACCACCTTTATGGTATATAACCATTGCCCGACCAATACTGGATTTTTGTGGCTGTTACCAATATAGATATTATAAAAAGCTAAAAATATAACAATAATATATTGTTGCATAATTGTTTTTTTTTATATATACTGAGCGGGAAAACAGTTAACAGTTCCAAAATGATCATGTCAGTGCTCTGTGGTGGACAAACTACATTACAACAACACTTAATTATCTCAAACATACCTTCACCATGTATACTGCGATTTATTATTACTTGTCGGCTGACGTATACAATAAAAATGATATATGTGCTAACCCACCATCTCCTCTGACACAACATATCTATACATCAACATTGTCACTGGTGGGCCTCAGAGCACAACCTAGTGGGCGGCGGAGGTACTACCAAATCGACGAGATTAAAACGATAAAATACAATTTTTTTTGGTCATATACAAGGCTAATAGTTTTATACGTAAATGTGCTCAATAATTCACCTCAAATTAAAATGCATAATTGCCATGACCAGTTACATTTAAATATCACTACGCCAATCACATCATCATAAGAGTGTTTTGCCACTATTAGCTAGCTAACGTTCCCTCGAATGCAAAATGCATTGTTTTTTTTTTAATGAAAAAAGGATTTGGGAGAAACCCTGTGCTAGTAGTGTGGTGAGGAAATATTACCCTGAATATATTAAATTAGGATTTGATAATGGCAGTCAGTGAAGGGTGAGTCTAAGCAGAATATGTATTTTGGTCATTACTGCTGACAGTGGCATAACATATGTTTACTGCACAGTTTATTTTTCTTTCTTTCTTATGATTTTTTTTCTTTTGTTTGTTTCAACACCTTAAGTACCTTAAGTGACAAAAGAATGAGATCCCCTGGTCTCGAGAACTGATGTTCTATAATACCACCTCCTTAAAAAGCACACGCCTTCATGTCCACCCGGAGGCATGTTTTACCATGGTGCAGCTTGTCTAACTGTTTCCAATTTTGCCCATATATATATTTATAGTTTTGCGGGACACCATTCCAATATATATATATTGGAATGGTGTCATGTGACATTTGGGCAGGTTACTATATTGTTTTCATTTCATTTCTCAAGAGACAGTATCTAGAAAATGAGTAATGCAGTGTAGTCGTGCACATGAGCTTGTTTTAAGTACACGGCTACCATACTGCATTCTGTGCCAAATAAACAACCAAAGTCTTTGAACGAGACGTGTGCCATTTCATGTAATTTATTAAGAAGATGAGATAAAAAATCTAATTTTCTTAATTCAGTTAATTTCCGTCCCCTGCACTTCTACCGCACACCATGCAAAAACGCAAAACTATATGCCATGGCTAAAATGGCTTATTGGATATTATTTTATTACAAATTAACCTTGATAAGGTTTCTGTGTGGTGTCCCTCTCGAGTGTGTGGGATGATATTTGCTTGCAGCAGTAAATCTGGCAGCGAGATTTCAATTTAATTAGGCCTGGGAATAATGTAAAGCCTACACAATTTCCTTGACAAATAACCTACACTGAACGGTAAATAACAAGTCTGTAAAATTGTTGCACTGGGATCAAGCCACGGCTCGTATAACAGCTCTGCATTTGTTGAGTAGTAGCTATGTAGGAAGGATTTATGGTGTATAATAATGGAGAGTAGTGAGTCACAATACTTGTGTGAAGTGAAGACGACCCAGCCCACGCAAAGCTCTCGGTTTAATGTATGCAGCCAGCACCTAATTTCCTATTCCTCTCCAAGGAAGCCTTCTGAAACGAACCCAATCGCTCTATTTATATCTGGAAACATCTTTTCATCTCGGCGCCGATCATGCCATTAGGTACAGCACAACATTATCTTCACCTGCACACTGATAAGTTTGAATACTAAAACACTACATTGTTTATAATTCATCAGCTATCAGGGGGCTTACTGTTTAATAGGTCATTTCAGCACTGGTCATTTTAAATGCTCGATTACTAGTATTTGTATATTAGTATAACACTGACAGAGCTTGTGAATTGAACATGAAATAGATTTTCATGTGTTGAATTTCTTAAGTGTGTGTGTGTGCGTATGAAATATGTGTTATTGAATGCTTATGCCTGAACCATTTCTGAATGAGTGAGTGGGCATGTGAAGGAGCCACAGTACAACCAGTATGATACATGTACTTAAAAAAAAAGGAAAAGAAATTAGGGCAACTGTTTCAACGCTTTTAAATTCATATTCATGCAATTCCTTTTTAGAATCAATACTCAGTGAGGGGGGCCTGTTACAATGGGCAATACAATGTATATCAAGCCATAATATGGTAACATATGTCCATTTCTGCACATACTGAGCATAGAAATAGCAGTGGAGAAGTGAATTGTTCTTCAAGGGTGGTAAGTTGTTTCTATTGATTTTTTTGTATTATTTCTCTCACCACAAAATAATTGTCATTAACTGTACTCGTCATTGTCACACAACTGCATATCTGACCGCAGCTTGAATCCCCACGAGGGATGAGACGACATCTTTTAATCATCAAGTATACGTGAGGCTCATTAAATGGCCTGTGGCACATACCTTTGAACACTGCACCAGAGGACCAGTCAAATCTGCTTTGTTTGCCACATTATGAACATGCTTTTGTATTTAGTGATTTCATTGAAGAGCAGGGATCAAAATAAAAAATAAAATCATGAAACGTGATTAGATTAGAAGGCTTTTATAGTAGAAACTGTTAGTACAGTCAGATATTTTGAAAAGTGTAGGTAAAGCCAAAGCATTTATTCAATTTGGAATCATGAATTATTGTGAAATCTACCAGGCAATGTGTACATCATGACATTTCATGTAAGATTATTAGTTAAAATGGTTCAATACAAACATCTATATTCTATCCAGTCTATTCCTATTTACAGTTGTAACACAATGTTCAACGGAAACGCTGACTGGTCTTTATTTCAATGTGTTTGCTGTGACCGAAAACATGTTAAGTTTAAGAGGCAGGGTTAAAAGGGCTTTTATCTTTTGCCACGGTGATGGGAGCTAATGGGTTTACCCAGATGACTTGTTTGAACAGTTAACGAGTGAGAGGAAGGGAAGTGAGTGACAGCTTAATGCAAAAGAGAAAGAACTGTTTAATCAGGACTTGATTGCAATGATATGTCACATGTATCGAGTGCTGATAAGTAAAAATTATGCTAATAGGATCTAGCCAAAATAACCTACTATAGCCTTTATGTAATGTAGATTTTTAAAACATTATTATAGTAATTTTAATGAAACAAAAGGCTGCTGATTTTGATCTGGGGTGTTGGCTCTCTCCCCTGCAAGGTACTGGTTCTATGAATAATGATCGCACTTTATGAGGGGGCAGTATGTGATGCATGCACGCTGAATATACAGCCCAGTATGTAGCACACGAGCAGCAGATGCACCGTGGACAAAGCAGCCGCCACGGGGTTTAACTAGTTTTGGTCATCAGGGAAAATCAACCCAAGATAAAGCAGGAGGCAAGTTGTTTTCGCAAGGAGTAAAACGGCTGACCATACTTTGCAACAAACAGAATGGAAAATGTGTGAAAATCCAGGAAATGTATTGCAATCAACACAAACAGCACTTTTCTGGTAAGCCAGAGTTCATCCTTATCCTTACCACCCCAGAATCCAGCTGCATGGACTAATACAGTGGTTCTCAAATGGGGTTACGTGAAGGCACTCCAGGGGTATGTGAGATACAAAAAAAAAAGATATAATAAATATTAGCATCCATTCAAAAAATCCTTTAAAAATAGTTATTTCATACATAATTCAATACAATATAAGTGCAAATGCATGTAGATAATTGTATATATTCTATATTAAACCAGACACTGATGGCACAGCACTGTGTATTACATCTTTTTTGCATCTTTTTGGTACTTGGCTGAACAAATATTTCAAAGGGGGTACATCACTGAAAAAAGGTTGAGAATCACTGGACTAATAAAAACAGTCCAAAACGAATATGAATTAATCATGGTAAGAAAAACAATGCATTTAATCACTTCAAATCATCCCTGAAGGAAAACCTTCACGGTTGTTTTTAAGATGGGTCAGGAGTACATGCACAAGAAATACTTCTCGTCTGCTGAAATAGTAACATTTTTGGAAAACCTCATACATTTCAGTGGATATACAAACAAAGCTTGGTTAACTGTGATAGGAATACGTTTCATCTTCTCTGCTCGAACCCTTCTTGATCTATGATGTAAATATTGAACTTTTGTTTGTTTTGTCATTTTGAAAGTACTTAAACGGTGCAGATTGTGTACGTATTAGTGACCTATTGAACAACATGGTGTAGTTACACTTAGAAAGTGGGCTAAAAAAAGCACTATTAGTATGAGGCTGCACCGGTGTGCTCACTCACCAGCTGGGCATCTGCAGGAGGCGGTTCCATTGGAGCGTGTCAGGCAGGTTGAGTTGTGCAGGCAAGGATTGTGGAGAGGGTCACAGGGGTCATAGGGCTGGTTGCACAAGGGGCCACTGAAGAAGGGGGGACAGGTGCAGGAAAACTCCCCAGGTACCTCTGACTCCTGACACTGAGCTCCATTTAGACAGGGCCCAGAATCACACTCATCCACATCCTCTGCACAGTCCACACCTGTCCAGCCTGGCGAGCACAAACACCTTGGAGACACCAGAGAGGAGATGTGGCACTGTAGAGGTCATTTCAGCATAAATTAAAATGAATACAAAATAAATAAACACTTATTGTGTAGTATTCTAAGGGTTAAGGGGGTCATTCTCTCTGGGAAAAAATGTACAAAAAATGAAAATAGCAGCGGTACGGTGGGCTGCTGCGGATAAGCTACCACAACAATTCAAATGGTCCACAGCACACGTTTTTACACAAGTACACAGCGGTTCAGTCCATGTATTGGCACAGCACTCTTGGATCTTTGTGTGAAGACAGTGCAGGGAATTTAAAGGTTAATTGAACTACTAGTCTAGAGCTGCTTTTAATTCTGGACAGCTGAATGTAGGACACAGGAGGTTAGAGCACTGAGTGGGGATTAAATGGAAATGTATGCATGCTAGACACAGACGGAGAGAGAGAGATGGGGACAGAGAAACAGAGATTTCTGAAGCATCTGCTCTTAAGGCGGGTGAATATTCCACTTGGTGGCAGTGAGTACCCGAGCACTACCAACCACTCCACCTTACATTCCTTTTCATCTCACAACTTTTCTACCTGAAGCAGTTTTACGTGTCCCCAGCGAGAGCAGGGCATTAGCTGGAGCAGATACACCAGCTTTTTCCTCCAATGAGTCACAGATCCCCTGAAACCTTTTCATGCTGTGAGCCATTGATTGACTCATTTGTTTTACCTGCCATCTGCAATTCATTATCTCCGCTGCCGGTGGAAGGACATATTGCTATCTCTGAACGGCTTCTTTTTCTGCATTTATAAAGTGACTGATGCACCTCGTGAGGACAGCCCCTCGGGTCGGCTCGCACACCTACTTGTAGCTGTTGAGGAGGTCTGTGCAGGTGGCGTTGTTTTTGCAGGGCTGCGATAAACATTCATCAATTTCTTGTTGGCAGAACTCTCCCTCCCAGCCGGAGTGACACACACACTCATAACTCTGCAATATAAAAAAAAAAAGGAAACCCCATTAGAATACCATCGAAATATAGTGACACAGAATCTGCACTTAGTGGTCTTGGTGTAGTAATATAATAATACCAATACACACCATTAATATAACAGAAAATTACCGTATATACATATGGAAGCGGTTCATTAAGTTGTTCAGAGGGCATGCTGACACTTACTTGTTTGCTCATTTATACCCATTACATTTTAGTAAACGGTGCAATGCTTAATATGCTCAAAAATATTTCAGGGAAAAAACTCCCACTCAAAAAAAATGCTCTTTGCTGTTGAGAACTGTCTAAACTGGAAGTGTCAAGCTCGTCTTAAATTCCCACATTACTGCCATGCAGATGTATTCCTCCTACCATCCACCCTCTGGATAAGCCTTTTTTTACCCTCGTGCCAGCCAAGGTATACTGTACAAGTCTTTATCAAGCGTACAATATGAGAAAATCAATTTTCATAGACATGCAAACATGTTAGAAATTCCCTGGAATGTTGTTTCTACTGTACATCCAGAGACAGATTTATATATGTAGCTCCGACCGTTGCTAATCTTGTTCATTCCTCCATTCAGAGCAGTATGAGAACAGCTTGTTCTTTATTTCATCTTTGCAATCTGCATTATGATAATTAATCATGGCACAGGAGATGAATGGCTTGTTGTCTATTACTTTCCAAGGTACTGGTTAATTTAAATTCGTCTTTGCATACAGGATGAAGGAAGTCATATGGTCAAGGTTTTTTCAGGATTCCTCGTTGCCAAGATCCTGTCTGAAGGTCCCGGCTTGCTGCTGGTTGAATACATGCTAATCTGTATTTCATACACTGGAGGGGAGCCGTTAAACTTTGTCTGATATAATTTGTTCACTGTGGGCTCTTTGGTGGTGAGGGTGGGGGGAAATGCCGTCATCTCTTGATAAATTAGATACCTCCAGGAGACTCCTATTCCTTACCCCTGGCAATAGAACATAATCTCATTTTGCTGCTAAGTCACCTTCAGGGACCGCAATTCTCCAAAATAAACTAAAGCTCTGTGGGACACGGTGTTCGGAGAGAGGAATACATAGCTGCACTGTAAACAAGACTCTGCTGAGGGGTTTCCAAAAACTGTCCCAGTTTGAACAATGAGTGGAGAAAGAAAACTAGACACTGGTGAAACAGAGAACAGTATGACGAAAACATTTTGGTTGAAATTTCGTTATAGCCCTCATATCACACCCAATACCCTTCTTATGTGTCCTTTTGTCTTTGGATTGGGAGTTTTCCCTTCATCCCAGAAAATTACACTGGATGTTCTCACCAGGATTTTGTGCTGGGGCAATTTTGAAACCCTGTCACAGAATCCCTTGTTGATTATTTCACAATATAGAGAGAAAATGAGCATGTGTCCTTCAGTTATCCTCAAATTGCTACAGTAGCACTTTCTTGAAACTAAGGATTCTTGACAGCGACAAAACATGCTAGTTTGCTTTTGATGAATATTAGAAATTGACAAAAGAAAGTCTACAAATTACTTTTGTTGTCTCAGAAAATTATTATTACCACCCTCTGAATACTTATGAAAGGTTCTGGATTACTTTTTTTTCTTCTCTCCTCATTATGTGGCTCCTTCGAGACTCCGTAAGGGCGAAACATGCTTTTATTTTGTTACATAGATCTCATCTTTCATACACACATTATGCACTAAGTGCAAACTTATTTTAAACCCAGACATTAGGTGTGGACTATACTGTACACACAAAGTTATCTGTCTTTGTCCAAAGGAGAAGACTTTATCTACGACACATCTGCTTCACTACTGCAATCTGTTAGCAAATAAGCAGCTGTTGGAAAAAAAGGCCCCTGGTACTCATTGCACAGTTTGTAAGCAGCATGCAGCTCCCAAGGCCTTTTTGCAGCTGAAACAGATCAATGTTAAAGGTTAAAAGCACACTTGTAAAACTATAGAGGTAGAGCTGTGCCTTGCAAAAAAACAAAAGTCTTAAAATGTTCTTTTGAACCCAAGTGTGTGCATCTTTGGAAACAGACATGCGTGGTATAACATGAACCGAAAGCAATCAGCATTTAGATAATTACTCGATCTTTGATGTACAGCCTAAATTTCACAAACTCAGTTTTCACTAATTATTTCAACATGCCTTCACAGAAAATCAACTGAGGCGTGCAGCTAGAAGGCAGACCAGGCCTGTCCTGTTTATCCTACCACTGAAGTTCAATCCAAACTCTACATTAGCTTAGCTACAACTATGTAAGGTTTTGCAGCTGCAAATGTAGTGTATCTTTTCAGAAAGAGGACAACTTATGAGAGGCTGTTTTGACATTTGACATATGCATTCTTAATTTCCTGTCTGTGCCGATGCATGACATAGTCAGGAAGGGCAAACTAGATATAGTTGTAGATGGGCCAACACAATGGAAAGTCACTAAATGGCTTTGCAAAAATCTAAAATAAAGAAGTATCAACTATGGTGCTTTGTGAATCCTAAAATAAAACATCTATCTGCAAAAAAAAACTCCTGTGTGCTTTTCCAAGTGTACTTTAGGAACCTTTCGGTCATTTGAACACATTTAAAACTCAGTCTACCAGGAATAAATGTCATAATTGGCATGATTTGTCTGTTAGGAGATAAAATAATGAGGTGCATTCATTCGACATTAAGAGACATGTCCTGTTCCTTTCTTGTTTCACCCAGAAAACTGACACTTGAAACGTACTTTCATCTCCTCCTTCCCAATAGGACTAATACAATCTACCAGATTTGCCTTGAATATATAAACCTGATTGTTGTACAGCTGTAGCAGAGGCCAGAATCATGTCGCCATATTTCATTCTTTTTAATAATACATAACTTTTCATGTTATTGCACAGTTGTTTATATTTTACTGCAACAGAAATGCTTTCAAACATTAAACTGCATGGCAGCCATCAAAGGTAATAGGCAGAGACTTATGTGTTTCAGGTCTGTCAATATCCTATAATAAACTGGAGTGCTATTCAAAGAGTGGTGGTGATTTACAGGACAATGTGCCATTTTAAAGCCTTTTAATAGCTATTATATCAGGCCATTATCCTGCCAAACTAATAGTGTTTCTACTTACCAGATGGAGGTCCTTACATATCGAGTTGGTGCCGCACAAACTGTTCACGCAGTCGTCAATGTCTTGCTCACATCTCAGCCCAGCAAAACCAGGATTGCAAAGGCAGTAAAAGCCATCTACAACTGAAACGAGATCAGTAGGACAGTTACAGCAACTCACATCATACATTCATTTACTCTACTCTCAGTAGATCAACATCATAACACAGGTAAGTGCTAATAATGGCTATAAAGCACAATCATCCACTGTGATTTCATTTTTAAATGGATGTGACGATTGAAATAAAGGCCTTGTGCTGGATCAGTCAAACCTGTTGCTGCTAAATATATGTGACACACACACACACACACACACACACACACACACACACACACACACACACACACACACACACACACACACACACACACACACACTCTAACAGTCTTTAAATAAACCTCTCTGCAATAGCCAGTCAGTCCCTTTTCTCCTACTACTTTCCTCGTTCCCCGCCTCTACATATCCTCCTCTTCCTTGTCATTAGTTTTCACAGTCTCAACACACTGAATGAGTGGAAAAGCAGTACAACAATGGGAAGAAGCACATTTCAGGGGCCATTCTTCATTCAGATGTTACAAATGTGCCAATTTCTTCCATCAGAAGCTAGAATCTTCCCCGTCAAAATAATCCATTCCTGCCTTTCTTTAATTATTAATGACGCTAAAGTGGGATGCATCATTCTGTTTCTCCAACACAACACTGGTGTACAGGCAGCCAGTGACAGAGGTAATTGCACTTCTTACAGGAGTGAATTTATTACTTCCCCAGTCAGGGTCCCAGGATTCTTCATTATCCCAAAGATTTACCACGTAATCTATGCTGTCACTCTGTCTTGGTGCGTGTAGCTGCTATTACTCTCATTAAATGCTTAAGGTCCTGGGTGGCAGCAGCATTACTCATCTCAACCACTGTGGCTATGCAGTGCTCTCCCTGGTGGCTGGCTGGCTGCTGCTGCTGCTGAGCGCCGGCCAATAGGTCCTAGAGGCCTGCCACACTAACCGAAGGTGCACTGGCTGCACTGAAGATTAGTCAAGACAGCCGGCCGAGGTCTACTGCAGCACAGTGAGGGATACGATACTCTTCGATAGCAATCCACTGCCAGCGCAGTTTTGTTCTGGCATAATCCAGTTGAAACAACATTGGCAGGCTGGAGGGCATTAAGACAGCACAAATATTTAGCTGATGAGGGAAATCTGATTTGACCCCGCAGAACCAGTGCTCAGTAATTTCAGGCATCTCAAAGTAAAACGTATCACAGACAGATTTGTGTGGTTTTAAATTTGTATCTTGACTTTTAGATTTTTATTTAGAACACTGAGATTGTGATACCTTATTCTAGAGATGGAATAAATAGGGTTACTATCTTATCAGATAGCCACTATTCTAGCCACTATTCGTTGATAGTATTATGTTCCTTTTAAATGAAAACACAGCACTGATGCTAAATTGATTTACTTCTACAGTTATGTTAAGGAACTAATCAAGCCTACTTCAGCAGGTAATGTCCTAGATCCTCACATCAGATGGGATAACTCCACTCTCATAATACTCCTATTAGCTGCAATGGTCACCTAATTGAAAACTGCCTGTCAAACTGTAAGTGAGCGGAACTAAATTTGACAAATGCCCAGTGTGTGTGTGTGTGTGTGTGTGTGTGTGTGTGTGTGCACACATCGAGGTTAGCTTCCATCTCGAGTGCCTGTTATTAAGCATTTTGGTCGGATAGGCCGTGTCTTACCATCATAGCAGAAGCCGTGCAAACAGGGGTTGGAGCTGCACTCATCCACATTGATTTCACAGCGGGAACCAGTGAAGCCTCGGCGACAGTGACAGCGGAAACCCAAAGGGAAATGGGCTTGATCCAACTCCTCAACACACACTGCACCATTCTCACATGGATTACTGGCCTCACAGGGTAAGAAATCACAATTATGACCTGGAGTGAGGCAAAGAAATGCACGTAAGAGAACCACCCAGCAGACAACAATACAACCATCTCTTTAGAAATGCAATGGACCTGTCATTCTGGGGTTGCTAAAGATTATTCTCCTTTAACCAGTGTTGTATAAAGTACCCAAAAGCCGTACTTGAGTAAAAGTAAAGATACCTTACTGGAAAATTACTCCAGTAAAAGTAAAAGTCACCTATTAAAATACTACTTGAGTAAAAGTCTTAAAGTATCTGATATTTTCTGTACTTAAGTATCAAAAGTATTTTTCTGATATAAAATGTACTTAAGTATTGAAAGTAAAAGTACAAGTACATGCTTTTAATAGAAAAGCAATGGGTCAGAGTTTTGAGAATTATGAAGTTTATTCTTTTAAGTGCTGTGGCCACCATGACCAAGGACCAGGAGTTGTGTTGATAAAATAACTGGGTTGGCTGTGATCCATCCATATATATTATGTACAACATAATATATTGTACCTAAGTATACTTTTGCATCTACTATGAACTTATCATCATAATTCTCCAAAAAGCAATATGACACTATGAAGGACTTGTAACAGTGTGGTTATAAGTATGCTCATTCCGCACAGAACAGAAAGAATGAATGAAAAATGTAAGTTAAATTAAAAAAGTCCGGAAAAATGTTTTATCGTGAAAAATGACCGCATACATCCGTCTGTGGTGACCTCAGACGGAACCTCTTGACACATGTCAATATGTCACGTTACCCTGAAAATGAAACTTAAATCTGTTTCAACTCTGCCGGTGTTCTGGATTAAAACCAAGGCAAAGTATCCTGAGATCGCCAAAAAAGCATGAAAACCTGCTTTCATTTCAACATCCTGTCTTTGTGCAGCGGGTTATAAGTTAAGCAGTAGACTGGACTAAAGGTTTAGTTAGCAGTAGACTGGACTAAAGGTTTAGTTAGCAGTAGACTGGACATAACGAACACACGTTGGGTGTCGTTGTCTCCCGTCTCCCCGAGGTCGGACCCGGTCTGTGAAAATATTGTCTTCACGTAACCGGTCTGTGGCGCATAAAGGTTTGGGAGCGCTGGACTAGAGGATGTAGAGGGAAATGCAGAATATTGTGATTCGCAAAACCTGCTTCGTGGAGTCTGTGTTCCACCACAGTCCCGGATGTGTTTTTTTTTTCTAGAGATAGATTTGATTTTGTAGCGAGTAACGAAGGTTTCATGGGAAATGTATCGGAGTAAAAGTATCAGTTTTCTTTGCAAAATGTAGTGAAGTAAAAGTAAAAGTAAACCGAAATATAAATAGTAAAGTAGAGTACAGATATCCCCAAAAACTACTTAAGTACAGTAACGAAGTATTTCTACTTCGTTACTATACACCACTGCCTTTAACCCATCCATGTGGTAGATTATGTGCTGTGTCAAGCTTACTCATTGAGAGGAATAGTTGAACACAAAACATGTTCCAGTAGATGCTGATCCAAAGTCACTTTCTTCAAATCACAGATTATCCTCACATATATATATATATATATATATATATATATATATATATATATATATATATATATATATATATATATATATATATATACAGTATAGTCGGAGTCAAACACTCTGGTTGCTGTTTTGGATGCATTTTAGAACATCTTTTGTCCATTTCATTGGAAATGTTATAACAGTACCTACAACATTACAAGCTTTTTGCTTGTAACAATACAATTACCAAATGAATAGTCTCCATCCTCAGTTCCAATTGGCAGTAATGTTGCCCTCCGATTTAAAACAACTCATAAAAACACACCTGCACAAACTGAAAGTTACAGTTTGCAATATTAGATGTCTGCGGCACTTAACAATCACTTTGTTTTAGCAAACTGACAGAACTGTACAGACAAATTAAAGTACAAGACATCAGGATATTTAGATGCATGCATAAATCAGTTTTTCTTGTATTTCTTTCTTGAATTGCATCAAATACAAGAAATGAAGAACATGCATATACATCATGTCTTTTAACAAAGCAGTGAAGAAAAAGAATCAGCCCATGCAATGCACGTTAAAGGAGTGAAGAAAAAGCGTTGAATGTTGCAAAACATAAAAAATTAGACAAAACACATTGGTTACCTCTGATGATTTCTGTAAAAACAGTTACAAGAAGAAACACGTCAAGAGACATCCCGACCGTTGCAAAAAATATCAGCGATGATCAGTTGCTTTTTTTGGAGATGGAATTGCTGAACTCTAATAGGTTCTACGTGCTTTAATCAAAAATATATATAAGGCACATCATTGCTTTTGGCTGAGCCAGCAAGATGTCGTAGCCACAGCTGATTAAATGGTGGTAAATGGACTGTACTTGTCTCGTGCTTTTCTAGTCTTCCGACCACTCAAAGTGCTTTTACATGTCATCATTCACCCATTCACAGCCTGATGACAGGGCCCACCTTGCATGCCCATCAGGACTCTAACTAACATTCAAACGCATGGCACAGCATGCGGGAGCAATTTGGGGTTAAGTGTCTTGACCACATCGACATGGACTAGCGGCGCCGGGGATCGTACCGACAATCTTCTGATTGAAGGACGAGCCTGCTCTACCACTGAGCCACAGTCACCCAACGTTCAGTTCAGTTCTGGCTATGTCAGCACATCCCATAGAAACTTGATACTTTAATATTGTAAATACTTCGAAAAACAATTAGCCAGTTATACACTACGCAGTGAAGCATTGCTAGTTTCTTATTGAGTGAAATTTCTCTCAAAATGGTCAGACGTGTATATAACATGATCTACAAATAAAAACTAGAATGACCACCTCTTAGTTGTATACCTCCACTAATCAGTCATGATGCAGTTTACATCTATGTCTGTCCAAAATGTCATCACTTTGTTATTTTATCCTGTTGGTGTGAAATTGGCATAATTAGCTTATCAATTCTTGAGTTATGGCCAGTTTTGTGAAGTCACAGTGACCTCTGACCACCACATTTGAATCAGCTCTTCCTTGAGTCCAGTTGGATGTTTGCACCAAATTTGAAGAAATATCCTTAATGTGTTCCTGAGAAACCGTGTTCATGAGAATGGAACGGACCGACAGACGATTTGTGCGTAATTTTAGGTATTCACAATTTCGTGCACAAACCGACACACAGATATAGAGCAATTTGAACATGTGTAAAACCGTTTCACAAATGCACACATCACAACCTAAATAAATATATATATTTTATAGACCGATTTATTACTTCAACTTCACAGAACTGATCATTTCCACTTAATAACGACTTCTTATTGTACTTATTTAGATGATACCCACAGATCAGGTCACATTTGCATGTGGAGTTTGAGAGTTTTCACAGTCTGCAGCTCCACACTCCACAAATGATCATTTACGTATTTACTAAACTGTTATTTATATCTTCCTCTTATTAGTACGATATTAATAATGTGCCTGAAAAATAACATAACATTACTTATGGTAGCAGTGCTGATGTACTGAGTGAAAGAGGGATTCCTAAAATGAAATAAATGTTGTTTAACCTATAGTATATTATATTATATTATATAGGGACGTCTACTCAAATATTAAAACAATGAAAATAAGCCAAAGCAATGCTTGACAAGGGGGTGGCGAGCTTTTCTGTCTGTTTAGAAAAACGTCTCTCACACATTGAAATGACACAAAATGTAATGAAAAGCGCTCGTTTTCCACAAGCGCTTAAATCTGTCTGTAGATTGTGAAAATAGTCTTAAAACTCCATATGCAAATCTAACCTGATGTGTGGTATATCAGGCAATCCATTCACACATTTAACAATCTGTAAATAAACAGTTTCACATACTGGAAGCTTCTCAATGCTGAAATTGATCAGATCTGTGAATATATATTTATTCAGATTTTCATGTGTGCATTTGTTCGAATTGCTTTGTATTCGTGTGAACATTGGGATACACAATACTTCAAATCTGTATGTTCATATGTAGATCATGTAATATACATTTGATTAAGTTTCGAGATCAACTTCATTCCATAGTTTCATGTTGGAACAACATCATGACCAGACAATAGCTACTTTCTTTCGGGAAAGGCGTGGCCGCACTACTGATATGCAATGACTAGTAAAGTAAGCATTTTGACAGCTTCTTGTGGTTGATAAGTAGGGAGCGTATAAGTATGACATCTCCATGAGGCAATATTTGTTATACAAACACTGTATCAAACCCCTTTCTGTAGTGTGAGAGGATAAACAGACCTGCCAATCTCATCGAGAATCAACAACCCGTTTTATAGCTGTTAGCAGCTTTGAGTCATTGCAGTGCTCACAAACTTGAGCACTGGAGACACATGGTCCCTTAATTTAGTATTATCACACTTGTGCTGTGGCTATCTGCTATTTGAAAATACTGCCAGACTTGAAGCAAGAGTGGAATTGTGCTTAAATCAAATAATACATAATTTGTATTTGCTTTTGACATATTGCCACTGAAATGTGTGATCGGGGTATATGAATGAAGTGGCTGATAGGTAAACCAAGGCTACTGCTTTTGTAAGATGTGGCTTTGACACAGCACTGGAAATCCTAGGCTACAAAGTGTTTTGTGCAGATTGAGAACAGAGTGATCCTTTTTTTTAAGTGATTTAAATTACTGTGAGGCACATATTAGGTTATTACATGTTAATTACATACTGAGCTCCGTTGCTTTAATGATCCTAAATCTCTGTCTCTCTCTGAGTTTACTTGTATTTGGTTTGATTTACAGTTCCCTTTATCTTTTACAATACAAAGCAACCACATCACTGCCATACCTTAAACTTTAAGTAAGAATGAGGTAATCAACCGTGCCGCATTCCTGCCAGACTTTCTATCGTGATTTGAATTAAAGCATAAGACTTCCATGTTCATTTTCATGAGCGCTCTGAATCTTTCTCCTCAAGCTGTCAGCGGTCTTTGAAGTGCCTTTTTGTAATTTCCATGTGTCTTTTTCAGGAGTCATTTCCTCCTGGCCACTTTGCCGTAAAGCCTAGATTTGTGAAGTGCTGCCCTGACTGTTGTCCTTCCAGGAAGATCTCACAGCCAGGGAGCTCATTAGATCTGTCAGTGGTCCTTGGGTTTTGACCAAGGTCCTTCTTGACTGCTTGCTTAGTTTGTTAGGACGAGTGTGTCTAGAAGGAGTCTGGCTAGATGAATGTTTTTCACATGTATTAATGATGGAGCCCCTTGTGCTCCTGTGAAATCACTTTTAGAATGTTATCCACTGCCAGTTCCTTCATGGCAGAGTCTCTACTCTGAGAAGAGTCTAACGATGACAAACAGCTTGTGTTTGATGTGAAAGATATTCAGAAAAGTGCAGTCATTTCTAACTTGGGACAGAAACAAGCTGCGTCAACAAGTAATAATTAAAAATCAGGTCATTTTGATCATTTCTTTATGGATTCTTTTCCTAATTTTTATATTTTTTTCAATAAAAGTAACACATTCCTATTGTGTCTATTAACCAAACGTGTCAGTTAACAATATATGACTACAAATGTTTTGTTGATTTCTTACAGTAAACTACGATCTAAAGATGTTTACATAATGCAAATGTACTATAATATTATTATTTGTGAAAAGAAAATAATTAAAATAAAACATTATAAATTAGCAAAGGCCATTATATAATGTCATTATGAAAGCTAGAACGATGTTTTAGGTCCAAACAGTGATCATTCTTGAGAACAAGCCTTAGCTTTTCACCATCTTCTCATGTCTCATGAAAAGAATAGTGTGAAATCACCCACCAACATTTTAATTCCCACTGATATGCCACGATGATGCTGTAGTGACGCTCTCTCATCTGACTAAATGATGAAAGATGTCACATGTGGCAGAAGCACCCACCATAGCGTACATCTCAGTAATTAAAAATGAAGTTTTTTGTATTTAACCAACCATAGTAGCAAATTAAGATGTACTCATTTTGTTGAGACATGTGAGGTGAGTTCAGACAGGTGAAAATAATAGTATGTGGAGTTAATTAACTTTGCTTCTTGTCCCCATTCCCTCAGTGCTCATTACCTTTAAACGGAGCCACACATTGGCATAAGTAATTACCAGGCTGGTCAATGCAAGTGGCTCCATTCTTGCAGGGAGATGAAGCACACTCATCAATGTCAAGTTCACACTCTGTACCTTTGACAGAAAAGAACACAGATTGATAAATATGATATATTTGGCTGTACATTCAGTGTTGAAATCAAAAAACGCATCACTGCAGTTGCTGTTTCTTAAACCGGGATAGGGTTTAACCTAGAATAGGGTTTTGTGTACATTATTTTTGATACCATACACACAGATGATGTGGAAGCCGATAGTGCTTTAGTGCTGAATGCAGCTAAAATACCAGAGCTGGGTCTCTATAGTGCCGCAACAAGGAATGAACAGCAAACACTATTCTCACAGGAAGAACCCCATTTCAGATATAATTCTGAACTTTCCCAAAAAGAAATTATAGGAAGAGAAACCTGCATCTTTGTGATGATAACATTCAGCACTGCAACCAGTGGTGTTGCTTGCAATGCACTGAATCTGGCTCTGTGGGAATTATCCGCAGTTATTAAGAAATGTTTATAGAAGGTAGGTATATAGGTGGAATAACATGATATGTGTTTTAGTTGAGAGTTATTATTCTTCTTTGTGCTTTTAACAGCGGGAAATAATTAAGACTTCAAACCACTGTTTTGTCTCTACCCTTTAAAGAGGAGCGTCGGATGGCTGCTGACTTTATGGCCGTACATAATTTATTAGTATTGTCTGAATATGTTGCACATATGCACTGAACTTATTCATGTTCAAACATACAAAGATACTCCTCACTAGAATACATTAATGCATTCACTCACCTGTGAATCCAGGCATACAGACACACCCATAGCCATGAACAAGGTCAACACATGTGGCATTGTGCATGCAGGGTGAGGACATGCACTCGTCGATGTTGACTTCACAGTAGTTTCCTGTAAAAACATGAGATTTAAAAGAGTCAGGCTAAAATAATGACTATAAACAGCAAACATATAGCGGTCCATCAGAGCCTTGACACACCCTCTTCATCATTCATTCCCACGGCCGTTATCCTCCTAAACTCAGTTAAAAGAGCTAGATTGTAGATCAGGAATATTTAGGCCTACTTGTAGGATGATGTCCATGTCGATCTCTAATTATGTTGTTGCAGCTGGAGGATTCAGTTTGCTTTGTTTCTTTGATAAGAATGCTACGCTGGTGGTCAACTCCCATGTAGGGCGGTGACAGGACCGTCAACACGTATTGTTCCTTTTGCTGTTTCAAGTCTGTGTAACTCTTTAAAAACGCTATTTCATTTTTGTTTTATGACCAAAAAGTACTGCAGATTTGATTTGTAACATTTTATGATTCATGCTCAGTTTTGCACTTTCCATCAACTTTGTAAAATATATGTTGCATTTGACTTAAAGCCTCTTCATGGAGAGTTTGAAATGTGATGATTGGTGACATCTTCAATCCCTTGGTTGCAGTATTTTAAGACAGTTGTCACAAAAATTAAGTCAGTCTTATATTCCGTGTGCACATTTTGCAACACATGGAATAAACACATTTTTACGGTTATGCCAGCGAAGTTATTTTAACACGGTTCTGGTTATCTGACAAATAAGGTTTTTAAATCAAACAACTATCTTTCTGTTCAAACACCATACTTTCTGTTGCCGACTTCTATCTATTGCTCTATTGTATATGACACAACAAAAATAGATCACGTAATATGCAATATGGTTTATTCCCTTGCCGGCCTAATTTGTTTACTCCATAAATACAAAATAGATCTGCTGCACACAAACCAAGCTGTGAGGTGATGTTTTTTGCATTATCACCATTTCACACATTTAATGTTGCTGTAAGCTTTGGAGGAGGCTGAGCATGAAATGCTGAAGTGAGAGGAGGTCTTTGAATTACAGCAACATTCCATATATTCCCAGTCTACTGTTTTCTGCTTCTCTTGTATCACTACAAAAGTTGTTAGTGCATAACCTCATCGCCTCCCATGTGGCCTGAAGGTTAGCGTGAGTTCATAGCTGAAACACTGAGGTTGTCTTTGAAATATTATCAATACTGATGCAAAATGCAGCCAAAAACATTTAGATTTCTCTGAAAGACTTTGGGGACCTCCAAATATGTGTATAAATCCATTCATTGTAAGAGCAGTTTCCTATTACAGCAGGTACAATAGACACTTAAACATGAAGAGTTTAACTTTTCATGATTTAACTCTCAGTATAAACCACCTGTATCCAGAAAGTCGAACATATTTGTGCAAGACTTTCGTTGCACCATCAGCATCAAAAAGCAATCAAGACTCACTGAGTTCTGGCCAGATTACCATGAAACTGGGTGTGCACCATTAATGTTCCAAGAGGATGACCACTGCTCAGGTTACAGTTATTGCGGTGAGGATTTGCCTTGTTTGAAGTGCTTTCTTCTTTTTCTTCGTCTTTTCACCTCACCCACAAACACATGTATGCCATTACAATTATTTTATACACACATGGTGTGTAAGTGCGGTCTCCATTGTGTTCGCTTCCATTGTGGAATGTTGCGTGACATGACTTCTTTATGTGACTACGTCTGTCTTCGTGCTCCATCTCTTTCGCCATTGTTAAGTTACGAGACTACGTCCGACATCTTTCTCTCTTCTCTCTGTTCTCTCTCCTCCCTTCTAAGGAGCAGTTTTCTGCTATTTCTTTTGTGCATATGTGTTGTAATAATAACTTGATGCAATAGCCTGCGCTTGAATTCAAACCTTCACTGTTCCCTCTTAATGTGAAATAGGACTTTGACTATTGCCATTTTGAGTGGACACCATTTTTTTAGACTTAATCCAGTTTGGTTATTGGTCCCTAATTCTAGGGTGGTGACCCATTATTATTAATAATATATGTTAATAATGCTATCAATATTAATACTTCTATGAATATCAATAATTACATTGTCATACTTCTATGAATATCAATAATTACATTGTCATACTTGCTAATAACCAAAACACACTCTTGCCAAATCCCGACAATATAAAAATCTAATTTTTGGTTGACCATGAAATCTGATGTGGATATTGGTCCCCAGTGGATAACTCCTAATGCCTATGTGACCTCTTTGACCTTTACTCTGGTGCCACCTTGAGGTCAATTTCTTCTACTTCCACAAAAGTATAATTTTGTAAAAGTCATTCAATTTGCTGAACATATTCTTGCACACACAGGGATAAACCCTTTGAATAGTAATGACGCAATGCCCTTTCCTCTGTCACCACCCTGAAGATGAACTTTACATTTTAGCCTCAATGTTAGTAAGAACATGTAACATGGGGCAGCGGAGCTTTTGAGTGGTATGCTTCGTCGATAAACAAGATCATTTGAAAAATCTACTTTTAGAATATAAATCTCATGAATCATGAATGATAAATCTCATCATTATGTGTTACGTGCACAATTAAGCAGATCACCTTCCACACAGTATGAGCAGAGACGATAGAAAGTCGTTTCCCTCTTCACATAAAAAAAAAAATTGCCTTGATGGGATTTTGAGGCTCCTCTGTAACTGTGCTTCAGTAAAAGGTTTCCATTATTGAGAGGCATCGAGCTTGAATGGAATGGAATCAAGAAATTGTTTGTTGCCATACATTTAAAAAAAAAAAAACACATTCGGAGTGTAGTTTATATTTCCATTCCAGAAATACATTCATAGTGCCACCTGTAGTTTAAAGAAGTAAGACAAGAGCTGTGATGATAAAATATTATGTAAAGCGAGTGAAACTCCTCAGATCCCACCCCGAGCATGACAAGGTGTATGCACTTTCATATAATCTACACAGTTCAGCTGTCAGCAGCTCTTGCCACTTTGATTTTCATGAAATCTGATACACTGGTCTTCTAAATCGAACTGATCCTACTGTTAAATGAATATATGAGAAGGGTCAGAAGATTTGGGGTCAACATCACATTCAGCAACAGTGTATAAACTGTAGAATTAGCTGTTCTGTTTGGCATGGCATGTGACGTTATATCATATTTAAAATACAGTTCAGTCATGTATGGAGCTAAAAATAGTTAACATTCAAGACGACACCATTAGAATTAAACAAACCAAACCACTGCACCCACGCATGTTACATTACATCTTGTTGGCATTATGTTCTAATTATATCTCTTTAATTATATTGATTTTAATATCATATTTTATTGTTGCATTGAGACCAAATGACATGACACATGGACATATTGCATTTGAATTATTACCACATTCGTTACAAAAAACAAATGTGCAATTTCTGGATGAACAACAATACATTTTGATTTAATAACATTCTAAAAATATTTTTTTCTAACTGATTTAAGGTTCACTCACTTCCCATCTTTGAATGCATTACTGAAGATCCATGCTGATTCACCCACAGGTCTTCAGTTAAATATCTAATTTGGCAACATTTGAAGTTCTGTGAAAATGTGCATGAACAATACCTATATTCTCTCTAAACTTACTCAGATCCATGTATTAAAGCACACTGGTACGCAGGGCCGTACTGACGTTGCCTCCCACTCATCATTAGCCGCATACAAGTCTGAGCAGTGATGTGCAAACAAACACATTTATGTAAAGAAGCGTATGAAATACCTGTGACTCCAAGAGGACACTGGCAGCTGAAAGAGTCAAGCTCATCAATGCAGGAGCCTCCATTTTGACAGGGCTGACTGAGACATTCATTCACTTCAATCTTGCAGTCATCGCCTTAGAAAGCGTAAAAGACGCCCAACATGTTGACACATTGCTTCGGTGAATAAAATGTCACTTTGACTTACGAAGAATGACTACAACATAGCTTTCACTTACCAATAAATCCAGGCGCACAGAAGCAATTGTAGCCACCGAGAGCGTCTTTACAAATACTCAGGGCTCCGCACGGCTTTTCTTCACAGTCATCAATGTTTATCTCACAAAACTGGCCTGTTAACCCTGCAGAGAGAGGAAAATATATTCTATAGGATTCCTCACTGCGGGGGATAATCTCTTAAAGAAGTGCCTGTTGGATGTGATATACCGTAGCGCTGTCTTGTAAAGACATCTAGTAGTGAAACAGGCATTAAAAACTATTATTAAAGACCAAATGAGAACTTGATTAGCTGATTTTCTTTCCTTTCCTTTCTTTCTCGTGCTTAAGTGAATGACAAAATGTACAATCACTGTATTATCAATCAATGACACATATTAAAATGGTGCTTCAAAACAGCAGTGAGTACCACCAGTGGGGAGCAATGGTTTTGGTAATTGGTTACCGTTATGTTTTGAACCTGCAAAAGAACCCACTTTACTTTCACTATTAAACAGCGTGCAGCGGTGATGTGTGAAGCAGTAACGTTGCAAAATACCGACAAAAGCAGGGAAGACGAAGACTGCTAAGCTAGCAAACATGGACGTAAACGATGCAGGTCATAGAATATACAAAAGGTTGTTTTTTGTAAATATTATATGAGGAAGTAAATGTGTCTAATGTTTGCTAGCAAATATTTGAAACAAATAGTGTATTTTTGCAAGAGAAACTGAATATAAAAATTATTGGCTGACAAGAAAACTCCAATGAGTACCTTAAAACATAACATACAAATGTGTAATTTCCTTTTATTTAAATGATCAGTTATATTTGGATTTGACTAATGGAGATTTTGCTCCATTTAATCACTTTGCTTTTTTCCATATTGACACATTTCATTCATGGTGGCCACTGAACACTTGAAGGGGAACTTTGCCCATATTTTAAATAAGAAATAGATATTTAACCAGTGGCGGGCCCCATAGACAATGAAACCAGAAAAATATTTAAAAAAACGACACAGAGCATCCAGGGGATGTTCTAATTACATGTTCTGTTCCACAACGGAGAACACTATAATAGAGTTTTGCAGGGATGACATCATTTTGTTTAAAACCAACGGGATTATTCCTTTGGATTTTAGATAATTGCAGAAAATAAGCTCTGTGGCAAAAACACAAGTTTATGATACTTTATGAACATGTTTTGTTCAGTAAGATAAATGAGGGTGAGTACACACAACGAGGCTGTGAAGGCGAATCATTGAGCCACTTATGTTCCAAAATTCACGACAAGGGTATTTACTGACACATTTTATATTGTAGAGCAAAACGTTAAAATATCTTAAACGTGTCTTAACCACAGACCTTATTATAGGCATCTAACCTAAAACTCGAGAAGAGGGAACCAGTGGAGCAAAGACGCAAACTCATCCTGCAGCACTATATAACAAAGCTCATTTGGTTATGAAAAAGGAAACTCATCTCTGCAGGTTCACAGCATCAGTCCACTCTTTACTATCCCTGATGACATCACAAGTTTGAGACTTCTCTGGTTTCTGGCTTTGAGAGAGTAGCTCATTTAAAAAAAAAATAGTCATTGAACTTTCCCGGGCCATGGAAATATATTGGAAAATCTTAATCTTGGTGGTTGTTCCCTTTAATGCCCTACACACTGGTGGCTTGTTATTCAATTTGGTAATTATAGGAACAAAATGCTCGTTATCTGCAATTTATATGGAATAATGTTATATTAAGTGAAATTAGATGTGATTACGGTTGACACTTTGCACTCTAATTAGCAAGTATTTACTATGTTGTGAGGCAGTTCCTGAAAAAAAGTAAATACTATGTGAATGCTTTTCTATTTACATTTACTTATCATTTATAATTACCTCATGTATCTGCACCTATAATTACCTGTGAATTACTGGAATGGAAGTAACTAATTAGACTTTTGACTCTGACAACTAACAACTGACAATAATTTGATTATTACCTCAGAAATACAAGGAATGAGTGACATACCATCAATTCATTTAACAACTAACAATTCCTTTGATTAAATATGAGTAGAAGACCTTTGGATCCGAAGGGGGGGAACATACATTCCAAGCATCATCACCGCTTTGAAGTCGGCTCACAACCTGATGAACTGAGCCCGGACATACACATTTCATAAGGCTGGTTCGTGTTGTTGCTTTAGGCCAAAGAGATTAGACTCCCACAGAGAAGGAAGGTGAAAAAGCGAAAGCACCAAACTGAGAGTAAGTGCGCTGTATACATCTTTCATTCGAGGAATTACCTCCATTTGAGGCAAGCTGCTCCCAGACGGTGAACCTACCTGGTAAACAATCACACTCGAACCCTCTTGTTAGATTCACACATGGCGCACTGTGTTGACACAGACCATCAACACAGTGGTTTAGATGCGTGTTGCAGTGCGGCCCGGAGTACCCATGGTGACACACACATCTATAAGTATTTGCCAGCTCTTCACAGAGGAGACTCCCCTCAGGGTTGCAGGGATTCGACACGCATTGGTTCACAGATGAGGAGCATTCATTGCCATGGTATCCTGTAAGAAGAGGGATCAAAGTAATGATTGATGTGCAGCGCTATGTACAGTATCCTCCCGACTTCCCACGTCTGGCAGACATCATGGATCGTGATTCCACGTAATGCAGTCGTTGCCAGTGTTTTTCCTCTCTGCCGTTTTATAAATTATATCCAGCATGAGCCTGAAGCACTAAAACCAACGAGGGATTTTAGCAACAGTACACAAAGTAAAACAACTGTGATGTGTGGTGTGTTTTTTTCCTCAAATGTAACTAATTTGCAGATTTGTACACATGCTTTCTAATAGTATTCACTTAGAGGTTAACGCTGTTTTGGTGATACCACAACAGTAATCAACAACACGAGTACATTTCAACATGCATTAAGGGCTCAATTTAAAAGAGAGGGATTGATGTAGAGTAGGCCAAGACACACTGTGGTTATAATGATATTGTAGCTTCGAGCATCGTGTGTTGCATAAGCTATTGCATGTTGCATTGCTATTGCATGTCTGCATTTGTAGATGGAGTTACTGTAGTTATGACAATAGCAATTTGTATTCTTATTGTAATTTTCTTCTATTCTATATTCACGTTTGAGTTTTTTACTTAATTTAACTTTCTTGTAATATTTGTACCTTATTATGTTCATGCTATGCACCAATACACCGATGCCAAGTCCTTGTAGGTGAAACCTACTTGGCAATAAACCAGATTTCTGATTCTGACAAGCTTGATTCCTATATCAAAATAGCTTCACAAAATTCATGACCAATCAACTTCATAAATGTGCTTTAATACCTGGAGGGCAAATACATTGCATTTCCCCAGCTGAGTTGTAGAAGCAGGTTCCTCCATTTCTGCAGAACTCAACACCCGATGCACAAGCGGAGACAAATGTGGAGCAATTCTTACCTGAGAGGTAGATAAAGATTGTTAATTGAGTGCTATAAAAATGAACACACACTGAGAAGAAAAAAGAGCACATCACCAACATAATGACACATCTCAACATCCGACAAATTAGTTTGACTGCAGAGATTGACAACCATTAACGTGAGGAAACCAGCGTGATGTGGAGCGTGTGTGTTTGGTAATGGAGCCAGTAGGAGTGATACTACGGTATAACTGCCATATATTTGTACTCATGCAGTTTTTTACGACAGCTAAAAGCACACACTATTTATTTAGTCTATTTATTTATTTATGCCTGCTTACACTGTCACAGTACAAAAATATGAATACAATTCCCTTGCTACTACTGCGCAACAAGTGATGGATACAACAAAGGTTCCATTCATACCACAACAAATAGAAAACTGTAGACAAAATAAACATGTATTAGTAATGTACAGATCAGCATTCTGTAAACTTGAGTTAAAACTTGATAAACAGCACCTTTGATACAAGGTTCAAGGTTCAAGGTTTTTATTTTGTAATTTGTGCCTAGACCAACAGTCCAGACACATTGGAATGTTTTGTGCAGGGCTCTGAGTCAACAGTTTTTTAAACAAAAAACACACTAAACAAAAAACACACTATAATAAGAAAGAGAAAAAATATAAAATATGAAAACACTATACATACGGTGGTATATGTACAAAAGGTGGTAGTATGTACAAGAAAGGTATTAGATACAGTTTTTAAAAAGTGTTAAATAACAGTAATAAATAGGCTACATTTTGGTAGCCAATATATCATCTTTTGAAAAATACTTTATCCGATATAATTTTCTACAAGAGGAGAAACAAAGATATGTTTCTACTCAATCAGCTGTAGACTTGCTGAAATCGGTGAATGAGCTCTTACATTCGACCAGTTTGATGGTTATCACTACTGAAGAGTCATCAATCTGCACAATATTCATTAAAGTCTAAACTATGAAAATGATACCTCAGATAACTCACCGGCAAAGCCTGAAGGACAGATGCACTCATAGTCTGCAACCAGGTCAATACATGTGGAATTATTGGCACAGTATCCATGGGCACATTCATCATAGTTGATTTCACAGTTCAAGCCCCCAAACCCTGGTATGAAGAGAGAAAGAGAAATCTCATCAGTGCATATCAGTAAACACCAGACATGAAAAGACACTAATTAATATCAAATTGCACCCAAAAGCAGATGTATTGCAGTTTCATTGCTGAAATTTTACATTACTTTTCAATGCAAGCTCATCACGAGAAAACATACATACATAATATGGAGAGTAGATTTTATTTATAAGTCTTGCACTGAAAAGATTGTATTTGAGAAAATAAATTATATTTTGTCATATTGTTTGTGACAATATTTTAATGAAAACATGTTTAATTCGAAGTAACATTAGCATACTTTATATTAAAAAAATAAAAGATTAAAGTCATGAAGTGAAAGTGAGAGCTGCCAATTTCTGACATTTTAGTCCCCCATAAATATATTTCGTCGCATGGTCACGCTACAAAATGACTATCATTAGCACTGTCACACAGTGCAGCTACAGGAGGCCCATGACTAATGCTTGGCTATCAGCACCATCGGTGCAGGTCAAATTCTCATCATTTCTCAAGCTGACCATGGAACCAATTTCCACCTCTCTCCATGTCATAAAATTTGACAATTATCCTGACTTCATTAAAAATGCATAACAGGCTTCACCCGCAATCAAGGTTTAATCAGAGGTATGTCTCACAGGTAAGATGTCAACCAGACCAAGAAATTATTCAAAAAATAGCTGAGATTTATTCCTTCTTATTATAATGATGCAAACGATAATTTCTGATGGAATGGTTTTATGTGATCGGTGATAATTTAAAGCAAATATCTGTTAACCTTACGGGTATTGAACGGAAAGTCATGAGACATGAACAAATGTGTAGTTGGAAATCTTGATTAATACAGGAAGCAATCAACATCAAATGCTGCAAAAATATTTTGTTGATAGTATACAGGTAATCATTCCAAGCAAACACTACAACAAATGAGTACACTGATTCGTCCCTGGAAAAGCATGCTAATGAGCTAAATCACCTGTTGGGTTTGGTTAGGACACATTTATGTGGACTCTCAACCTTCAACGGCTGTAAAGGCACATGAATTAAGGTACATTTGTCACATTGAGGGCGAAAAAGAAGATCACGACCAAGAATCTCTTCCAGTTGTGGAAAAGGGGTTAAATCCTTGTACATTCCCCAATTAAATGAGCGTAGTTATCTTTCTTTCTCTTCAGGACATACTGCACCAAACTGAGTCTGCAGATCATAAATTGTTTGTGAGGAATGTAATGTGCAAGAAGAAGTTTCTTTGGTTTGTAGCAATCGTTATTTTATGTCTATGTTGGATGCTTTCTAATAGTTCTGATATACTTTGGAGATTTTTTAGCAGGGGAGTCTAAGGAATGATCCTTCAGTTCTTGAGTTGATATTGTTAAAGTAATGTGTTTGAAGAATTTCACATTTGTATTGTAAGTGTTGAAATGATAAGTCTGAGAGGCAAAATGTTTTTTCTCTAAACTGGCATATGTTGTCCTTCTCTATTTTCTCTTTACTTCTTTAAACCATTTGAGACTGCAGACTCGAGTCTTTAGGACTAAGTAGGCTTCCCTGATTAGTTTTATTGTGAATATTGGTCCCATGAAAGAAATGGAAAATGGTACCAAAGCTCAAAATCTGAAAAATAAACTGCAATGAGATACCTTATGACGTTTGTACATGCTATTCAGTTTATCTGGGATATATTTACCTAGGTACTATAAGTGGGATGAGTTGAAGCTGTGTTTGTTTCCTGGAGACTTAAAACAATGGGTTCACTCAATGCCTTTCATCTCCATTTGCCCATTCATCCACAGGAAAAACAAATAGACCACCAAACAACGAAATAGAGATAGAATGAGTGCAAAGGTGAAAGCCAGGGTCATAACTCCAGGACTGAAACTGGTTGGTTGCACACCAACAAAGGTCTGAATTAGCCACATAATCAATAAAGTCTCAACTATTTGGGAATCTAATTGCGTTGTCACTTACCTTCTGGGCAGAAGCACTGATACAGGTCATTGCCGTCCACACAAATTCCACCGTTCTGGCAGGGCTTTGACTCGCACTCATTGAGATTTATTTCACAAAATGACCCTTCAAACCCTGCAGCATATTTAAAAAAAAGTTATTAGAGTCCTTTTTTGCCTGGTTAAATTCTTCAGCCAATTAGGATCAGCATGACTTTGTTTTCACAAACAAAAGATTGTATTCAAAGCTCGTATTGATTCAAAGAGCTTGCTGGGCACATGCAGACTCAGCTCACTGGATCATTTAATCATGTTTAATAAGAGCCAGTCATTGCCCTTCTGATTTATTGCATTAAACAAGCCAAATCCAGTGATTTTTAAGATCAAAGTCAATCTATACACAAAGGGAACCACATGAAACAAATAACATGCATCAGTGCACCTGTGTAAACACACTCGACAGAACACACACACACACACACACACACACACACACACACACACACACACACACACACACACACACACACACACACACACACCATTAAAGAGAAGAAGCATGTCAGTGTTTAAGGCACTTTACTGCTGGTGCTACACAGGCTGTTAATGGGTTAACCTCACACTTATCTAGCATAGAGTATTTGTGATGTGCTTCACACAGTCAGCCAAGGACTAAACAGAGCATAAGAGTCTTAAGATGCTCTTCACAATTAGGAAAAACGAATATAAAAGAACAGTCAGCATAAGCCGTTTCCCCTCCGAAACAATGCTGTGGGGTTATATAAAAACGAGCAATCAAACAACAACAACTGCTGCAATGCAAAAAAAACTGTGGTATCACAAAAACTGTCTCATGCCAAGTGGGGCTCTTGATGAAACTACAGCTTTTGGAGCTGAAATAATTTTACAGCAAAAATAAGTCTTGCACTTAAAAGTTGCTTTTCCTTCCTTTGAAATGAATGCTAATGCAAAACAAAAACATACCACTGTCAAAAACAGTTTTGTGTTGTAAAAACACAATTATTGCCCTGCAAAATGTGCTCTTCGAGAGAGTTCAACAACTTAAAAATGTGGGAACATTTTCCCCAGCAACCTTCCGAACAAGCCAGGAAGTGTATTTCCTCTTCTTTTTTTTTTACACAGAAAAGGAAAATCCACCATTGTGAGTTCATTAAACACCTCAAGTTCAAGAATATGGTTTAGTGCGAGGACTAAATATAGGTCAAAAAGTTGACAGCATGTGGTACACAGAATAGAGAGTGAGGGTATGAGTAACATGTTTTGCAACACATTAGGTTGGCAATATTAGATCAAACCTGAAACATTTAGACATGACAGCATCGCAGTTTGCCCTTGAGAAGTGATCTGGGGAGCAGCCCGCCGCAGGTTGCTTTCATTTACATAAGAAATCACTCACAATCCTTCACTTTGACGTCTGCCGAGCATAAGTGCAAAAGGAGTAATGAAGTTAGGGTTATTGATTGGGTTACATGAACTTCTAGGTAATAGCCATTCATTTGAAAAGAGATAGCAGAGCCAGGGTAGAGTCGACTGAATTATTATTGGTGTAGTTTGGCTGTAAAAAAAAATTTTTTTATTTCAAGTACTGTTACTGTATCCAGGAATAAGCTGACTGAGTTCCAGTGCATGTACACACAGTACTATACTGTCACTCTGTCACTTACTGCACGCATATCCTTGACTTGTAAAAGTCTGAAGCCTGGTTACCCCCGGCAAGCCTCAGAGTATCTAACAGGTCAAGCCTCTTCCTCTTCCTCCTGTGTTATCCCTGTCACTGCTGGCAGCTACAGCTGTGATAATACTGTCATCCTCATGAGGGGAGTCAGCGGGACTGACACGCAAACTAAACTGTTTTCCTCCTGCAGGAGCTGTCAAACTAATCTGCGTAAGATTATCATATGGTTATGAAGGTGTAAACGGTGTTTTTTTGGTTTTCTTTGTTTGTGCATGGTCTAGTACAGTGGTTCTCGTCCTTTTTTCAGTGACATACCCCCTGTGAAATGTGTTTTCAGACAAGTACCCCCTAACCAGCACAAAGCATTTTTGGTTGAAAAAAACAATGTAATTCACAGCGCTTTGTCATCAGTGTCTGATTTAATATAGAATATATACAATTCAGTTAAAGAACTTATACTTATATTATTGAATATTTATTAAATCACTATTTTTAAAGGATCTTAGAATTTACGCTAATTTTAAATATATATTTTGTAAATCTCAAGTACCCCCAGTACCGCCATTTGAGAACCACTGGTCTAGTAAGAGAACACGAGAAGGACTCCAATGCAGTCTTGATCTGATACAACAAAAAAAGATAAAAATCTACAGACAGCTACTAAAACACCAACTGAATGTGCAGTATGTTCTGTACAGCGACATATTCCTTTCAGTAAAGTGACCTTGAAGCCTGAGAAAATGCAGGATTTTCCACGTGTTAAAATAACTGCATGACAAATATAACACCTGTTAAAGGTCTTGCTCACCTCTTTCACATGTGCAAGAGACATTCTTTCCATCCTTGGTCTCCCCGCATATTATTGTATGTTCACTGCACAGTCCAAATGAGCAAAGGTCAATATCCACCGAGCAATCTTTCCCCTTGAACCCTGCAATGAAAATTGAGTTAACAACGGAGGACATTCAGAAACAGCCAAACCTTGGGAAATAAACTAGGAGGTCTGAATTCATAAAACACACACATATGTATGTGGCTGTATGTTTTATTCGGGTTAGACACCTTTTCTCTAGCGCATTAATGGGGGTATTGATTCTTCCCCTTGCAATCTACCTGCTATGCAGTATGCTAATTGAGTGAATCATTGACAGAGACCCACCCTAGCAAACTGATCTATATCACATTTATCTGCCCCACCAAATGTCTGTCTGCATGCCACTGATAGATACCCATGTCAATATCTATTGTTGTAAATAAAGCACAGACAGATGCTGTGACTGATACTCATTACACATGTTTGTACAGATATATATGACTTAAAGGGAGAATCCTAAAATAGATTACTGGGATTTTTGTCACTGACATCACACGGTTCAACCCATGGCCATTAGATAATGGCCATGGTTTAAAGAAAAAAATGCATTTAAGTGTTACATTCACAAAAGGTTAGGCAGTTTACTTTATGGAGTCACAGAATATTTGTGTTTTTAAATAGCAAAATATTTAAAATATCTAATACTAACGTAAAAAGCTCTCCAAACTACAAGCCTCTAAAACAGGAAGACTGTTGCATATCACCATCATGAATCTTTGTGTCTGCAAAGGGAGTGAAATATTTCAAATGCTGCTTCCCAATGCTGCTTCCCTTTTTTTTTTAATCAAGGCTTGAATAAACCAACAGGACCGCCGCTAGATTATGTACTTCCTGTTGGAGGCAGTCTCCACTACCTTTACATTGTAACCTTCTTCCAGAGCCGAGTACTTTACACCAACACATCTATCTGGATGTTAGACGACCTTCCAACTACCCTTTTCTCATCATATTATGCATTGCCTTGACTAGTTAATGGACAGCTATTGCCTCCAACAGAGTGTTCAGAAGTGTTTAATAACCAATTGTGCATGCAATTCACTCTGAGGTTAATGTTGCATGAAGGAATGTCACATTTACAGTGTCACCATCTCCAAATGGGACTTCCTATTCTATCTGACAGCTACTAGCGGCTCAGCCCAACTCTGCTTCAGAAACAAGAGCAGAAATGGAAAGGCAATGTGTTTTACTTTATCTCAAAATGTGCAATCGTAACGAGACATACTATGATGTATTGTTAATACTTTACAGTAATACATTAAAGCCAAGTCCTTATGTACCCATGTTCAGTGGTTAATGATAACAGCCGCGGGTCATAACTACTCTTGGCTCGGAGAACTGCTTCATCAGCACATTTAGTCATCTCTCATCACCAACGTTCTGGTTGCTTCACTGAGCTGAAAAACTGAAAATAATGTTCTAGGATAGAACTCACCAAATTCAGTTGTTACTTCTAAAAGAGTTTAATAAATAAAATGAGACTGTGAGGTTATATACGGATATGAAACCTGGATTTAGCTTGTTCATTACCGCTACCAAAAAGCACTTCTCAAGGACCATCTTTAAGACTAGTCGAGACCACAACTACAGAGATATGACTAAATTGCTAAACATTATACAGTCATTAACAGGAATTTGACATTTTTCCGAAAAACCATGGCTGTCATCAACTAATCAGCATGCTTGCCAATCACTATGTGTGTTTTGATGCATACCTAGATTAGATTTCCTGTCATCAAAACTATTTTAGAGAATTGTCCAACCTTGGCCAAAGTATCCCTGATAACTTTAGTGATAATAACAGTTACAACTAATTCAATAATAATGATAGATCAACTGGACAACACAGACATGATGTACTGTGGTTGAAAACATAAAACTGTACCAGGAATCAGTCAGAACACAGGATTGTAAAATAATCAGATTCTGATTTGTGTATTTGTTGGGAGAAGAAAGCAAACCTGACAGACCATCTTTCTAATTGACTTTCAGAAGAGATAAAGTGATCAGTAACACCTGTCTATAAATCTTTCAATGAAATCAAAACAGTAATGGAGGCTTTACTGACACATTGGTGTTCTGTTCTTACCCAAATCTAATTTGAGCAAAGGGCAGAAAAAATAATATGAGAAAATGATTTACAGTGATGCATTTGCTCTGTCCATAATGTCATAAAAACACATCATGTAACAGGTGCTGGACTTGTTTCAAGGCAGTAAATGTTTTAATGACTTCACCCGCATTTTAATTGATTTATTGACCAGTAAAATAGAGGCACTTTTGGCTGAGGGAAAGGCACAAAAAACTAAAACAAGATGTGCAATGACAACAAAACAGGGGTGATATTGTTTCACTACATTATATTCAAACTAAAGTCAGAGGGTAGACTTCAAAAGAATACAAATGTAAAATATCCAGCATAAACCATGCAGTTATTTTGCCTGTGGTATATATTGGGGAAATTATTTAGCGAAACCGACCCATTGATCGGTGCCAGAGTGTATTTTGGGTCCGGTCAACACCTACAGAATGTTTTGTGGGTTTTATTTGTCAAATATTTGTCTGTAAATCCTGTTCTGTGGATTGTGGCTGTTTACTATTGAATATGACATTGGACTGTGACATTCTGACTGGTGCAATCAAGTAGTGATTAAGTATTATGTTACCACAGGGCCAAGTAAAGTCAGCAGCGCACTGAGGACTGCAACACTTCCCTCTCTTATGGACTGATTGGGGATCTTTTCTGGAGCATGCATTTTAAAATGTCTGACAAATAAAAATGTGTAATACACAGTGTTACTTGATTAAAGGACAATGCTGAAAGCCAAATCTCTGTTTGATTAGTTAAGTCATGTTGACATGCATTAATGCTTAGCAAGATAGAAAACACAGTTTTTTCTTTACCTTTGATTCTACAAATCAAAACCTGGATATTTTTTCAAACCTTCACCCAAAACACTGATTTTGTTATTTATATTTGCTTTGTGATGAGCATTTTAAGATGCAGATTTTAACTGGTTTCTTGCCTGCATTCAAATACGTGTTCCTGATAATTCCTGTCTTTGCTATCTTTCGAAGCACACCTTGAACACAAATTAAAAAATGATCAGAGCAAACAAAATTGTTTGTAAATACTCGAGAAATAAACTTTCCACGTATTCCCAAGGTACAGTAAACAAAAAAAATTAATGGCTTGATATTTTTTGTAAACATGCTCAATAATACACAAGTTATTGGTACTTACCAAGAGGACAATGACAAATGTAGTCATTTATCAGATCCATGCACAAGCCTCCATTTAGACAAGGCTGCCACCAGCAATCATTTACATTCTCAGAGCAGGTCCTTCCTGCAGGATGAGAGAGACAAATAAACTCTACTTCATGTCACGGGGCTACAGCTGGAAAAATCTTTCTACAACACGCTTTGCTGTCCTCGTGGACATTTCATGCTTATTGAAGGTGTGAAGCTTAATAAGAGAAGAATAACACTATACACATTCAGAACTTATTCAGTTCACCTTTCTGTTTATTTACCAACATTGAGCTTCACCTGGTTTATTGGTGACAGGATTTGACTTCACAAGGTAGCTGAATGCCTCCGATTCTACGTACTGGCTCAAAATTTGATTGAATGATTACGTGTTTGGCATGTTACAGATTGTATATATGCAGAAATGGTGGAGCCTTAATGTTATTATCCTCTGGGCAAGAGTTGATACAGAATTGATTCCAGATTTTACTTACACATTTAGTGCTCCACTAGGCCTGGCCTCTGGCGATATTTCAGACCTCTTATTTCTCTATGAGCCAGAGAGCTCACAGAGAATAAACAGCCCGACATCCTCAGGCACTGCTGTCCACATTAAAGGTAATTGTACTTTTGCCATCATGGCAAGTGCTTTATTAATCACGTACTATAAGGTACTCCCATATATAATTAAGGAAGCGGCTTACTGCACCTCCAGCCTAAACATATTGTATAAATATACACTTTGTACTTTGAGTCTATGATACTAAGCCAAATCGTAATGCCAGACAATAATAATGTTCAATATAGACATTTTCACCACACATGGGCCACATTATGCCAAATGTCTCAGAAATAAGAGAGCATATTTTTAAATGAACATTTTCTAACTTACAAAAACGTATTTGATTTTGGTATAACTAAATATAATAAAATCTGCCCGTTTTAACATAACATATTAATTGTAACAAGTAACTTTAACTGAGTGAATTTGGCCTTAAAAACATCTGCTTAACATGGCACAGATGTTAAGTATAAAAAAGTGGCATTTATGTTAACAGTGATGAATTAATGCATAACTTCAAGCTACAAGTTTCTGCATGTGGTTTCATTCTAAATAACTCTTCAGTTATACAAGTGAATCGTATTTCTCCTACATTCATTACTGCAATAAAAAGGGGCAAAGACATGATTTTTATACTACTATAAATCTCTTTCTCATGCATAATGATCTACAAAAAGGAGATTGCCTTCCCAATCCAAGCAGTTTAGCGATTACGAAACTGTTATCACTCTTGCTACAGCACAGGATATGTCTTAATTTCAATCATTTCTATGTATAGTGATTCCAATTTTCAATCTACTCCCATAATATGTACAGAACTCAACTTGCATATTTTACATATCAAATTTCAATGAGAAAACTGCACCTAATGTTCAATAATGCCGAGCATATTCTGATGAATTTTCTCTGTAAATCCTTTGTATTTCAAACAATAAAGCCTGCTCTAAAACCTGAAATTCCTGTGGCTGGCTATACAAATGGCTGCAAATGGGCTCACATTGGCATCAGATGGTCTCATACCCTCAAACCCCGGGGGACAGTGGCACCGATAATCACTGATTAGGTCCACACAGGTGGCGCCGCTTGCACAGGGGAAGCCGTTGCACTCATTTGTTTCCAGTTCGCAGAGCGACCCTTCAAATCCAAGCATGCAGCGACAGGTGAAGTTATTCTGCTGGTCCAGGCAAACGCCATGTTCAGAGCAGAGATGGCCAACACAGTAATCCATGTCCTCTTCGCAGTAGACGCCTGTGTATCCTCTGGGACAAAGGCAGCTAGCAACAGATTAAAGAGAATTTCTTAATACTGTATAGAGGTACAATAATTCTTTCAACCCTGAAGGAAGAGAACAGTAAATGTCACCGCTTTTACAATCATTGACATTCTGGTGCCTGAATTGCCTGAAGACAATCAAGATTTGAAGGCTTACCTGTAACCATCAATCTCATCCACACAAGTGGCTCCATTTTGACACCAATGTTGAACACAATCATTGACATTTATACGGCAGGTCTGACCAGACCAACCAGCTGTACAGATGCAAGCGTAGCTACTGGCGTCATTCAACACGCAGCGTCCTTCGTTGGCACATGGCTGTTGAAAGAAGACAGAGCCGTTAGATGCATACACCGTGACGTACGCTGCCTCTTGTGCAAAAAAAAGAAATAGCTTCATCTTGTACGCGGCCATTCTGCTAAAAAGATATTACCATTCTTTTACAATGAAACCCAAAATAATTTCTTGCTCCCGGCTGCCTGAAAATGAGCTTCATCCCAGCCACATGGCATTCTCATGAATACTGATCCATGCTTTGTACTGGATACGCTCAATATTCCATGTAGCATCTACATCCTGTCTTAAAAGACAAGATCAATGGTCATTGAGTGCTAAACCTCCCAAAGAGTTCGCTGTAACAAAACAGATACGCCTGCTAGCTGGTACTTGTGTATATATAGTAGAGGCTAACAAAGGGGCTGAGGAAGTGTATATTGCAGACATCATGACATTTCTCTAGGGTGGCCAGCACAAGGCTTTCTCCACAGTGAGTGATCATCTCTATCTGTCATTTGAAGAAGCCCCTCTGTTTTTAAAAGCTTTTTTTTAAAGGCAGAGGGTCGATCCATCTATACCTAAAGAACCCCGCACATTCAGAGATACGGATACTGCAAATCTTCAGTGGCACTCATCCGCGTCAGGTGGCAGAGGCCTTTTCAGTCCAGTGAATGTGCTCCCCTCCTGCTTGCCAATAGCAAAATCCCTGACAAACAATCACACAATTCCAGCTTTGTCTTCTTTTACCATGACTGCTTAAAAATCTTGCGGATGTGCGACCACATTCAGAATATAAAAAGAACACAAAAAAGTGCTTTGATGATTTAAATACGAAGCACACTGTGAATATGAATAGTTCAACCTGTATCGTGTTTGTATTTAGTCAGGTCATAGGTCAGAATCTGTTACTTAACTACGTGTGGTTATGGGTTCTGTTTAATACAGCCTTCTTCTCAAGAAAACCAACATACTGTACAGCTTCAGCACCAGCTGATTGCTCTGTTTATGGATTATCGCATTTGCTGTCAATCTTCCTGTGGGAGTTATGTTTATTTTTATCCCTGTGTATAACAAAGGATTATCCCACATTTTATGAATACAATACTGAATTAATATGTGATACCTTCTCACTTAAGTCCTCAATGTTGTAATTCAGTTTGTGGTGACAGTTTGCAGAAATGTTACAGGTTTCTATAAATAACTGTGTATTATTCCTACTGCCTTACTTATTATACGAGAGTTTTAACCCATAATAGACTGTGCCTTGTAATGCCATTGTATTTGTGGTTTGAATAATGTCTTATGCCAAAGTGTCACACTGGTCATTTGGAAATGTATTCATCATTTACCATCACCCAACTAGATATGAGTGTGATTGTACTGGTGGTGAGTTCTATCTTAGTGCTGTGCTCTTACGGGAGAAAACTGATAACACAGTGTGCCGAAACCCCTTGAAATAAAATAGGAGAGAAGATTACACAACACCTTCTCATTAATTTGCGTGTTATGGTTCCCTGCTGTTGTGATAATGTTGCTGCCCTTTTGAAGAGAAAAACATATAAATTGCTTCAAGAGAAATAAACAAAAGATTGGGAGCTCTTTAAAAAATGAATAGGACTTAAGAGGAATACTTAAAAGAAGTGGAGAGGAGGACAAACAGTCCATTAGATGTTTTTACCCACTTGAAGGTTTTGAGGACAGGGTACACGGCAGGTGTATTCAAAGCCATCTGGAAGGTCCAAACACTGAGTCTTTGATGGACACGTGTTGTTGGGTAGAGCACATGCATCAATGTCAACTTCGCAATTATTTCCCAGAAAACCTGAAAGAAAAATATTTGATACAGTTGAATTAAGTAAAGCAATATGTGATTAGATTGGTCGCAAACCCATCTCTAACTAATGTTAATTACCAGGACACAAGGTCAGCTCTTCTATGAATCTCATAGAAACAGACAGAATTGGGCTAACAGTGGTGGATTGGCCCTGAAGCGTAGTCTATGTTCCTCCATGACTTTGTATTCCACTTGAGTCTCAAGTTGAGACTTAACTTGGTTTTAATATTACAATTTTCGTATTATGCTTCTCTAATTTTTCATCTAATCCCTCTTCGTCTAGCTCTTTTGATTTGAATACTCATCTGTACCATCATCAGGAAAAAAAAGGGTTGGTTAGTAACACAGCAGACACTTTGTCTTTGTTAACCCCTAATTGAGGGGGTGGAATTAGAATTAGAATTTATACATTTGGCATAACCAATAATTGAATGGACCATGAACCAACATAACATAATTCTGTAAACTTGAGGAGAGACAAAACTATGCATTAGTTTGACTTTACCCATGCACTGTTGTTAAGAAAACATTCAGTATTGGGTTGGCAATATATTCTGTGGCAGATAGGGCTTGGAAAAAATAAAATGTCCTGCAATTTATAATTCCACCCATGTTTTAAGACTTTGCTTAGTACTGTGGCCCCGGCCCTCACCAAACTACTTTCTTACATTGTGGAACTCACTTCACCATGAGAAGATGCAGCAGATGAGGCATATGAGTGGAAGAGGCTTAGGTTTGCTGAGATAACAGATGGGATTTAGTAGCAAGGCTGGAAAGCCAGGGTGTGCCCTGTGGAATTTTTTTACCATGGATCTGTGGCCACATCTAGTACCAGTTTACTTAGAGAGTAAGGGATTCATGACTGGGGATTACGGGAGGCTGCAAAGGCAGCTTCAGAGGCAGCCGAAAAGAGCAACGGATGGCTCTGCCTGAAAAGAAAAGGCGCCAGCTTGTGTGCAAAGCATGGATATCCATCTTGTGTTTAAAATGGGAGATACAGCAAATATCAGTGTCAAACATCACGTTCCACTTACTCTATAACTGTCTGAGGTTGTCCGTATATATTATTAGTAAGAAGGCAAACACAGTCATTGTAGGTACATTTGTGAAACATGTTCCTAAATAATGAGACCGGTGTGGATGGCTCCAGTCCTGATGGACTTGCTCTGAGCAGGTGTAACGGGGGCGGCACATGATAACCGTTGAGCCTTCTGGGGTGTCGTGGGTCCATTTCAACTTGACATCTGTGATGGGAGGTTCCTACTTGATAACCCGAATGATATAGTCATCAGCCCACCCCTCCATCCCTCTAACATCAGAGCCAGATTTCCACATAGATGCTCACCAAAAAAGCACAAGGGAGAGTGAACATAAGGATCACCATTATGATCACCAACCCAGCGGATATAAAACATGTTCTGGCCTAGTTAGTTAAGTCCTATTTGTTTCTAAAGTATGATCCATTTAAAGTAAGAGCTCTTTCTAATTTTCTGATCTTTTGATATCATTGCATTGTGCATTGCAGTTTTCTAACCTGCTGGCCTTTGGAAGAGTTTGTCAGTTCTCCTTTTTATTTTGCAAAGGTTTCCTCCGTGAGTTCAAAGACATGCCAGTTAAGTGAACTGGAAACTCTAAATTCCCTGTAGGTATGACTTTGTTTTTCTGTCTGTGTGTTCGCCCTGAGATCGACTGGCAACCTGTCCAGGGTGTGGCCTACGTCTTACGCGATGTCTCCAGCCCTGAGCAGCTCTGAGCAGGAGAAGCAGCATAAGAAACGGATGGATGAATAACGCTTCAAGCTATTATTCACCATCTTTTAAACTATGGAGAGTTGCACTTCAGACACTTCAAGGGATGACCCAATTCATCAGTTGACAAAAATACAATGCCCCTTCTGAAAGTCACCTTAAATAGCGACTCTGGTGTGCCTAGCTTCAGCAGCTGATGAGGCGAACAAACGCATGTGTCATTAACACTGGCATTGTCCTTCAATGTTTAATTGAACAAGAGTGAACAAACACAAAGTTTCATTAACATCAAAGTTACATTCCCCTGAAGAGCCAAGAAAACATTTGCTGGGAACAAGGGCTAAAAATAACTGCGGCAAACTCGTGTGAGAAAAACTTCATCTGGCCACTAAGACTCTGTGCCCACAGTGTCTTTGGACTGCACGTGCAGTGAAATGTTCCAGGAAAGTGGGCAAGAGCAACTGGCAGACAGTAGCTGACACCGTGCCCTGCCAGTAACACAAAACTCCCGCGAGTGGTCCATCAGTTTACGTTCAGTGAATGTAAAGTCAGGCTCAGCCTGCCAGGCACAATAAGCAATAACAAGAAAATATTAATAATTGGAGTTTCATAGTGTAATATTATGGGACTTCCATCAATTAATTTGTGATTTTCCTCAGCTGTTCATTACAGACCAAAGCTGCAAACTGATGCTGTGAATAATGAGATGAAGACCCTGGCTGTGCTTTCTTGTCTCTACACTGCACAATGGAGCATGTTGTGATCAAAGAGAGGAGGGCCCTTTTAAAATGGCTTGTAGTGTCATAATAAAAAGGCATAGGTGCTTTATTTGAACACATTGGAAAGTAGAAAAAACATAATTTTTAAAATATCAATGAAATGCAAAAAAGAAAACAAGAATAGATTTTTTTCTAGTAAGGAAGAAATTGAATCCTGCTGACTTCTCTAGTTTTCACTTACATTCCTCATACAGGATGTGACCTAGTCTAGGGCAGTGATTCTCAACTGGTGACTGGGTCGCGGGCCCGATTTCAGTGGGTCGCGGGCCCTTGCCTGGGCGTTTTTTTGCCGGCTCTGGTTTCAACTTATTTTGCACTTGTCCCTCCATGTTTTCAGCAGCGTGTGGTTGGGTCAAACCATCCTGATATGGGGGAGACTGGGTTTTTAGGATAATTAATTTAAACAGCCTACTGAATACAAAATTCACAACTGATGGCGCTGACTGCATGACAGGGAAAAACTCGGGGGTCGTGAGGAGAATTGAGTGCTGCTTAATTTTCTGTGATGCACAATGCTTTTCAGTATTTACCTACTGATGAAAGTTAATTTTGTATGTATGAATCCTTTTGAATTGCACTTTTTGTTTAATTTATTTTGAATTTGTGGAAAAGCTGCTCCTCAAGACAGTGACTTTTCCCATAGTAAAGTGTTTGTCATAGATTCAGTGAGTGAGTATTCTCAGTTAAAGTTAGGTCATTTGAGTCTTTTTGAAACTACTTCTTAGTTGTTGGACTTTTTTGTTTGTGCATGAAAGCTGTTGAGTTTGTTTAAAAATGGCTGAAGATTCTGAATTGTTATGTATGTTGTAATACCTTGTGTCCTGAAGATTGATTTTGGTTTATCATTAAACTTGTTTTTGTGTTGGCATACATATGCTGTACTATCTCAGGTTCAAACTGCATCATCTTTTCATTAAATAAATTTGAGAAGTTGAGAATGTTCCTCGATTTGGGTCGCGGCTTGTCATTCAGGGGTGATGGTGGGTCCCGGAGCCAGACCAGTTGAGAACCACTGGTCTAGTGAACCAGCTGTCAATGGCTAATCGCCTTTGGTGTTTGGTGTACACAAAGGCGAATTCACAAAAGCAATGCACGGCTTTTCGGTTGCTAGACCTGCACAAATAAGACACAAAGAAACCGTGTAATTCTTAAAGCACCCATAAAGGGTGAAATGCACCCCTTCCTGGGCTGCCAATCAAAAGCTTCTCGGTGCTCCTGTGCTATTTGCATGTATATAAATCAGTTAATATGCAAACATTGGCGCCTCTCTATGTAAATTAGCCTTATTGCAAAACTGTCTAATTCACAAATATCAGCGTTAACAGGCACAAGCAGTTAAAGTGGAAATTATCAGCGTCTCCAGAAATTGGTTGTAACTGAAGCTCATTTGTATGGGTGTCTGCTCAAACCCAGTAATTTTGTGATGTGGTGACAAGAGACAATGTGAAAAGAAATGTGAAAAAAAAGCTTCATATTAAACAAATAATACAATAATTTATACCCTCTCCCTACTTTACCAAAGCCTGGCTAACACTTTCCCCTTCCTCTCTCTTAATTAAGGAGGTTTGGATGGAAGTGGATGGAAGTGGCACTCTGACAATCCTCTCCTGACTCTCACAACTGAACCATTGAGCTCAAGCACATTCTTGCTTTACCGCATGGATAAATAATAAGCTGAAGAATTTTAAGTTTTCTCTGTAATATCATTAGCTTTTGTGAATTGGACCTTGAGACAGATAGCGGTTGAAAAGGATGCACAATTCATGGTTGAATCCACCCACGAGTAGCACTGCCTACTACCACAGCTATTACAGATATCCCTAAAATGTAATAAAAAAGCTTTAGTTTTGACAATAGTCCAACATACCTGCATGACATTGACATTCATGGTGTCCTAGCAAGTCAGAGCATGTGCCATTGTGCCGACAGGGACTGGAGTCACACTCGTTGATCTCAGTCTCACAGTTTGTTCCTGAAAATAGAGGCAATTTTTGTTTCCATTAGTGGCAATTGTAACACATTGCCATCTTCACATAGAGCCATTCATGAGTGATAACATATTGCGTGTGAATCCTACAGCATTGCACTAATGTTATGGCCAACTAATTGTACAGGATTACGCTCAGCATAAAGAAAGGAAGCAAGGGGAAACAGCTAGCCTGGCTCTGTCCAAGCAAGATGCTGGACTATTTCTTGACTGCAAACATAGACAACCTGGAGTCTTGTCATCACTGTGAGGTTGTCAGGCAGGTGTTGGTACATAGATTATTTGTAATCTTTGAACAGAGCTAACTGTTTCCCACTGCTTCCAATCTTTATGCTAAGCTAAGCTAATTGTCTGCAGTAGCTTCATATTTAGCGTACAGCTACATGAGAATGATGTTGATCTTTTGTTCAGAAAATGAATATGCATATTTACCCAAATGTTCCTTTATGATTTGCCTACAACAGTTTGAGCACCTTATCTCCTTAAACTATATTTAGACCACAGGCATTCCTTTCATAAGATGCAGCAGGATTCATGTGGTGAGCCCCTGGAATCACAGAGAGATGTGGGTGGACAGGCTCACTTTCTTCTTCAGAAAATAGCCACTTAATAAACAAGCTCTGAAGAGAGCAGAAGTGGTGGGGGATGCAGGTGGCTTGATATGTGATTTGTTTGGTGCCTGGCTGCTTCAGCAGCTACTACTTCTACCACTGTGGTTGGGGGTGGGTGTCTTCCAGTGCGGGTTATTAATTTAAAATGTTCTGTCATTAATAACGGAGCAGCAATAACATGTAGTGAAAGTCCCTTCTTGACAGCGGCAACCTCATGCTATGGCACAAACACCATGATTGATATCATCTGTAGCTGCTACAGGTCATTGTATTCTGAATATGCTATGCTGTGCAGCAGAAAATTATACAAATGTGTCCTCCTAAAACGCCTACCCTCATTTATGACTGTGGATAAAATACATGTTATAGTATTTTAGCCTTTTCAAAATAAAACTTGAACGATATAAAAGTTGTTGATTTAGGCTTCAAAATGTTTGTACTACAATGTCTTAAATATCTAGAAAAGATCAAATATGTAACAAAACATTAAAGGTCAATATTAATTGAAGGTTATTTTAATTGAATTTTAATTTAATCTTGTGTGCAGTCATTATTTACCTGCAGGTTCTTTAAGGCCAATATATTCTTATTGGTCAGATATATTTCAGGTGAAGAATTAGAGATCTCTTGTGGATTCTACACTTGCATGTAATTGCATGCCTAGTTTCCAATTCTTATTTTATTATCCACACAATTAAAAACAGAGAGTGTGTATTAATATATCAACTGTTGTTGTTCAGTAAAAAATAAAGCCTTCCAAAATGAAACATGAATGCTGGGGCATGAGTAATGTACCCTGAGTTATGATCTATGATAGAGTACAGTGGGGTTTCTGGGCAGAGCTTGACATTAAATTGGCCTTTCTATGCTGCATGGCTCGAAATTCCAAAGCAAAAATCCCAAGATGCCAGAAAATGATGGATTCTATCAGTCACTAAGACCTGCCATGGTGTAAGAGACAATTTTCCATTACCGATGTGGCAACAGATTTCAGCTTTGAACAGAGGGGGAAAAAATCTTGTTCATGTAGTGCTATGTAAGGGCTTATCTGACTGACAGGTAAGTGTGTCAGGACTTAAGGCTAGATTGGGAAATACGCTATAGGCCAAAACCTGTGTGCACTGAGGAAGGAAAAAAAAGAATTCACATTCACTGGTTGTTTAAGCATTAAAACAAGAGAGGAATAATACTATGCAGTGCCATCATAACCCCTGTACAACATAAACAATGTTCAGCAAGGATCACAATCTGTGTTCTTCCAATACTGTCTATTGTTTTGTCAAATAATGTCTAGAATAAAAAATGTAATAAAGTCTAAATATAGATGTTTACATACTGTACTGTATTATGCTGATACATTTCTAATGATATGTGATTTTATGTCATGGGCATAATGGACAGCAATACTTCAAACATGATCTTCTGTTAAACTGTAAAATGGCGCAGCTGTGAATGAGAAACTATACGAGTTAACATCACAGCATTTAGCTTATTTATAGCTTTGTTCTTATTTGTGGTCTCCAGCTATTACGTAAATAACGCTTGAGTTTGTCTGTTTCTATGAACTTGTTCAATAATTGTAAAGCACTATAAATGCAAAGGGTCATGCTCTTTACCCTTAAATCTCATTGTCTAATTAGAAACGTCTTTCTTTTTGTGTATCTCCTTTTTCCTCCCCGTTTTTAGAAAACAGTTGTCAGTGATAGCTTAACAACTTGAAGAACAAGAACAACAAAGCCATGCTCTGAGCTGGCAGCTAATTAGGAAGCAGTTTGCCAGAGCACTTGAATGCAATCAGTCGCAGGCCTGAGAAATGTCAAGCAGGCATGGCGACTGGTAAATAAGCTTCAAGGTTTTAAAAAGTCACTTCCTCAAGAGAACTAGCCTTTGCTTTAAATCTGTAGTCGGCTTGTGATTTGTAAAACTATTTGTAAAATGACTAACATACTATTAATTATCAATGGTATACTATTGATAATAAATAATTGCATTTCCTTGCCCACCTTCAGAGTCGAAAGTCAAAAGCCGGAGGTCAGTTATGGAGTAGCAGCCCTTGAGCTGGCTGTGATTCCGTTTTTTGAGACATTAATCAGAGCGGATGTTTGCCAACATGAAGGTTTGAATCAAAACCTGATGGTGAATGAGTGGCCTTTTCCCTTACTGTTGCCCTGCTGACCTATGTGCAAGCAGTGTACATTATTAGAAGTCTTTGAATGAACCTGTGTGACCCTCTCTTCAGCAGAATAACTGCTCTCAGATGTTACCGTGTTATTAAGGAACACACTTGACCAAATGTACTGCATGTCAGCTGGATATTAGCAAACACTGACTTCAGGGACGAACATAAACCTTTAGAGTTTGTTCTCATGACGAATATGCTCGACAACTTTATTATACCACCGTCTATGTTGAGATACTGCAGAGTGCATGATGTTGCTTTTATCATGAAACCGTAAACAGTTTATGAAGCGCTATTATGGGACATTTCCATCTAAACATTGATAATAATCACTTCAATATTGCAGCTGGGGTAATTTTAATCATTTATATACTGCGTGGTACCATAACCTGTAATTTTCTAGCATAAGGTATTTGTTAATTTATACTGTGCATTAATATTGTAAATGTACAAAGTAACATAGCTATAGCTATCAAATTAATGTATTGGAGTAAACAGTTTAAATATTTGCCTCCAAAATGCAGCAGAGTAGAAGTATAAAGTAATAAAAATACAGTAAATGGAAATACAAAGTTCAAATACCTCAGAAATTGATATGATAACGGATATCGGATGAGTGCATGGATTCAAATACAAAAATATTTTAAGCTGTATTGCAGACATTTCCGATGGTGGTATCGAAAGAACTAGAGTTCTTCCCAAAACCATTTTGATGAAGTTGGTTGGTGGTTGGGTCTCGGTAGGGATGTATTTGATGTGCACCTCGGTCTATTGATACACCCCATAATCCATCTCTATTTTTGCTGGAAGAAGTAATTGCTGATCCAAACGTTGTGTCATTTTATATAATAAGGTGTTTTTTTAAATAACAAGGCAGCAGTGAAAAACCCATTTTATTCACAAACTTTATATGACATACAAATGTAATGGACCAGACAACAATAAGCCAGTATTTCCTGTGACCATTTTGGCATGATAGAAATGGTGGAATACATAACTTTATGCACTGCTGCCTTAAAACACCAACAAAAGGCAACATAGAAACATGTATTATGTATGAATCGCTCTGAGCATAAGAGCTCTCTGTGTTAATGTCTGGCATCAGGCTGCAGAATTAATTAAAATATTCAGAAAATGACTGTGCTCACCACCTGTGTTGCACATCTGCCTTAACATTTTTTATATAGTGACATAAAATGTCAGAACAGAACACACAACTATGCATGTTACTGCCAAGCTATACCAGTTCTTCCAAACATCTATCAGTCATTCCTTGCCCCAAGACTTACTTTCCCACTAGGGTTTTGCATAAATCAATCCATATTTTGAGAAATCCTAGTCAACAGACAGACGGACAGACAGATAGAAAGTGGCAGAAAAACAGATAATAAATAAAGCAAAGTTATCTCACCAGTGAAGCCGAGGGGGCACTTGCAGGTGTACACCGGAGAAGATGACGGCTGACTTGTTGTAATGCATGTGGCTCCATTCAAACAGCCGTTTGGTTTTATCAGGCAGGCATCGCCTACGTATTGACAAAACTCTCCTATCCATCCCGGGGCACAAACACACTGCAGGAAAACAGTATTAAGTAAGTTTTAGAGCAAATATACAGTTTGTTCTTCATTGTTTTTGCTCATGCTAGATTTCAAGTATAATAATATATATATATATATATATATATATATATATATATATATGAGGGTTAAGTTGTTGACTTTCAGTTTCACGGGTGTTTGGTGGTCCATATTAGTTAAATAGTGTTGTAATCATGTTTATTTTTTACCTTTGGACAGCATGACATTGAAATGGCAGCAATTTGCACAGTACTCATATGATGTGGCTGTAAATACATATATGTATGTAGTTATATGTATACCCAAATTACAAAAATCCTAACTTTTTCCACCTACCTCAATGTCTACCCACACAGGTAGTTTGGGTTTAATTTGCTCAGGTTTTGAGATATTGCCCTATTCAGATAGTGGCAGACAGTCTAGTCTGCCACTATCTGAATATGATGGGGGCTAATGGAATTTGTGTCACTCACAGCACTGAAAAATAAATTTAAATATATTTAGAAGTATCTTTTATTTCAAGAAAGAGTGTCCCTGGTGTTGTGGAGAGTTATCTAGATTAGGACTATTCCTTCTGTAGAAAGATTAAATGGAAACTGTTGATGAGGCCTTTAGAGTCAGAGTCATTGTTTATGGAAATTAAAAGGTAATGTTGATTTAAAAAAAAAAAAAAAAAATCTAAATACTGGGATCCCCACAAATGAATTTATATTGTGGTGAAGGCAAGGTAACATGAATTCAAACATATCTGCAAGGCAATCACAGTCATGCTTTTATATGCTGGAGTACAGAACTGCAACAAAACGTATTGTCCAAAAGGTATGAGGGGCCGTTTAGGCCATAACTATTGAGACACTCTCACACTCACTACTGAAACACTTACACACATACTAATGAAACACTCGTACATTCACTATTGAAACGCTCTCACACTCACTACTGAAACACTTACACATATACTAATGAAACACTCGTACATTCACTATTGAAACGCTCTTACACTCACTACTGAAACACTAATGCCGTGTTCACACCAAAAGAGTTGCGAAATATTCGCGCGTCCAGATTACATGTTAAATCAATGCACAGCCGCGTTAGGTTGCGAAAAAGCAGATTTTTCGCCGGGCGGCGCGATACTGGCGAAATGGCGTTGCGAATATTCGCAACTCCGCTTTTTCGCTTTTTCACTTTTTCACTTTTTCACTTTTTCACTTTTTCACTTTTTCACTTTTCCACTTTTTTTGAAATAATTCATCGCCAGCGAAAAATTCGGCCGACGCGGAGTTGCGAAAGCCAATCAGCGTTGAGAAGCTCCGCCCGGCATCACCGCCGTTCTGCCGTCACTGAATCAAACTGCGGGTCCGCTGAAGGAGCGCTGGAAGCGGCTTCATTCAGACACTCGTCCCGGAGGAGTCGGAGCTGTGTGCGACTACGGATAATATTATGAACACAGACACGACTACGGATAATATTATGAACCCAGACACGGGGGCGTTTGATGTTCCGACGTGTGTGGGACTTTCTCAACAAGTATAAAGCAGAACTAGTGGTTATTTCAATGGTCAATGGCGGAAATAGTAAATGTTTTCACTGACATGGAGATAAGCCCCGCCCCCTTTCCCCAGCGATGGTTGCGAAAAACGAATTAACCACTAGAGCGAGTTTTTTTCCGGGCGGCGCGATATAGGCGAAGTGGCGTTGCGAATATTCGCAACTGTTTTGGTGTGAACACGGCATTACACATACATACATACTCTGTAAACCTATGCACGCTCATATATAAAACACTATACATACTCGTCTGAAACACTTACGCATACATATGAGAAACACACACGCATACATATATACTTCTGTGTCATATACACATACATATGAAATGCTTACATGCATACAAGTGAAACATTTATACGAATCTAAAGGGGGAGCCCATTGATGTATGAAATTATTTTGGTAATGTTACAATTCATAATAGTGAAGTAATTGAATATTTTTGTAGTATGTATTTTCTGCATTGCACTTTGCAGACGGTCCCTGCGCCCCTGTGCGCACTCGTCTCACAGCCGGCTGCACATAGAGACCAATGTTATCCGTACAGCTCGGAGGACGACCCGTTTTTGTAAAATGAAGGTTGTAGCTTGTTGTCTGCATCACTACGATTACTGACAGGTGTCGTTTGTGTTTTAACACCGTTTAGCGAAGGAGTTATTGATCCTGGAAGTCCGAATCTGTGAATCTCTTTCCCACTTGACCGTTGGCGCTTGCACTCTTTGCTTCCGCCTTCCGGTTTAACCGAAGTACCTTCCGTATGCTAGTGAGCTGTCATTCATACATACTACTGAAACACTCGTACATTCACTATTGAAACACTCTCACGGTCACTACTGAAATTACTTGTATGAATACATGTGTGACGCTTGCACATTCTCATGTAAGAGCATACATAGATATAACTGAAAAACGTATACATACACATTTGAAACATGTATACATATATATATGTGAAACACTTGCACATGTATCTAAACTTTGTATATCTTTGTAATCATATGCAAGAGATTCAGTTATGAATGTAATATGTGTTCAACAATATATATATATATACTGCATTTTCATATGTGCACGCATGACTGTTTCAGATAGATACGTATAAATGTTTCACTTGTATGCATGTAAGCATTTCATATGTATGTGTATATGACACAGAAGTATATATGTATGCGTGTGTGTTTCTCATATGTATGCGTAAGTGTTTCAGACGAGTATGTATAGTGTATTATATATGAGCGTGCATAGGTTTACTTATGCATAAGTATGTATGTATGTGTAAGTGTTTCAGTAGTGAGTGTGAGAGCGTTTCAATAGTGAATGTACGAGTGTTTCATTAGTATGTGTGAGAGTGTCTCAGTAGTGAGTGTGAGAGTGTCTCAATAGTTATGGCCTAAACGGCCCCTCATAAAAAGGTCTGCTCAGTATATCGACCAATAAAATATGTTTTATGTGACCTCTAGTTTGGTTCTGTTAAGAGCATCTCCATGACAGAGGGAATACATGAGCAGGCTACTTTAATGAACTACCTAATGTGTTGTCATACTCAAAGGAAAACCAACACACACACACACACACACACACACACACACACACACACACACACACACACACACACACACACACACACAGAGACGTTAGAGGAGACTTGTAACACCCTGTGTTTTCTATGTTTATTCCCTTCACCTGTTCTCGTTCCAGACTCCTCCCTCCTTGTGTGCCTTTCCCCTGTGTGATTGTAAAGCCCCGCCCTCATTGTTTCCACCTGTGCCTCGTTGCCTGTCTTCCCCTGTGTATTTAGTCTGTGGCTGCAATCGAATAGTCAAAAAAAATGACCTCCTAACGTCTAACCACCTTTCCTTGACCTCTGTGGAAAACGGCACAGGGTCAAGGAAAGATGGGAAGGAGAATTCATGAGGAGTTAGGAGAAGACAACTGCGGTGTTTAGAGGATCCGACTCCACTTTCCCTAACCACGTAGTTATGATGCGACGGCAGGCGCATGTTAGTGACGTCGGTCTGCAGCGGTGAAACTACAATGTTCTGACAACAAAAAAATCATCTTCAATAATTTGTCCATCTTATTACAGTGTTGCTTCATGCAGACGATTTACAAAGCCCAGTTCAAAGTATTACTTTATTAACAACATAAACAACTTGGTTCAAAGTATAACTTTATGAACGAGGTTGAACTAGAAATGAAAGAAGGAATATGAAAGTGAAACCAAGGGATTTTTCACAGAGAGTACAAAGCTACTAAACTGTCTCATAGTTCAGTTTCAAACATTCTGAATTAAATACGTTCTCACGCTAACAATGTGTGTCATGTATATGTGTCTCATATCCCTTTATGTTGTTACGGTTTCTATGCAGATTATAATCTGATCATAAGAATATGCAGACAACAGTTTATGAAACACCACACAACTCAGTGTGACCAAGAAGTGTTGACTTGATATGTTTTATTGTAATATGACAAAATAGTTGATTCCAAAGATGATAATCAGAAACATGACTCAGACTGAAGAGCTCCTCCAGTTTAACTCTTTCATCAAAGCTTCTGTAGCTGAAGTAAAATAAAAGAATGAGGGCTGAGGCTGAAGTACAACACCAGAGAGAGAATATCAAAAACAGCAGTTTGATCACTTTACAGCAGTTTTCAGCAACAACAATGTAACCTCCGTAGTGTGCCAGCCGGTTTAACAGATTATTGAAAGTATTTCCAAGTTATGCTAATGACTATTTACATGATCTGCGTTTCTCGGTCATGATCGTTGGTTCTCGTGAACGGCCGAACGATACGTTCGGCCGTCACTTTAAATGTTGCCGCCGTAATGAATTGTGGGTCGGCATTATCTCCTTTCATTTCGTAAAGGCAGGTCCATTAGGCAGGTCTATGCTAAAGGAGCTAAGTTAAGAAGCATTCAAGCTCCTTTCCTTTGCGTTTAGAGAATTCGACCGGCACATCATGGCGGCCACTTAGGTACTTCCGGGTAATTTCCCTCAGTTAGGAAGGTTCCTAACCAAAAATGACTATTCGACTGCGGCCTGTGTCTTCCCCTTGTCAGTTGCAGGAGTGTCTTCTTTGTCTCCCATGTATGTACATCGCCTTCGAGTTGTAGGAGTAGTAGTGTTCTAATGTTTGTTTCACGTACCAGTCTTTATCTTTGTTTGTGACTTTGTTAATAAAAGACCTTTTTGATTTTGCCCTCCACCTGGCCTCCTGTCGGTTTCCTCTGCTCCTGAGTCTCTGCCTCTCACACCCGATCGTGACAAGACTGAGCAATTGAGAGGAACATTTGACCAGAAGCTGTCTGTCAAAGCAATGTTTCCGCATACTCACAATGATCAAAGAGTTAGAATTGGTTTACTGCTGTCTTTAGATATCATCCATCAGTGATGTTTCTGTAATTCTTTGTTATTTTTATTTCAACTAATGACTCTTGAAGATGCATTTAATGTCTATTTTTATCAAATCTATTTGAACCCTTGAATACATGATGTATTCAAAGACAGAAAGGAACGTCATGTAGAAGCAACCAGTCAGAAAGGGGGGGGGGGGGAAGAGAGAGAGAGAGAGAGAGAGAGAGAGAGAGAGAGAGATGAGATCGGTCGACCAATGACAGTTCTCTCTACAGTCAGAGCTTGCGCAAGAAGGTGGAACGTGAGGGAGATACCATTTTAAGCAAAATGTGTCTTTTCTGTTCTTGTAAGATAAGAGGCTTGTATTTTTTTTCTTGGAAGAAAGATGCACTGTGCGCACAGTTGTATGTATGTATGTATTAGCACCCTGTATTAGCAGACTGTAATAACTGTGTGTTTAAGTGAATTAGCCTAAGTGTAGGCTACAGTAAAGCTAGCTAGAAGAAACCTAACATATATGTGTTTTCTACACAGTGTTTTCTACACAGATCTGCCACTTCAGTCAAGTGGCAGATCATCTTTCAGAGGTATATCCTGAATTTCACCTTCACCCATTACACCACACTGCTTGTGGAACAAAGACGGCACGGCGCACAGAGCAGTGAGTTGCAGGGCCGAGCGTTATGGTCAACAAAGGAAGGAAAACTGCATTCAAAATGGATGACAAAGGAGCAGATACAAGTAGTACATCTGGAGGATGAAGCAGAATGAAGAGGAAATTGAATAGCTGAGCTTCAAATTTAGATAGATGAAATTGATTGTAATTGACGTTGATCTATAGATTTTTCAGGCATTAAGAACTGTTTTTACTTTTTTTTTGTGAAAATTGTTTTGTTTGTATAAGAAAATCTTTGTACATTTAAAGGATTTTATTTGTACATTTATCTGTGCACACAGAGAAAATGCTTGCCTACCAAAAGGAGTAAAAAGGAAAAAAAGACTCCTCAGCCTGTACGATCAATGGGAAATTGAAATCAGAACATCCAAAAACTATTTAAAGAAATAGGTATCAGTCTCTAAATCAGACAACATTGAAAAGGGAATGGATAATGTCATGAGAGCTCACAATGAAATAAAAGAGTGTGTCACACCATGCACTGAGTTGAGACACAAGATTGATGCATGTGAGGCTGTGTCTAAAAACATTATGAAGATAGTCAAAGAACGCTCGTCAGCAGTAGATGGCAATTATGAAGCAGAGCGTGAAAGGCACAGTCTCCGTCAGTTATTTGACCGAAACTGTGCTTACTCTACATATGGTTTCTCAGTCAAGGGCCAGTCACCACTCTGAGTCTACTCTAATAGCTGCAAAAAGGGCTGATGCAGCTGCAGAGCTTACTGCAAATGAGGCTCAATATAAAACAATGCAAGAAAAAAGAAAGCGAAAGGAAAAATGGAAGAAAATCATAGCAATGAATTAGAAATGCAGAAGTCTGAATTAGAACGTCTACAAGCAGAAAGGGACATGGAGGCTGCTCGTGCTAGACTGGAGATCTACGACAGAGAAAGCAGACAGGAAATGAATAGACAGTCCGTACAGCAGAATAACAGACCCCCCATCATCCCTTTCAATCCTTCTATATCTCATTAAAACCCTCACATTGTGACACCAGCTCCCACTACTGGCATGTCCTGTCTAGCCCAAGCAATTCAAGACAGCATTGCCATAAACAGACTCCCAATGCCAACGCCGACCGTGTTTAGTGGAGACCCAATCCTCTACATTGAAGGGAGGGCTCCATTCCTGTCACTTGTTGACCGAAAGGGTATTTCATCAGTTGATAAACTGCATTCCCCAAAGAAATACATCCCTGCTCACAAATGTCTCGAAGCCACATTTTATTGAAATGATGATGAGGCAAACATTCAGCCCAAGGAAGCTGATGGTTTAAGAACATTCTCAGACTTTAAAACTGCAATACATGCCCCATGTGAAGGGAACACGTGAAGGCACTGCGAAAAAAGAAAAAAAAGAAAATAGAGAAAGTTCATGAGTGGTTAACATCAAGCTGGAATTGTCAGGTTACACTAATCCTCGTGGAAGGAAGAGAGTTTTCCACCTTTGAGGATTTCACTAACTTTGTGTCTATAGAAGCAGAGATAGTGTGCAACCCAGTCACTATTCTTTATGTTCTTCACTCATTCAATTCATCTTATGACGAAAGATACATAAAGAAACAAAGGGAAACAAAGCTACTGACTTCAGCACTCAAACTGCCATAAACAGCGACAAATCTACATCAAACAAAGGAAAATCAAGGTCCCCCTGCTATGGTGCAAAAACAACAAGCAGCAACTCCCCAAGTGCCCTGACTACATAGAAAAGTCCCTTGAGGATCAACGGACATACATGGAGGATAACAAGCGTTGTTATGGATGTGTAAAACCAGGTCACAGTGCCAAGGAATGTCATCACCACCACAAAATCATGGCAGCCATAGCACTCAACATCACTGGAGTAGTCAGTCAGGCAGCACTTCCATGATCGTTCCTGTGTGGGTGTCCTCTGCCAGAAAAAACTTCCAGGGAACAGCTTGTCTATGCATTAGTAGACACTCAAAGTCACAGCACCTTCATCAACAAGGAGGTAAGCAATGAATGTTCACATCAACTTTACTCTTTCTTACACAATGTACAGCATTCCTGTGAATCCTGATCATATTCACGCTCATGAAACTGCAAAACGATGGCCTCACTTAACAGCAATCGCTGATGAGATGCCACCTCTCCTTAGCTGTGATATAGGACTCTTAATTGTGTATAACTGTCCCAGAACGCTAACACCCAGACATGTATAAGCAGAAAAAACAACGAGCCCTGTTCCATTCTTATGGACGTGGGGTGGAGTATAGAAGGCTGCTCCACACCGTGCCTCGATGAAACATAATCAAGCCTGCGTCACACGGTCACTGTAAAGGAACTCCCTATAGTCACGCCGATGGATGTGATAAGCGTCCTGGAAAAATACTTTAAGGGCATCAAAGAAGATGACAAGACCGTCTCACAAGAGGATCTTTCTTTTCCTGAACAAACTTAAAGAAGGCAAGGGGAAAAATGATCAGACATTATGAGATGTTGCTGAAATCCAACTCAGTTATTTACAACTGAGGTTTTACAGGGATGAGAAATACAGTATAAGAAGGACTACACAGCATAAATGTAAGAAGTCATTGAGAAAAGTGATGTTGAAGAAGTAAAAAAAGATGGAACTCCTGCTGAACGATGGTTCATTCCCCATCATGGCATCTACCATCATGTGTTTGACTGCTCTGCAATGTACAATGGCACAAGCCTAAACAAACACGTTCTACCAGGGACAGACTCAAAGGTAGTCCGAGGCTACAAACATAACAATGCATGGCGCTTTCACACTTTTTTTGCCAACCAAGTCCAGAACATCCGTCATATCACAAGCCCCCCAGCAATGGCTTAACGTTCCCACGAATGAGAATCCAGCAGACGCTGCATCCAGGGGAAAAACTGTAAATGAGCTGCTTAAATCCACCTGGTTCACTGGCCCGACATTCCTCTGGAAAAAATGAAATACCTCCACCTCAGGATGTACTACTGGATTTACCCATAGGAGATCCAGAAGTCAAAAAGGCACAGACACTGCAAACAAAGACCACAGAATCAATGAGTCTTGTCGACCGTCTGTCCAAATTCTCTTCATGGTCCCAAACCACCAAGAGTGTGGCCCGCCTTTTTCGACGAACAAAGAAAATCAAGTCATGTGCGCCTTCCACAGTGAATGAACAGGAACGTGCTGAATATGTCATAATTCAAGAACTCGCAAGAATCGCAAGAATCGCAAGGCAGCGCTGGCATGCACCGATGAGAAATCTATCAGTGGGTGATATCGTGATGGACATAGATGAACGGTTGCCCAGAGGTGAATGGAGACTTGCAAAGGTCTTAGAGATTGTCCGTGGTAAGGATGGACTTGTAAGGAGAGTAAAAATCTCAGTGTGAAATAAGAGACTGAACAAGAAAGGTGAGCACCTTTGTAACTGTTCCATAAGGGAGCACCCAGTGCTGAAGTTAGTTCTGTTGTTGAAGCTTAAGCTCATGACTGCAAAAGGACAGTGTCGCTGCTAATGTGAAAATGATTGATAGTTCATGTCATGTAATTAGAAACATTCATAATTTAGTGAGTGTAAGTAACCCAATTTGGGTTTTGACTTTAGAAAAGAAATAGCAATCAATTGTGTTGCATGTTTTTTGCCTGCATTAAGCTAAATGTGTTTTATTTCCCGTTTTAATGTAAAAGGAATATATTTTGAAGGCGGCTCTCCGAGCTTGAAAGGAAGTTGCACTGTGAGCACAGTTAGAGAAAAAAGTACAGAGAATATGTTGGATTTTGAACGCAAATAGAGACATTTAATGTATTAGTACGCCCGAAGAGGCTGCATGTTGCAAGTCTGTAATAACCGAGTGTGTTTAAGTGAATGCTAGCTCGAAGAAAGATAACATACAGTATGTGTGGGCTTTGGAGTATTTCATTAGGACTGAAACATTGTATTACTTACCTGATATCCGCCAATTACACTCAAGCACAATCCCTCATTCAGGCAGTGGATATTGAGCAGCCTGCAGTAGTCCATTATTTCTTCACAATTCTTCCCGGAAAACCCTCGCAGACATCTGTTAAGATGAGGCCAGTGTCATCAAAATCAATTCACCAGCCTTTAGCACTAACAAGACTTTTTTTTTCTTTTCTTTTTTGCGAGATATGTGAGGTTATCATTTTGTTTTTTCCAGGAATTGTTTGTGGTACAGAGGTGGGGGAAATAGTGTCTGCATGTATTTAGGACCTTGATTGCCAAAAAGGTGAGACTAGCACATAAACTAATTAAGGGCCATTATGAATCACAGATTATACTTTCCTACACTCAAAATAATCCAACTCAAATATGGTGAACCCACCCTTCACTTGATTACCTTTCCCTCTCATCTTTACATACTGTATGTTCAAATTGGATTTCATCTGCATTTCTTTTGATGAGCCGTCATAATGAGAAAAAACTAAATTGTCACATTTAGAATGATCTAGTCTTGGAGCATAGATCAGGATTTGTCGGTTGAGTATTTAAGACTCGTGATCTGATACAGTATAATAACTGGATTTAAAAGACATCAGCTGTGAGGTAGAGTTGAGACTTTAAAAGCAGAGCCTTATTCACATAAATGTCTCATTAATGTAGTAGTTCTGAAACCATTTTCATATGAATCACAAAAGTGAGTCACCAAAAAAAGTTTCTATCTTGTCAAGAAAATTTGAATTCAGTTGAAGTTAAGTTGACACATACTAGGTGCCGTTAGGAAACTAGTATATATGGGATCGATTTATAAACCGCTGAATCACAGGATACCATTAGACCATTTTATATCTCAGCGCTACTGAAGAAAGGTGCTATATAAATACAGTTCAGTTGAATTGAAGACTGCATGTATGATTGATTTAAAATAACAGTTTTCATGACAAGTCATCCAGTATAACTCACTAAGGTTTCTAATAGTATTTTCTTATAGTTTTTGGACAATAATGGAGATCCATGGCACAAAGCAGTAAGCTAGGCTACACAGACAAAACGTGTAAGTTGGATCAGTTCATTGTTGGTTTTGGTCTTTACAGGGGATTAGTTGATAATATGATATATGTAGAATATCACGAGTCAACAATAAGGCTTGAGGTCTGCCAAACATGTATGTATTAGTCAAAGAGCTTGCAAGTGAAATGAAAATCTGAATCCCATTGAATAACTTTACAGTCATCTAGAAAGGGAAGCATGAGAGTGGCCTCTATTAGATCCCTGTATGTGTTTTACCTGCAGACGTAATCATTTCCTCTGGACACACAGGTGGCATTGTGAAGACATGGTGATTGGCTGCACAAGTCCTGCTGCCTCCTGCATGCTGGGACCACGTTACCATCTGCACAGACACATTCAGAGGCCTGCATACAGATGCAAAACAAACCAGGTCACCTGGCAGCTTGGGAAAACATGGTTAGATTACATAAAAGGTAGATATGATCACTAACTGTCGGAACATTATTAATAAAAGAGCATTTTACTGGAGGCGTATTGTGACTTGATAGACTCACATTATTTGTTGCTGATCTCTTCAATTATACTTAATCAAATTCAAGTAGTCAAGTAAATAATGGGTTTTATATATGTTTTAATATGAGTTTTAGAAATCACAAGAGGCTAATAAATGCTAATGGTGATGCAATTCAAAGTTAAAGAGATTTGAATTTCCCATTAAGCTTCTAGAAAAGTATCTATGCCAAGCTGCAGCAAGATCAGGCATTATTTTGATAAATGTCCCTTTTAGTCTGCTCTACTCTGGTATTAGGTAAGCTGTGAATGTGCAGTGCATTTGGCAAACTGTAATGAACAAAACAAAGGTCAGGGAAAGACAATTAGACTATTATTGTATTTTCTCTTGTGCATCCTCGAGAACATTAGAAACACCACTGCCTAAGGAAAATGTATGACCACGGTGGCATTTCCAGTGAAAGGTGAAAATTGCAGCAGGCGTCTAATTACAAAAAGCTTTTGATGAGAGACATTTCAAACTGGCACTTAAACATGCGCTGGGTCATTCAATCAAAATGCTGGAGGATGCAAACACCCTGGGCTCGTCTTCAGCAGGAAATATTAATTGCTGTTGCAGCCTTCAGAATAAAGCCATTTGATCTTGTTTCAAAACTCTATATTAATTTTCATGTGCCATTTCTTGTTTTTCTCCCACTGAGATAAAAACAAATAAGGAAAATTAAATCCTCACATGCTCCCCTGCAGTGCAAATTCGTTTCTCCTGACATGCGTATGACACGCAATCGAAGACGACTCGGGAGTCGCAGTAGACGCCCCCAAATCCTTCTGGACAAATACAAACAAATCCTTTGGAGCTTTCTCCACATACGCCACCATTTCTGCATGGATTTGGATCACAGGGGGCTTTCCTCTTCTCACAAGGTGGGCCTGCAAAACAGACAACACACAATTACACACTTTTATTCAGGTTGTATTAACGTCGAGAAACTATAATGTATAAAAGCTTGTTAACTGGTGTTCTTTGCACAGCAGACCTTCACACATTCTCCTTAAAACTATGAAACCCCAAGTGGTGAATATGGAAAGTAACATGACACAGGTATGACATTTATGCTAGTTTATGCTTGAAACAACATGACTGACATGGCTATAATCCATGGAGGATGGGGTGACTGACTATCAATAATTACACAGGATGGAGGCATGTGCAGGAACCCTAATTTAATTGTGACAAGCACAATTAAACTAAAAGGCAAGATCAACTGTAAACAGCATCATTGCTGTCAGGCTGCTATGGCGGCCTCTGATTGATGATATTCTATAGAGGCTTAATTACCCATTTCAGAAACCTTCCCACTGAAGCCTACAAATCACACCAACTGGAAAATATGCAAAACCAGCCAGATGTTATCAAGCACATGCATATAAAAAAGATAACAAAGTAACCTCACTAAAGTTACCTCAGAGTTCTATAGTTCATGGTACTGTACAGGATTGTTGTGCCAGACTAGTTATTATTAGAAAAACACCATTTATATTTCCCCAATTCACTTAAGGGAAACCAAACTCGTAGTTAAGACGATCCCGTTGTAGCATTAATATAAATGAGCATTTGGGTCAGGACTGTAACCGGGAAGGGTAGTTGTTTGATGGTACTGTAAACACTGTGAACACAGCATGCAACATTATAAAGTAATGTGTAGTTCAAACCTGTGTCAGTAACCTGTTTTCAGTTTTTTAGGGAAAATAGATTGCCATTATACATGTTATTTCTTTCTTTTTTATTGTCAATTTGCATCATATTTTATTTGTTCATCTCATTCCATCAGATTGTTTTTTTGTTTCATTTTGATCGTGTTTTCATGTTGTCCTTAGACAGTTCATCACCTTCTATGTTCTTCTATGTAAAGGTTGCTACTAATAAACTTGCCTGAATGAGCACTATTACATCATATCCTATCATGTCTTGAGATGTGCAGACAGACTACACTAGAACCTAGTCAGACAAAGTGAGTAGTTATATTATTCTTTTATTATTACTGTCTTATTAATACGTTAAGCACGTGATATTAAATTGCTTTATTAAAAAAGGACTACAAGTTAAAACATGACAAATAATGCAGCCATTATTATTGCTGCTTCCACCACAATAATATCATTATTATTCCTATAATCATTGACGATTTTACTACTTTTTTTGTAATATGCAACACTTTGGTATGTTTTGATGATTGACTTAAAATATGGACTGAAATAATGAATCAATTTAAGCAGACAGACTTGAAAGGTGTAATACTGCAATTATATAATCAAAAGAAATAAGTTGTTACCACTGTGCCAAGTACAGTAATAAAAGGAAAGTCATCATCAGTGTGTAGAAATTATTTTCATGGTAGATTTTCACTGAACTGTAAACCAAGTAGTGCTGCAGCCCGTTTCATAAGCATCTTCCGAGATAAAGTACTTGTGAACTAAGCTGTAGCCAGTACTTTTCTAAATACTGCAGGACCACAACCCTTCTACCAGCAGCAGCATAACCAGGGCCAGGGTACTGCCGTAGTGTCATTGTATGCAAAGGATAAAATTAGACTGAATTCTCTGCAGGTTCAAGGTGAATAAAATGTGATGTTATTCCCTGGTGAGGGTTTTCATTTTTGTGTTCTTCACAAGGTGCCTACACATTTATCTTTCCAGTGACTCTTTCTTTGCATATTTTCTTTAATCCCCCTGCTGATACGAGTGCTCATGTCCCAGAGGCTCCTCAAGCCTCCTCTGTGGGCATCAATCTTACTGTATACAACTTCAGGGCCTGCTTCTTCCTCAACTCATTTTCCACCAGATATTGAGTTTTCATGAGTGGTGCAAATGCAAACTACTATATGTTTAGAAACACATTCATCTGTTACAGATATATATATATATATATATGTATATATATATATATATATATGTATATATATGACATAATAATAATATAATGGTTGTAGTTCTTTTCAGCACTCAGGAGGGAATCTCCTAATATGTGACAAATTTGGTTTAGGTCATGCATGTTCTAACACAGTGGTTCTCAAATCGGGGTATGACGTACGTGAGATTAAAATAATATAAATAAAAATGTGCATCCATTCAAAAATCCTTTGAAAATAGTTATTTAATAAATATTCAATGAAATATAAGTGTAAGTTCATAAACTGAATTGTATTTATTCTATATTAAATCAGACACTGATGGCACAGCGCTGTCTTTGCCATCAGATACTTTGCGCTGGTTAGGGGTAATTGGCTGAATAAATATTTCACACGGGGTACATAACTGAAAAAAAGGTTGAGAACCACTGTTCTAATGGAACAAACATTTTTCTTTTCTTTTTTTGTGCTGGCATTTCTACCACTGATATCTCGAAGACCCTTATTATGACAGTGATTATGAATGGCAAATATCTAATATACATGTAGACACGTCATTGTGTCACGGTCTAATTAAATTGTCCAATAAGGATAATGAGTGCATACATATATTATCCAAATTAAACCTTAAGAATGTATATTATTACCAACAAGATCGCAAAAACAATTAACACCTTATAGCAAATGGAAAATGCCCTGTAAAGATGGTAATACCTCGCATCAAAGACCCAGGAGATCGTGCAAAGGAGAGTCAAATCAAAAGAAAATCTTATTTGAAACGTCCCATGAGTTTGGCTCATTATTCTGTGCGCATAGACTTTGGCCTATGAGGGCAGCCGGCACTGGAGCAGCCACTAACTTCCAGTTGATTAATGAGGCAACTGCAGCAGGGAGGTAGAGGAAGCACAAGCTCCACAGAACTCCCAAGAAGCTGATGGGACAGCAGGACACCATGACTGTGCTAAAGCACCCGGTGGTGTCTGCTTACTTGAGAGAGCAGCGGCAATTAAAGCAAATTAGATAAAAGCTGAAAAGGCAGAGAGTGCATGCGACTCACCAATTTACTTCTGATGTGAATTATATGAATTATCCATTTAACGTTAGAAGAGGCGCACATTTCTTTACCATCCCACCTGTTTGGTTTGGGAAACATTTCAGTTACTTATTGGAATCTTTTCTTTCTCAGCTATATACTAGTTGTCATCAATAGCTTGTCTGAAAACATCTTTATAGTAGTTTTTTTCAATAAACCGGTGCTGAAGCTAAGACAATTATTTGACCTGTGTGTACTTTTTGTGTGTCGGATGTAAATGAAGGAACAATATTTTTAACGTTCATATGAGATTACTTTGACATTCTATCTGGTAATTCAATGTTGCTTTGATAATAAACAAATATGAATTATTTGCTGAATATACAACATGTCCTTTATGTAAATATTAACCTCCAGCATTCAATTAAGCCTAAATCCTGCATTCACAACATACAAGAGTAAGAGGGCAAAGCGTTATTGTTCCCTTTCAAATAGATTCAGAGAATTATCTTTCAATCTTCTGTTTTAGGTGTTAAATACATTCAGATTTGCTCTCTGAGGCGTCTGATACTGCCCTTCACCCCCTGTACTGTACTTTCGTCTGTATATGACTGAAAAATGGATGCCCGCATTGGCAATAACCTTGAAACCACTTCTCCAAAAAATAATAAGCTGAAAGCATGGGTGGACTCGAAAAGGCAAAGCTGTGACACTTCAAGAAAGCTGCCAGGACAAATTGTGCTCCAAACAAAACAATGAATCAATGTGAGGAGCCACCTGGAGTTTTTACTCCAGAAAGTTCAATGCAGGCTAGTTTTTACAGCAGACAATGATATTCAGGGCAACCAAAGGAGTATGCAGGACTTGTAACCCACTTGTGTTTGAAACGCATTAACCTAACTATAAGTTACTGGAGCATTTGAGGCTCATTACCTAAATCATGGCTGATAAACAAGCTGACCGGATCACGATTGCCACCCAACACTTGCATCAGAGCCTCAAGCTAAATTGTCTGGATCCCATGGGGAGGAACACAATTTGGCTGCTAATGGAAAATACATTACATTTGTGTGCGATACCCTTTTGGAAATTATTCATGTGAGGAGGCATGAGCATACTTTAGCCTTTACTTGGCTCAAGCTGAACAGACCATCAAAACCATGATGAAACACAGTGACTTATACAGAACTTAGTAGAAATGAGAAAGCGTAGAAATCTAATGTTGAACACTTACATACGTCTTCTTAGACCAGGCTACATTAAATGATGAAACTGGAACTCAGACATTCTCCATCACTCGCCACTTTCAAAACAGCACTTAAAACCCATTTATTTAAATCTGCATTTAGCCTGTGATACTAGTTTTTAATTTTTAATTTTGTTTCTCACTATTTTCATCTTTCTTGTTTAGTTGTTGCTTCTATTGTTTACCATGTAAAGTGCCTTGAGTACCTTTTTAAAGCGCTATACAAAAATGTATTATTATTATTATAAAACATATATTAATGTTGTTGCTTTTTTGCCAAGCCATACTTTTTGTTTAGGCTCACGGATAGCGACCAATATCAAAGTTCTGCTTGAATATGCTCAGCAGAAACAATACATAATAAATGACATTTTAATTGATTGCTGTAAACCTTTGTTTTACCAACTGCGACACGCTCAGTTAGCCAGCAGTTGAGCACTGGCTTTTTACTACCACGTCACTGATCGTAACGTATGGTGAGGTACTTGATTTGAGGTGGTGGCTGCTTCATATATTATGATGACACATATAACATTGTAGGATCAAGTTTAAAGCCCATGAGGAAATGCTGATCTTTAAAAGATATATATTTGGCTTTTCAGCTTTGACCTTTTCCACAGATAGTTGCCCCTTCGAGGCAAATGACATGGTTGTGCAAATGCAACTGAGATGCGGCAAAATCTCGCCCACTGCCTTTTGGATATAGCATCATGAAAAACTGATTCAAATATTGGGTTTTCATTGTCAAAGTCAGACGATCCATTTATATTAAACAAACAACCAGAGTGAAAAAGAGCTGCTTACCAGAGAATCCTGTGTCACAGATGCATTTGAAGGAGGCAGGCAACCCTTGAACGCACGTCCCATTTTCACAAATTCTGTCACAGTTTTCTTTTCCAACGACTTCAGAGCAGTTCACACCTAAACCAAACGGCAAGTCAGGACACAGATAAAAGGAAATGGCTGGGTTATGAAATGTAGGAACATGTATAAAACTATTGCTGATGCTATTTGACTTTCTCATTGAAAAACTGAGAATTGTATTAGAGCTATTGATAATACTGCTGCTGCAGAGTACACAATGGCAGTAAAGACCTTCAGAAAGAAGTTATTTGGAATGGAAGTTGCTTCAATTCAATTCAATTATATTAATTATGTTTCCTTTAGATGCAAGTGTTTTGGTTCATGCCAAACAACAGCATTTGATTTAAGTTATTTTTATATTATTTCAATTTCATTCTAATTTCTCTCTCTAACTAATTTGAGAGTGCAATTATGACAAATGCATCAACCAGATTACACAAAAAATACAAATTATGGTTTTCTTCAGGGATATAGAGTTCTTAATATAGACGCAACTCAGCACATTAAATACATTATTTTTTAAAGCAATTTCCATGCAAAAGATTGGTAAACATTTGTTTTGGATCTATTTCAAAGAAGTTAAGAGAGCTCAACAATTGGGAACAGTGGGTGTGGCTTAAACATGCACCGGTCAAAAGGCTACCTGGAAAACTACAGGATTGACTGGTGACCGGCCAATGAGTCTCATATATCCTGTCAAATGTATCATTTTTAATTTGTCATTATGGTTTTACACTGCACACAGAGTAGCACAAACAGTAACATCACAGCTTCACATACAAGACATAAAGCTGCAATGTCTAACACCTGCAGGTCCAAAATAAGTTCTTAATGAACAACCTTGAAAACTTTTAGAACAGCTTTGAGATTTGTTTGAGTGAGAGAAAGTTCTGTAACTTTAAGATATTCAATAATCAGTGTATTATTATGAACGTACAATTACATTTCAGTTTCCCATGAAAGAAAAGTGACATCAATGTTTGTGTATGCTTTCAAATATAGTTATTAGAAAGACAGAAAATCTGGGAAAAAATTGGAATCAGCAGGTCAGGAAAAAAAAGAAATTGGACAAGAAAATTGCAATCAGTGCATATCTACTTGTTCCCTTACCTGTAAAGTGTGGAGGACACAGACATGTATATGTTCTGAGGTTGGGATCTGTGGATCCATTGCTCAAGCAGACTCCTTGGTTTCCACAAGGGTTATCCAAACAGCCATCAGCCTTTTCACAAAACCTCCCGGAGTAGTGGCGGTGGCATTGACAGTGGTATGCATCGTCCCGCAGGCCAGTTTGACAAACGCCGCTCCCCGAACAAAGTCGCAGCAGAGGAGAACCCTGACACAGTTGCGTTTTAACAGACACATTGAGCCGTAAGCCGAACTTGCACAGCTGCGTGTCTCCGTCATGCTGAGCAATGAAGTAATGACGACCTGGGACGAGCAACTTAGCCTCAACCTGCTCACTTCCATTTAGATTGTGGGGGGGAAGAAACTGTTCTTGTATCTGTCCATTTGTTGAACAGCTCTCGAAGCTGTCTTTTGAAACATTGAGGAGTCTGATGCCATAAGATGTCAGCGTTTCATCGGCTGACATCAACAGTTTGTCTCCATGTTGCAGCTGCAGTGGGCATATCTGTGGGAAGTTGATCGGGTTCCCAGTTGACTCTTCTCCCACTTGAGAATCCCAACATTCAGAAACGCTCCGACAGAGGTTTCCTACGAGAGTCCAATTAATTTGCAATGTGTGTGGCTTAGGGTGCCATTCAAGTGAAGCTTGTCTGTTGCAAACTGTTTGGCAGTAGATCAGATGGACAGCCACAAAGACGGCAAACAAGTGAAACAAAGATGCCTCCATGTTCCCCTCTCTTGCTATTTAATACAAATAAATCTGGGACTCAATTTATGTCATCTGGAGAATGAATGAGGAAAATGTGTATGATACTTCATGAGCTGCTGTTCTGTGTACTCCAAGAAGTCCACACGATTAGTAATGACCTGAGGAAAAGAAAGATTGTGATTAATGATTTGCAAAAGGAAGTTGATTATTGTTCTACAAAACAGATAAGTTATTTCTACAGCTCAAAACTTGATGAACAAGAAGTACCGCCTTGCAGTCATATTCCTTCACAGTATTGCCAAGATACGGCTCTCTCTCCCACGTCTTGTTGCTGAAACATTGATCCACGCCTTCATTATTGCAACTCACTCCGTTACAGCTTCAGTGCCAACTCCATCGACAGACTCTAACTGGTCCAGAACGCATCCGTCAGACCTCTAACCCACACCAAACCTGGCACCACATCACTCCAGTCCTAAAAGACCTCCACCGGCTTCTTGTTTCCCACTGGATCAACAACATAATCCTGGTCTTCACCAACAAAGCCATTCCCCAACTGTCCCCAATACCTAGCACAGCTCCACCTTTGCATTCTCGGGGACAGAGCTTTTGCCAAGGCAGCTCACCTTCGCACCCCCAATCCCACCTCAAGACCCATCTTCTGACCTTGACCCTGACTTTGAGTTCTTGGAAAGGGATATACAATTTTCTGTTTTACTATCATTAATTAACTTTGAGCTCTGACCACCAAATTCTAATCAGTACCAGTGAATGTTTGTGCCAAATTTGTAGATATTCCCGTTCCTGAGATGCAGAGATCACGAGAATGTGACAGACAGAGGTCAACCCGAGCACATTATGCCTCTTGCCACGGCTGTTGCCGATGAGGAGGCATAAAAACATGACCACCTGCAATCATGAATACTTTGTTTCACTGTAGCAAATAGACTTCAGCAAGTCTAGCAGAGCTGCCATAATCATATGCAGTGCTGCTGACCACCAAGTGTGTCACAGCAGCCTCGGTCTCCCTGAGGTTTCTACAGAGAGTGACAATGTCAGATAAAATATTCTCTCTTCCCTGCCTGATACCTCAATGTCATGCAGTGAGATGAGTTAAAGCAGACAGCATTGTCTTTTTCCCTCAGGCCCTTTTCATCCATGCGCAAGAGATAAAACAACAAAGTAGAGACGCCTCACTGCAACAGAAAAACTGCTCCTCGATCAGCTCACATGGGTTGATATGAATAACTGCATGGTGATAAGCAATAAAACGCTGAATATGGAACAACAATATCAATAAAGGAGGAGTGATAAAGTGAATGAGATTGCAAGTATTGTCATGAGGGCTGTGTGGGCACCCATTCAACCTCATTTACATGAGATGAGGTTGAATATCGTGTCTCCCAAGCTGACAGACGATTTCTGAAGAAAAAAATTATGAAATTCAAATAACGAGAAGAATACATGTACCGTACTTTTCGGGTTATAAGCCGCTCCTACGGCTGATCAGTGTCCCCGCTGGAGCAAGCTAGTAGCGCTGCTAGATAGCGCTGCTAGTAGCGCTATTGCTGCTGCTACCGGCCACTGCTGCTGCTACTGCCCGCTGCTGCTGCTACTGCCCGCGTCCCCTCTGCCCAAGTCGGGTGTCGAGCCTGGTCCCGCTACCTTCGGTGGTTTTCAGGGAGCTAGCGGAAGTTAGCGGGGAAGTGACGGAGCGCTAGCAGGAGCCCCAGCTGGCTACAGCGGGGAGCTGACGGGGACACTGACCGAAGGCAGTAGCGGCTTATAACCCGAAAAGTACGGTATGTCGTTTTTGAAAGATATTCATTATTAGCAGCAATGGAGGAATAAATAGCATAGTAGTAGTTGTATTATTATCTATTTTTGGTTTAACCTTTATTTAAAGCTGCTCTAATCGATATTGTTGTATTACCAATAAATAAAGTATTTAAGTCGACTGTGAAATGAATCCCTTGTAATCCCAAACCTATACAGAGAATCATCCCTTCAAGTCTACAGAGCTATAGAGACTACTGGAGATATCATGAGGCTAGTTTCTAGCCTGGCTGGCTTGTTTACTTGTACTACAAGTTAATTAGCAAAGAAGAACATAACACAACTTCGGTACAGTTATGTTAGTTACATGATCCTACTCAGGCGGCAACCTCCGATTCTGCCGAGTGAAGCCGATACGAAAATGTCTTAAAACTTTAATTTTCTCTACTGACCAACATCCTGTCTTTGTGAAGCGGGTTATCAGTTAAGGAGTAGACTGGACATAAAGGTTTAAGTTAAGGAGTAGACTGGTCATAAAGAACACGCGTCAGGTGTCGTTGTCTCCCGTCAACCCGAGATGGGAGAAACAAGCTCAGGGCTCCCACTAATTCGGTGTAATGGTGAGTTGTATTTGTATGCACTTTATAATGGTCTTCATGCCGGTCGTATCATTTTATTACGTCATATTTATCGCCCACACCGTGAAGGCCGGTCCGTGACAATATTGTCTGACACGAAAGTGGTCCTTGGCACAAAAAAGGTTGGGGACCCATGAAATAGACCATAAAGGGGAGTTTGCTTTAAGGCGGGCTTACTGTGATCGACAGGTCAAGGCCGCTACAAGAGTTGTATCCTGCGTCTCTACCTCACTCCTACGCATTTCAAATATGGTATATCCATTCATCACAACATGGCAAAGGCCGTATTCCAAGATTGGACCGCGAAATCACCGAACTCGAGGCTTCATAACGGCAGTCCACAAACCAATGGGTGACGTCAGCATGACTACGTCCACTTCATTATATACACTATGATTCTACTCTGTTTTCCACACCTCGGTAATGTTAGATGGCTCATGAAAGTGAAACACATCTCCAAATAAATGCTTATGTTACTCCATGTCTGCCAGATGTGTAAATATGCAACCAGTTGCTAACACATGTAACTTAATACATGCATGTCAAATGTTCACAGCGTGTTGCTCGGCAAAGGGCAAAACAAATACTTTACTCTAACAATTACAAGTTCAACCTGGAAAGCCTCCTTCAGAATTTAACCAATATCTAACTCAATGACCTAGCCAAGATGGGCAGCCATAACGACAAGTTAGAGACTAACAACTTAAAACTGATATATGTCACAAGATCATAACACATATTTAGTTATAATCACTAAATATGTGATTATAACATTATAACAGAATACCAACCAAGAGTTTCTGCATCAGCGGGTAGTACTGTTGTAGCAGTGCTGTTGACTGAAATCAGTTGCTTATTACCTGTATTGAGATTTTGGCAGGAGTTCATGACTGATAGCCTACTACAGATGGATATTGGATTTATATAGTAGCTGCCACAATTCAATAATACACGGCATAATAATATACAGTATATTATACAACAATGCACTTATTTTCACTTCATCTACCAAACACAACAAGACCTCGCCCACCACGACAGAAATCCTGTCTCACCAAGATCTGTAATCCAAAATTAGAGCGCAGAGACAGCTGGGATAAAAAGAGCATCTTATATCACAAAGCATGTGACATCGAACTGGCAACGTGCACAAGCAGCATGAGGAATGGATCGATGCTAGAATAAAAGCTGCAGAAAGGTAAGAATATTCAGGAGGAAATACTGCCCTTTTTTTGTCCCCAATTTCCACATATGCAGCAGGAAGCAAAGCACATGCAGGCCTAGTGGTTTAAATGATGTTCAATTTGATCTCGGCAACCTCTAATACAATTTGGTGTAGTACAATCCAACGTGAGATATTTAGAGGCTGTTTCGACTGTTTGCATGATGAATACAATTTAGACCCTAAAGCGCATTCATCCTTCTTCATTGTGCAGGGGTTAAAATTAATTTAATCTGAATTACATTCAATCGTAATTTATACCATTACAGCAATCTATACTGTTGTCCTCCAGATAGTTAAACAGACCAAAAGATTTTCTGGGATATAAAGACGCCTTAAAGGTATTGATCCGTCAGGATTAAACTGCGGGCCAAACACTGGAGTGGTTCACGTAATAAGGGCCATGGGGTCAGAAGCAAGGTCATGTATGTGGGGGGGGGTCAACTAATTGTCTCGCACAGCCTACTGCTTTCATTATAGCTCAGTTCCATCCACATTTTAGGATGCCAATCACGCAGGTGTGCAGAGGGCAATGGATCAAGGGAGCTGTGTAAATCCTTGCTTGACTGATGACTGAGAGAGACATCGAGAGGACACAACAAATTATCACATCAAAGTGGTACGCATATATGTCACCCTGTCATACGACAAACTGGACTACAACTGGCAAAACGCTCGGTGCATTCATCGTATTAAGCAGTCAACAGAAAAGTAAACTGCATATCCTTTGATAATAGATCAATTGTTTATGTTTGATAAAGGGGTTTAGTGTCTTAAATGTGAATATTTGCTAGTTTTCTTAGTCTTTTATGACAGTAAACCAAATGTCTTTCCTTTTTCGGATAAAACAGGCACTGGAATAACTCACCTTAGGTCCTGGGAATTTGTGATGGCTTTTCTTTTAACTATATATGACTAAACAATCCATCAATTAATCATGAAAAAGAGCCACAGAATAATCAATTAGATTATTCATTAGCTGCAGCTGTGCCGGCTACAATCCATTAAAAAATAAGCACGAGACAGGTCATTCTCCATAACAAAGCTCACAGAATACAGTTTGATCATGAACTAGGCCACATCTGAAAAGCTTGCTACCTCACCATCTAATGAGAAAAATTTGATTTTCTTTTTTCAACACAAGTAGCAAAGTTTGGCTCATTAAGCCGTCGGCGCCATGCACAGACGCTGATGAAGATGCTGGCTAGTGAGTGAGGCGCAACTGCTAGTTACAGTATAATGACACTTGTGCGAGATTGAGGACTCACAGGTGGAAGTTGAGGCAAGCATTGTTGAGATAAATAGTCCACGCCTTCTTGGGTATGGTAATTTCTCATTATGATTTCCTTGATTCAGAACTTCTCAGGCACCGACAGCTGCAGTCACTGAATGTGTGTGTTTGCTATTGTGCTCCATTGTGAGTGCACTTTTGTTTGTCTGCTCAGGGACAGAAGATAACTTCTTGGAAGGTTACATTTGTATTGTTAAATAAAGTTGATTAAAACAATACAATTTTAATAAATATAATTTGTAAGCCAGCCACACTGTTGAAAGCTGCTGCTCTTCTGTCATACATTCCTCAGGAACATCAACAACAACAAAAAAGACCCCTTTACAAACCTCTTCACCTCAATGAAGCTGCTGAAATGATTGAAACAGAAGGTGAGAGCAAATATCTCTGCAGTTGTCACTGCAGATGAGGCCAACAGACTTTATGACGGCCATTACGGAATGAGTCCATGGTCTTTCTTTTAAATCTCACAAATAATTTGGCAGAGAAGTGACATCGTTTCTCCCCATCACGGCAATTCAATCTAAAAGCCCAGTCCTTACCTTGTGACAAACAATCTTTTGGAAAGTTAATTCACCTGAGAGTCTGAAAGTAAAAACACAGGCTTTAAATCAACCGGCACAGAACTCATTTCTTTGTCCACTCACTGTTAAACAGTCTATTTCATTCGTACAACCGTGGGGCGATGGATTTGGTAGATGTCCCATTTCTGAGGGGTTAAAGCAGAAAAAGGTCAACCGCCATCAACATTAAGTGGGTCGGAATCCAGAAGTGTTTCCGAACACATTTACAAATCATAACCACTTCAGCTCCGAGATTTGTGATCAGATCATGCATTATCATTAGTTGATCGGGTGAAACATAATAAATCTGATATCCTGCCGCTAAGCTTCCAACACTATAAAAATCTGTTTAGTTTCCCATGTTCCATCACCAGCAGGACACCACTGAAACAGCACCACTGAGCCATTGATGTCAGTGCGGAGCCACTGGAGGACTGATACGCCAAACACCAGCAGGCTGCTGGCCACAGCCGTTGCCGACTGATCACTGATGCTCCCTGGGAAACGATCTGCATCACCGCTAATCGGTTTTAACACTGATGAGCACCCGGACCCTGCAACCCTGAAAACCAACCCCACATCAATTTTCTCACTCTAAATGCTCAGTAATTGAAGCCAATGGGAGAAAAAAATTATTTGAACTGAAATTTCAGGACAGTTTTGTGAAACGCTAACATTAATTTACTGGCTAATAGCAAAAGAAAATGTACATCTTTCGGAATCATATCTCAGAATGGTTAAAGCATGGACAGCTAAAGTTAACATGCGTTTCTTCACCTATACATACACACTTTTGTTTGTTTTTGTTGTTCTCCATTACCCCAAGGAACATTTCAAAGTGCAACTGTAGGATGTTTCCAAAGCAGTAATACCTCAAAGAAGTTATAACCATAGGTTAAATTAGGCCAGAGCCAGCAGCAGCACAGCTTCACCAGCGTGACTTCACCTCTATGAATTGCTCATTTTTGTTTGAGGCAATACCTTCATCAGTCACTAGACCCCCTGTAGTATAGACGCAGTGTTTCCTGTTTATTTGGTGCTCTGGAGGAGAACCTCAATAAAGCAAGGTTGTGTTTGTAACACTTGTGCCGCGCTTCTGGGAATTGCGGTATATACTATTTCAGTCACACAGCGCCTTAAGAGCCCTGCATAGAAGAAATACTGCAGGTCTATGACGCAGCATGGCCGCGTAACCATTATCCAGCGGTAGGTTATGTGGTACATCCTGCACACCAGAAAATTGCTTCATGAATTTTCTCACTGTAGTTTCGTACAAAGGATGAATTAAAAGTTTCATTCAATGTTCACCAACACTGAACAAGCTGCTCCTTGGTGGTAACAGGTGCTGTTGCTTGAGTTAAAAAAAGTTCAGCTCACTTCAATCAGGTAAACACATCCTCACCAAACCCCCCTACTCTTTCACGGAAAGCTCTAGTGCACTTGTTCGGAAAACAATCAGCCCCTCTTTTGTTAAGATTTGTTTTTGCACTATTTTTGCTTTAATATGTACTGAACTTCAACCCAAATGGAGAAACCCAGATCGACACCTGCTAAATCTGATGTTATAAATGTGTGTATAAAGGGAGAATAGAGCGACATAATAATGAAATAATGTCATGAGATTGCCCTCAGAACATATTCCACAGATTCTAATGGAGTACTGATGATAAAAGATAAAGATGGCTTTACATTTTGTTCCACCACCAGATATAAAAAAAACAACATCTAGCATAAAAGGGCTACGATATGACACAGATCAATATCTGTGTCATACCGTAGCCCTTTTTTTTAACCAATGTTCATGTCATGGAGTGAAAATATAGAGGTACAGTATCTGGAAGCCCTGAAGTCGGTGGTGATTACCTCTGCCAAGGAGGTTAAGTTTGTTTGATATTTAGGAAATCTCCAAAACCTGTAATCATATTTTAAATCATACTTGATTACAGTACATTACAAATGTCTTGGAATTTGGAATCATCAAAAAGTTGGAGTCAGTAGCGATGTGTGCTTTCTTGTTTCACCTGATTTAATTTTCAAAATATTGCAGCTACACCCAACATGAATAAACTAACTAAATACAGAATGCAAATGTTTTTTCTTTTTTTTTCGTTTCTCCTAATAAGTAGGCCATGTCTCACAGTTGAGCGCCATTAGCATCATGGGTCTTGTCATATACATTTACAGTCTAGTGTTGCGTTTGGATGCCCTTTGGCAGTAAACAATCGGAGGAGGCCGTCTCATTCAGTCAGGCTCTCGTATGTCCACTTCATCCGTTATGCATGCTTGTATTGTTATGCTATTTGAGTTAATGCCATGTGGTCCAGACTACTCAGTAAAACCTTTACAGCAGACCAGGTTCCAAATGGCCTGAGCAGGTAAGTCTGCCCGCCATAGGGTAAGAGAGTGCACCTGACACATTGAGAAGATGATGCGGGCCTCGAAACGGGCCTGCAGCCGAGGGGTCTGCACAACAGATTAGCTCTACACTCAGCCGACGCGTCCGTCTGGCCCCCATCCTGCGAGGCCCAGGATTTACTATGGACGGGTAATCGGACTGGTGCGCGAGCGCAGCAAACATGGACCATCTGCCGCCCGCGTGCAGCACGTGTCTGCTGCCTGACAACTAACTACACTGGAAGGTGACGTCGTGTGCGCCGGTAGGATGCATGCTCACCGTCAAGTTGAAAAGGTGGTCCGCCCTGGGACAGCGACATGAAACATCGTCTCTCTCTCTCTCTCTCTCTCTCTCTCTAGGGGATATGACAGCTGAGCTTGTCTAAGCACGCGCAGGAGGAAACATGTTGCTGAGGTAACGTGATCAGACGCGCAGGGCTGAAGGCGTGCCTGTCTGTAAAGGCGATGGTCCTCAGGGGAGGGGGCGGGGATACAGCCTGTCTGATTGATTATTTAATTAGGCCTAACTTAATATTCATTAGACCAGCCAATATTGTATAAAAAAAACTGAAGCTCTCTCAGTGAACTAAAGTGATGTAGCATATATTACCTGAGGGGTAAACTAAACTGACTGGACTGTTGGACTTTGATTGGACCGTCGGAGATCTGGAAACACTAAAAGAAGACCCAAAAAACAAAACATGTCACCCGTTTATTCAATGAATTGATACTTTTTGATGAAACTGTATAGGATAATAACTTGTATGGTTGAACTGGGTCAAAGGAGACAGTTTTACATGGTGGGAAATACTTTGCATTTTTGCACCTTCTTTATCGTTTAATTTTCTTAAATTGAATACACTCTGCTCTATATTGAGTATTTTTCATACCTAATACTTTTGTGTCTTCTATGTAACTTTGCTTACTGCTGCTACAAACAAATCTCTCCTTGGGGATGAATACAGTATATATATCGTTCTATCTATCTAAATGCTGCTTTGTGGATGAGACAGAAGTGAGAAGTGCACAGAAAAAAGGACATTTTATTGTTTTACGTGGGGTTGTGTGAGTATAACTTCCTTGTATTGATGCGCAATCAACATAAAAACGTAACGTCTACAAACTAAAGAAGTGGGCGTTAGAATTACTGGCTGACATATTTAGTTACCTTTGGACAGGCCAGCTGTTTCCCCCCTTTTAGTCAAAGCTAAGCTAACCGTCTAATAGCTGTAGCTTCTAATCATACATGAGAGTGGTTTTGACCTTTTCATCTGTACACTTTTCATCAAGAACGCCACATCTTTCACCACATGGAATGCTCCCTTTAAATATTGCTTTCTGACCCAAACTGCGTCTATTCACAGTTCACTTCTTAGTTACGTCCTCCTCCAGCTACACTGGCAGAGACTCATTCCGCAGTGGTATTGTATTCATATCATAATGTTTATTTACCCAGGGAGTGTTTTGACAGCATGTGCATGATGTTATTTTTTTTCTGCAATGACCTACATCCCCTTCAGTGTACACTGAGCTACATTCACACCAGGGAACATGCACTGCAATCAGTCTTGCACTGGTGGCTGCTGAACACCAGTAGACTTAAGGGGTTAAGTGCCTTGCACCAGGGCAATTCAGTGGTAGTTGCCGAGGGGCAGGAGAGTGGTGGCCATTTACGTTCCCAGCCCAGATTCCTCCAGCTGGCCAGGGATCCAACTTGGAGACCGTCCATTCATAAGCTGTAACTGGTCCGCTACCCGTGTCTGTCCAGACATGTACGTACCGAAGAGACAGAGTTTAGTTATTCACAGAGAGATTTAGTTGCACATGTCATTTTACTACCATTAAATTTTTTTTTAAATGTGTATGGGCACGTGTCCAAAGCACTGACATGATTATTTGACCTACTTTTAAACCCCACCAGCAGAGAAGAACAGAGCAGAGACGACAGATGTTTTCATAAAGGTCACTGGCTTCTGTTGCAACTTACTTCACGTGATTGTTTCCTCACAGTAGGACTCACACATTTCATTTTTTACAAGTCTGGATTCCTCTGTGGTTTATGGCCTGTACTTGTTCTGCCCTCTACAATTGTTCACCTACAGAAGCTCTGCAAATAATAGCCTTGCCAGTAGTCAGTTTGAAGTAATTTTCAGGACACATTGTCAGATGACTGTTCTTATCAAAATACATCAGTATGAAGCACCTGCCTGACCTTAAGATTTGACGTATTCTATCTCCTATGCTTATCCTGGTGAAAGACATTTAAGTTATCACATTTGGTTTGCTTCCCCACTGTGACTAGATTAACGAGCTGCCCTTTTACTTGCAGCATCGGCCATATTTCCTGCAGCTTAAGGTATCTTCATTAGATGTAGAAATATTGACCTTCAGTGCTTTTTATGAGAACATATAACAGAGAAAAGCAAGCAATTATCGATATAGCTCTGCAAACTATTCCCATCATTCCTGTACATAGCTGGTATTATGTATTGCACTTTGAGTTATTATGCGAAGAATTTATTGTACATCTGATTCCTATTTCTAAATTGGGGCAATTTACAACAATAGGGATACATGTTCAATCATTGTAGGGAATTTGTGACTGCATCAGCCACTCCATATCATCTCTGTCTCCTAAAACCTCTTTATCACCAAACAAGAAATGAAAAACACTTTACTCCAATAAAATGCAATGATTACGATTATATAAGGGCTTGTTTAGTCAGTAGTGCGAAAACATAATTGAAATGGAGACCGGCTTTATTTGATCCAAACTACATTATTATCCTGACAAACCAAGAAATCTGTAGGACATTGCATTAAACGATCACATTTTAATGAATGCACAGGTTTGCTTGTCATGTAGTGCATATACTAAAGCCGTGAACTGTCTTTTAAATACACCATTTATTGAATTTAAATTGCCTTAAACTCTTTGCAACATTTAACTGTGAAATAATTAACTGGAATTTTACAAGTAATTCGACAAGAGATGGCAATCATCGATCAGCAGGGGTTTCTGGTACTTTTAGCACCTTTCTGTAGGTTAGAAAGTCTGTTGGCTTGAAGTGCTTTAGTACAGTATGTGCTGACTCAACAACTTGTTAATCAAGCCCACAGTTATGCACACACAGTCAGCTGCATGGAGCCCGTTGAGAAATACTCAGATCCCTCTTGAATATAGATATAATTAGATTGTTGCACAATATCTTGCTGGCTGAATTATGCACTCTCAGGCACACACTGTATGTTCACTAAACAGAATGTAGTGAGTGATGCTGCAGTGCATCAACACTGGAGTACTGAAATGACGTTTGACATTCAGAGGTGCACACGTTTCTACCTACATCGTGGCTTGTAATGTGAATAGCTGAACATGTGAAATTCCCAATTTCACATGTGTTAAATAATATATTTGTTGGCAAAATTGAAAGATAATAACTCAAACGATTAGTTCAAATGTAAAATTAATTTAAAAAAAATCATACCCAACAAGTACATCTTGCTCAGAATGGTAAATATGAAAATAGACCCAGAAAAGGGAAAAATAATGAATATAGACAGACATTACTGAAATCTCACAGAAAAACATTCAAACATTAATTACTGATTCAGAGGCAAAATGCCATGTTGAAATTGCCTCTGAACTTAAAAGTTTGAGGTGATAACATTAAAATATTGTATTTCATCCACTTTTCTGAGAGTTGTAGAGATTAATCAACATTTACGTGCAGCATCACTTATTCTGCCCCTGAGTTATGTGACCTTTCCCGCTCACTTAACTGCATATAGCAGCGCTCTGGGGTAAACGCTGTTGTACTGTATGGAGTGTGTGCTCATTTAATACAAATGCAATATATTATCCTGCAGGTCCCACAACTGACTCAGAAAGAATATATTCCCATCAGGTTTGGAGGAAGAAAACATGTGCAAAATACGAAATTGCTGCAGAAATAAAAGAATCACAGATAGGCAATGTTGTAATGTGTGCACCACGTGCTGGAAAAGTGGACAATGTTGAATATGAGAACAACCACAAACAAATGGCATCATTATCCTGGCAATTAGGCATGGAAATTGCATCAAAATGTTGCCTGTGTATCATAACCTTTCCATATTTCCATATTTTTTTAAGTAATATTGGAGAACATGAATCGTTTTGTCTGATTACTCTGGACCGAGTTGATAGAGGAGGGAGGGCGCTCGAAACAAGGACACCGCCATCTTTGTCTCGTCACCTCTGGGATTTCAATATTAAACATAAAGGATGGCAGATTATTATCCCTGTCACCTTGCCTTAAGCAATGCTATTCTGCTTCAACAGTGCCATCAAGTACCTGCTGTGTCACATTCTAGTGTGATTTCAGCTTCTCTGAAATGTTTATGAGGCGAGTGAGTTAAGGGTCAAAACACATGAAGTGGTTTCGTCAGGCTCATAATTAGTCACAGTCTGAAATAGGTAGTGTGACGTGTGTCAATCAATAGCATAATAGCACATATATTTTTAGAGTTTAGAGATTTTTAGAATTTTAATCTATTGTTCATACAGATTACCAAAAGTTTACATTGAAAAAGTCTTTGGGTCATTTCCAACTCATGTGTAATACATATCATGTTTCGAGGTAAAATAGCTCTTTAAGTGTTTGTTTTTCCCATATTGTCCTCATTATAATTTGTAGATAACAATCTCTGGGCAACACAAAGCAACTCAGAACCTTGTTCTCTCCCAATTTAACATGTCTCACTGCAACAGAAGCTTTATGTCAAGAAGCTATTTTAAAGTGGACATCACAACAAAGAGCCCTTTCAGTACTGATGCAAAATGTATTTTTCTCTGATAAAATTATCATACCATTTAATAAAAACACTTTTTTGACTTGTTTTTACTTTAGGCTGAAGTCAGTAAAGAAAATAAATTGATCAGCCTATAGTATGTTTGTAGTGTGATTAAAAACTACATAATCCAGTGCAGCATTATCAAGATGAGCTGTGGAAATACAGAATAATATGTTTCTAACAAACCACAGCTCTGTAAATAGCTCTGGTTAGTGACAATAAAAACAACGCTCATAGGTCAATCTACTGAGAGTTAATGGAAAATGTGAGGGAATAAACAAATGTCACATGTGCACATTGAAGCTCACAACATTCACACAATGCTCAGTTCGTTTTAGGTTATTTTTAAAACAGCTTTATTTTCTCAGATTTGTATATTTTCAACACAGTACTTTTCCACCAGGAAGAGCTCATACTCTCTACTTATTTTCTGTCGCCCGTTTCCATGACAACATAATCAAAATTCGGTTGCTGCCATCGCTGTGCTTTAAAACAGCGATTGACACGACATACCAGGGTTCATTCAACTCATGTTCAACATTCAACTCAATGTTTAAATTTAATACATTTCTTGATACTGAATAGAGAATATTTATAGATACACAACAACAGTCCAAAATTCACAGCTATTCTATAACTCCTTTTTTTGTATTGTTTTGTGTTTGAGACCAGAAATAATTGAAAGCAGCTTTAAGTCTATAGCTGTTTTAAAAATGAAACTTGGGTTATCTTGAATCCCGCATTAGGTGGGGGAGATAAAGTTAGAGGCTTGACTGCTGGGACCATAAATAGACAAAGATGTTTTTATATTCTAAACCACTTCAGCAAAAACTTGTTTTCACAAACTTTATTCAGCAAGCTGGCTGATGGATTTCATGCTAGTTTAAGGAAAGCTAGAGTCAGAGGCATCATATTACAAGTATCAAACTTTGTAGTGTCCTAAGAGAGCTATGTAAAAGCCTCAAAGCCGGCAAAACATAAATCATCACAGAAGCGCTCGATAGATCAGTGACTGAGCTCTGCACTCACATGAAAGTCCATGCTGGGAAAATCAGTCAAGTAAAAATGTCACTACCTGTCTATACTGGTGTGCTTTCTGGCTGCATCCTCAAAGTCTCCCCATGGCTTCACACACACACACACACACACACACACACACACACACACACACACACACACACACACAAACGCACACACACACGCACACACACACACACACACACACACGATACTGTACCCTAGTTTACTCATCTCATAAGACCCACACATAATGCAGAGTATACTGCATTACAGTAAGAAAAATAAAATCCTATATTTGAATCAAAATGGTAATAGCAACATGATCAATGGCAGCACAATAATTTACTATGCGTGTGAGAGGGAAAATAGGCCCTTTGCTTCACTCTGTGGTTAACTCCTGTTATCTATTAGCTGCTCACTTTACAGTTAAATAACACTTATGAGATGTTTGTCCTTTTCAGGATTTTAATTAGACAAAATAATTAAGAATACATTCCCTACAATTGCTTATTAGTAATTCCTACCTCCAAGTCCATTACGCAACCTTTGCGGAACCACGTTTGTGCGCCTCAGCTCAAGCTAGTTTTGTTTTGTTTTTGCATCAGCTTTAGTGTTCAGAAAAACACTTTCTTTAATGGAATTCGATACAACAAAAGAAGCATGCCAGCAGTCTCCCGTCACCCCAAACCACAAGCTCTGTGACTGAATTCACAGCAGCTCTAACCTGCGTTACTGTAGGGGCTGTTCTGTCCGCCTTCTGCATCGCACTCACACAAGCAAGCTTGGAGTTTTCAGCTGCCAAAATATGATAAAATATGTAGTCTATGTAGTCATCCATGACAGCCTCCCCGTCACTATCATGGGATACATGTTTTTGCTGTTGGCTGTAACATTGTTTATTCATCTTTACTGAGTGCCATTTTTTGCAGTAAGTGGTGCTCTGAGGAGATCATTTATTCAGCTGTGAAGGAGTTCAGATATGCAACTTGCCATTGATCATCTTTTAAAGGGAAATTGGATAGTTGGGAGTTCTAAACGCAAGAACATACTGTATGCTTATGTGTAGTTTTGTGGTACTGGCCGGAGGTGACCACTGAGAATCAGAAATAAATATCAAGGTGACAGTGCGGTAAAATAATCTGTCATGCTATACATCAGATTCTAAGCAATAACTACTCCAGGTACATAGTTTTGTCTTTAATATACAATTTAAATTTCAGCATAACATGCCCTGAATCAAGTTTTGAGTTTCAAGAAATGTCAAACTTTTTTTGGGATAAGTCTGTCACTTTTATAGCAGGATGGGAAAAACTTGATGGCAACTGGCAGTTAATTCTCATGGTTCGTATAAAAGATGAAACCTTTCCTTCAAACAGACAGTGGGTGGCATTTACATCCTCAACATTTCACCCTGAGATCTTGTCAAACTGTAACTGAATATAGAAAATGTGGCCCATGATACTTGAATAACATTGGATTTCATGTTGAATGTGTCGTCTGGAAACTAAGTCTGTCAAGCAATCACACTTCTCCACACCTGAACGTGTTCATAAACGTCTCTGTTCAGTTGTAAAAAACTAAATGTATCTGTAAGTATGTCACGTATTTAATACCAACTATGAGAAATGATCTATGACACATTTATCCTGACCTGCACATCCAATGTACCGATTCTAGTTCACATTCTCTTATGAATATTAATTCACGTAACCCATTAGCAGAGAGAACGGTTTCTGAAAGCCTTGAGTCGATGAATACATTTTTTTTTCTCAGAGTAACCGATGAAATAGATTTTCTTTTCTGACTTTCTATTAGATGGGGAAAAAGAGTAATTGAAGCCAAGTTGTAGCCATAGGATCAGGGGAAAAGGATCAAGCACATCCTCCTGTTGACCTAGTTATCAGTCGACCTGGTCTCCCTCCAACTGAATCATTGCATCTGTGCTGTGAATCAAACCAAACGCCACCACTGTCCATTACCCACAGGTGTCCTCGAGTCACTTCTGACTTTGCTCAGTCTGGCTGTAACTCCCTTGATATATTATGGGATGGTAATTGGATGGGGAGTAGCCATGACTCAGAGTGGCCGGAACATGAATCAAGTCGGACGGAGCATTTCTTTGTACCCAGTGACACCTACGACGTCATCGCTCTTGGAGACCATAAGTATGGTTTTTCGTTTTGATGGGTAACGACAGCACTACAATTTTACTGTGACTCTATCATGACGGCTGTTTTGATTTCCTGTGCCGCATCCTCACACTGCTGCTGGCTGAGGATAAACGACAGTGTGACAACATTGTGCTCAAAATGAGAGAGAGAGAGAGAGAGAGAGAGAGAGAGAGAGAGAGAGAGAGAGAGAGAGAGAGAGAGAGAGAGAGAGAGAGAGATGACAATGTTGACCAACTGATGTGATTTAGAGTGGTAGTCATTGTTTTGTTGCATTTGACTATAAAGGCAGTATGATGGTGTGATGGCCTTTTAATAGACAAGCCATTGCTGAGCACACAGAGGATGCTGTGTTTTTGTTATTGTGGAAAGTATGCGTTTTTGCTGTCTTGCTGAGAGCTAGATGAGACTGATACCACTCTCATACTGCATGGTGATGGCCAAGTAATATTCCGGCCCATAACAACCCCCTTTTAAGAAAAATAAACAAGATATAATGCGTTAATTAGTGAGCTTTAGAGGTGCTGATGGGCTGGTTTTATTGGAGCCAGGCTAGCTGTTTCCTTCTGTGTCTTTACGCTAAACAAAGCTAGCAGGCTGCTGGCAGAAGCTTTGTATGTTTAGTTTAGCTCCCAGTGAAGCCTGGACCCTCGTTAACAGCTAAAAAAAACACACTGTATTTAGTTTTATAGCCTTGATATTCCATTTGTTCTTTCGTAAGCTCATTGCTAATGAACATGATTTTAAATTAAATTCTCCCTTTAATGAATAATAAATAAAAAAGTGTATTTGGATTTCTGTTATTACCATTATATCAGCATCACTATGTAGAATAACATATTTACATGTACTTTACATGTTTATTCGCAGCTCGAGTAACACATAAAAAACACAATATTTCCTTATCTGGTCTCATTTTCGTATTTTGTCACCTTCATAATTGTATAAACCCAGTTTGTGGAATAGGGAAATAATTTTCTCCATATTGAGGTCAGAGATTTATTTTAAAAGTTGTTGAATTTGCAATTATTATTTTTACCTATACAGCAGTGGTGTCTCTGGCACCCCAAACAATAAAGAAGGAAGGCCAGCGTCGACAAAATCACGACACAAGGAAAGATCTCGATATCCATGTTTGTATTTGAGAATACAAATGTGTATCAGAGTAAGAGCAAAGCAATAATTAATATGACCCCGTTACAATGTTGACTGCTAATGGAGTTTTTGATCGTATCTCGATGAGAGAGGCTTTGATTGGGTGGTGCATCGCATTGTCCTTTGGTTATTCTACCAGGTGCTTTACTGGATCCTTTGTGAGACATGAGAGGCTGTTCGCCTTGGAGGTTCCCTTAGTCAGCACATGGCTCCTTAGATGTAATATCCTGTTTCTATAGTGTGTGCTGCAAGTTATTTGTTATATTTCCCCTGGCTGTACATACAATATGTTGTTTGGATGATGGTGTGTTTATGCAGTAAAATAACTGTTTGCTAACCTTGAATAAATAGCAAAATATGTCATGTAATAAGAGGCTAATGGTTCAGGGATTATAGTAATGCATTGATATTTGTTTGAATAATCTGAATGAAGTTTCATTTTCTATTTGTCCCTGAGATTTTGTCCTTTTTAGGGAGGGAGGGACAGCAGGTCACCAGGATATGCCAAAGAGAAGTGATATACATCCTCTAAAAGCTGGGAACCTGAAATTAATTTGAGAAGCAGGTCAGCAGTGTGTATCAAATTGCTGTAGTCATAATTCAGAAATTAAAATGGATTAATTTAGATGGATCAAAAGGACTTTGAACATTATGATAGACGTAGATGACGGTCATTTTTCGGCATTTTATTATATTTTAGTTCTTGAAGCTGCTCAGAAACTCCTACAGAAACTATGAGAAATGTTTATGGGGCCTTACATTATCACACATGACTATAAATGGACTCATTGCATATACAAGAGTATCAGCTTTCCAAGTATCGATAAATATTCAAATACACCATTTTTAAAACAGGAAAAATATATGTATACTGCATGCAAAAAACTGGATTGTATTTGCCACAAACTGCATGGGATTAGCATACAATTGGTATGTCTGTATCGGGGAGACTCATGGGTACATAGAAAACATTTGCATTCACATATCTTGAGGTAGGACGTCAAGAGACTCCTTCGAAAATCACCATGCCAGTTTTCCCTCAGCGTTATTGAGCCTCCTTCCTGACAGGCATGGTTGGTACCAATGGATTCAAGAGGTCGTCTAGTTACATGATACCAGCACACCTTGTGCACCACAAACTTTTCTACCTTTCGAAAATTAACCACAAACTTTTCTACTTTTCGAAAATTAACCATCCAAGGTAAGCTTGAAAAGAATAAATATGCACATGTTTCCTCAAGGTCTGCAATGTAATTTTCTACAATGCATTTTGTACATGGTAATGTAATTACCTAAAGACATGTATCATCAAAGGCAAGAGTCAACCTTGCAACTAAAAAGTGACTTTCTCTCCCTTATGCATGCAATGCTATCAATGCTAATATCAATAACACGGTATAACTAGTTTACATGCCATTAAGACCACTAACCATACGGTAATCAAGAGCCAAGAATCTCAATGTCAATACCCCCCACCCCCCCTCCTTTAGTTATAATTTCAGAGCTGTGGGTATCGAAAAACATGATCATTTTGTAATGTTTTGAAATGCCATAATTTTTACCCATTTACCCATCAGACCTTATTTGCACAGACAGCAAAATTCTCTGCATCTGCTCGGTGGACGAGATTTGCCCCGCTCATTGCATAATCATGTCTTTCTCTTTGCCTGCTATACTTAGCGAGCAGCCTGACAGCCTCACCAACAAGGCCCACAGACACCCCCATCCTCATACTGTTTTCCCAAGGACCTTTTGCTTTGATGTACGTAGACCTGGTACTGTTAACACCGGGAAGGTGTGCCTCGTAAATGCAACAGATATTTCTTATTTCTTTTAATATTTCTCAGGCTATTTTTTCTTGCTGGCTCTGCTGAAGGTTATTAATGTCTGAATCTGGCTGTGTTCTGGCTGTGTTTATGTTTACATTTACCACGAAAAAAATGTTTGTCTATCTAAAACATATACATTTTTTTCTTACCATATGTATTCATTATATCTGTTTGATGACTCTTCCCACGGCAAATATTGTCTGGAGGAATACTGACCAGCTTTTTATAGCAGATTAAATACATTATATTTAATACACAGGAATCATAATTAGTACTACTACCACTATCAGATAATATTAATGTACTGGACTAAGACTCACTGGAATTATGTACCAAATGCCTTTTTGGAAGATGAATGGTATCTTGTGCAATATAAATATATATTATCAGTGTTTTATTTCTATACTGAACATATTTTATTCAACAGAAAGTGTAAAGCTTACATGAATGTGAATTGCATTAAGTGACCAACCGCTATAATGATATCATATATCTCCATATCTATATTCCACAAGCTGCTGGTAGAGTTTCCTAACAACCTCATAACTCAGAGGCTGAATAATAATGCACCCGCACACCAAATCAGGACGTCAGAACAAATCACAGAGAAACACCAAATACAGCAACTAAGAGGAATACATATGAGGCTGTATTATCTCTTTATCTCTCAAGTAAACAAAATACAAATCAGTCAATTAAAACAAAGTGAAGCACGCCATTTGAACAATAAAAGCCCAAATTGATGATCAGAAAAGCTGAGGGAACAGACATCAGCTGGGAGTCAACTGCTCAGTATTAAGCTGACTTTTAGGGATGATAAAACTGATATGATAAACAAAAGGCCTTAAATGCTGCTGTGACGCCAGCAGATGCACCTGTGCTGGATTAATCCCCCTCGCAAAACAAATGTTCTTAAGAAAAGCTGCAGATCAATCAGCGATGGCTTCACGTCACGTATAAATGGAGCGTGAGGAATTGAGGGGGCACAAGCATGTGAGGCTGTGTGCTGGCATTGTTCCAACACAGGACTGGCAAACAGGAAGGGAAGCTGGCTTTTCCAGGTTTGGATGCAGCAACAATGCCAACACCTTGACATAGATGTAGAGTAGATGACACTGAGCTCCAACTATGCAGTTTAAAGTTATGCACATTCTATCTTGGTTGGGCTCTTGCAGATGGAGCGGAGGGCTGAAAAATCAGCCCTCCGCTCCATCTGCAAGAGCCCAGATGAGTTGATACATTCCAGTTGAAATATAGGCATATGATACTTGTGTAAGTAATTGAGAGTGTCCATGAAACCTGGAAAAGGCACTCTTGAACCATCACCATTTTAGCATTTTTCTTGGCAATAATAGTAGCAATTGAAATGGCATAAAAAAGACACTGCAGTTAAAGTCTGACCCTAAAGTCTCTTTAGTGAGACAAGCTCAAATGTTATCATCCGTAAATTGCAGGGTTGAAAAAATTGCATGTTAATAGGATTTCAGATGTTTGCAAAACAGATTGAGGAGGAGGGTCCTCCTCAATAGATGCCATAATAGATCCTAGAAAATTGCTCCGAGCTAATAGCTCAAAGAGCTTCTGAAACTATATCTAGCTTTCAAAGGTTGAGATGCGGGTATCCTTCATCCAAACAAACCCCTGCCTTGTATTTAAGCCTTTAAAGGTAAGTCTGACCCAGCCAGCATGTCCATGTGGGGCCCATAAGGTTTAAATTTGGGCTGCCGCTAAGGGTCCCAAGTGGGTTTGTCCGCAGTTTCCATGGCCCATACTGGGCAAACACAGGTGAGGCCAATTTGTAGCCAATTTGGGTCCCACTTAAAGCCCAGTCAGATCCCTCTTAAAGTCGGTGAATAAACCGGTGAATAAACCCAGTATGGGCAAACACAGGTGAGGCCACCGTGGAAACTGCGGACAAACCTACTTGGGACCCTTATCGGCAGCCCAAATTTAAACCTTATGGGCCCCACATGGACATGCTGGCTGGGGAGTGGCACAGAGAGGCTCCTGACTGTAGAATTGGCACAATTATTAAGATGATCGATCATAGTGCAAATGTTATTGACATTACCTTTAATAATGTTGCTTATTAGCTAAATGCAGTCCAATGCACCATATTACTGTGTTTACTGCAAAAAGGAAAAGTGTTTGGCTGCTTCACTGCAGTGATTCAACCATCAGGGGTGATTTTTGAAAGTTTTTTAACCCTCAATACCAATGACAGAATGAGCACTCAGACACAGCCACCATCTTTTGAAATACACAGACAGCGTACTCCCACTCACTCTGCTCTCAGAGTCTTTGCTCTGCAGAAAATATCTCCTGCCCCACGCTGCCAGCTTGAACTGCTCCCATTGGGTTTCTGTCTTTGCCATACCGAGTGGACAACAAATAGACATCGAGCCTCCTTCCTGCCTCAGGCCATACTGTTACTAAACTAAACAGGACAACAACAAGACCCCATGCATCTAATGTAGAGACAACTTTGCCCGCCTATAAGTAGAAGCTGAATAAATGCACTGACTTTTAAGACCTATGCCTTCGTATGATTGTAGTTCGGTTGCTGTGAAGCCCTCTGACCTAAAGCAGCTCCCTAGATGAGATGTAAAGATAGAACGTATATTAAATTGAAGTACACAGAAGTTAACAGAGCTTGAAGTGAACTGAGATGAACCAAGCTACACTCAACTGAACAGAGTTGGGGATTTAAAATGGGATGAAAAGCTATTCCAGATATGCTAAATTAGATATTAACCAACTGATATTGGAACGTGAGCAATTACAAGCTCCACTTCACCTTACTTATACTGTTGCAGGTACTGTTCATAGTGAAGTGGAAATACAGTCTGTTTCAGGGTTACTGCTGCAGAGAAAACCTGCCGCACAGGGATGTTTGACAGTTTGGTGATGTACTGTAGCTCTTGGTGCAGAGGAACTTATATTGTGTTTCTATGTGGTTTTGGCCAAGCAAACAAACAAACAAACATATATTTTGGACATACTTTGTAACATTTTTAGCCACACATGGCTCTAAGGATGGCAATCTCAGTTGACTGGTCGACAACTCAGGTTCTGGCTCAAATATCTAAACAACTAGTAGATGGATTGCCTTGAAACTCGGATGAAGCCCCCCGACTGCTCTCCTAGCACCACCAGTTTGATGTTTTTGGTTCTTAGTAAAATATCTCAATAACTATCAGATGGATTGCCATGTAATTTGGTCTTTTGAACACTGATTGTTTCGGTGAAATGTCTCCACAATTGAATGGATTACCATAAAATGAGGTACACACATTCATGTTGTCCACAGGATGAGTTGTGAACACTTTGGTGATCCTTTGACTTTCTGTCTGTGCCAGCATCAGGTGGAAATGTTTTCTATTCATGAGCTAATAATAAAACCTACTGACATCAGCCTCCGCTGTACTTTGTGTTAAATGATATCGATCAAAAGTTAGCATGCAAACACTCTAATCTAGGATGGTGAACATGGTAAACACTAGACCTGCTTAATGTCAGCATGTTTGCATTGTTATTGTGAGCATGTTTGCATGCTGATAATAAGCACAGCTGTGCCTAAGTACGGCCTCACAGAGCAGCTATCATGGCTGTCGACTCTCATATTGGTGGAGGAAAAAGAAATACTCAGATGCCTTTGTAGCTGTTCACACATTGTGCTTGCGTGTCTGTTGTTCTTTGGCTTTTGCTCCCGCTGAGTCGGTATCTCTCTTCTCTTACATATGGCCAATTGAAGATACAAAGTAAGGTTAACTTGTGAAAATCCGAACAATAAGACATTTAATCCCTGATGCACCGCAAGTTGCTTCCAGTGACACGACACAGTTTGGTGTCAGAACATTAAACAAAATTGCCTGGTTTGCACAAACGCATAATAATGATGTAGTGTGTTTGCAGAGAGAAGAGAGAGCACAGGGCATGAAAAGGGCAAGACAGAGTGATTTTATTTTGCAAACTCTCTAATAAAGGTTTTGAACTATAAAATCAAGATATGCACTGATTATCAAGGTTGTCGACCTCTCCCTGTGACTACAATTACTCTCAACAAACACCCGATACTGGTTTATCTAAAGCTGGTTAAGTCTGTTTATTCACTATAATCTAATTAGAAGGTTTGTCTTTGTCATAAAAACTGGCTTAAAGCATTAGCTACTTTATTTCACGAATATACATAAGCCGGGTTGGAACATTTTGACATTAATGGTCAGGAATTAAATACAACATCTGATTTGAGGTAAAGCTTCACCCACTGACTAATTATTATGAGGACGGTAACTGTGAGTGGTTGATAAATATGTGCAAAAATTGGAACAATGTGACCTTTTGCAAATATAAATGTCTCTCGCAAGACAATATAATTGGCTGCGCTGAATACCACGGGGAGAACAATTAAGGATAACAAGCAAATATCGTTGTCCCTAAACAGCAATGCAAAGGAGTTACAAAATACATGATTTATACAGGCTTTTACAGTAACTTAACATGGCATGCATATACCATCACAATGCGTATACATTTACAGTGAACGTACACTTTGCTGATTACAAGCCGTTCTGCTGAAATAGATTAGACACGCAGAATGCCGCAGAGGTTAAGCAGAGCGCTACACGTGCAGGAAGTGACAGCATAATTATTGAGATGACTGCAGCATCCTTCAGATTCATCCTTCAGCTCAGTAAGCAGCTGACAACAAACACGTCAGCCCCTAAATATGACTTGTCGTGCCTTTGGAGAAGAACCTGCAAAACACAGCAGAACATACAAACAGAATCAAACAGATGTTTTCACCACACCGTAAAGGAACATGAGGCACATGAAAATTGATTTTTTTAAGATCTATATTTCTTTTTACAACAGATGAGAATGGCAAGAGAGCTTTGAACGTTATATATGTTCTACATTCACAGTGTGTAACATTTATGAGATAAGAATAAGAACACAATAATGTTCATTTATAGATGAGATTTGTCTGCTTACTTTTGCTCATGGGGAGTTTGTTGAGCCTGTTCAGCACTGCTGCTGCAGTGTATCTGTGCTTCAGGAGTCTGTTTTTTTGTTGTCAGCAGGATTTCTTTTTTTTCTTCTTTCTTCTACATAATTCATAACTCTGTCCCTCACTTTCATATAGTTCTACTTGAATGCAAGTCAACCACTTTCACACAGACACACAGACACAAAAATAGTTCTGAGCATCCTTCTCCTGGCACGATAAACCCCATAGCTCACAGAAAAAACTATAATCGGATTTAGGAAAAGTGTAATGCGGTGTATTTTACCACGGAGCTTGTGTTTGCACTGGTACACGATATTCAGAGAATTAGTGGTATCAAATGATTGTATGGTGAAGGCTATAACAATGAGACAATCAAACGAGTCAGTAAAATGTTTCAACCTTGTCATGTAAAATATTGTGTTTTCATCACATTAATTCTGTGCTCATAGGTCGCCCTCTGATTAATACCGCTTTCAACAACAAGCTTTATTTCTCTGTCTTGTTAAAGGAATAATTTGACATGTTTGGAAATACATATTCTTGCTGAGAGTGAATTTAAAAGATTGATACCACTCTCTTGGACGGACTGAGGCTGGATTTTTCCTCCCTGTTCACATTTTGTATACTAAACCAAGCTAACTGGCTGCTGTAGGTAATTTCATAATTTAAGGGAAAAACATGTTGTATCAATCTCCTTATTTCACTCATGGCATTTTCTCCAAAGATCTTCCTTTAAGAAATGTAATATGAAGCAACAATTGAGCAATTTAAAAGAATGATAAGCTCATTTGTTTTTCGTGATGAAGTCTGCATATGTTTCCTTTTCCTTCTAGTTGTTGTCTTGTCCTGTAGGTTTATTTGGATGTCATAAAACCAGACCCTGGCAACAGTTGGCTGCCCATAACTCTTGATAAGAGAAATGCTCTCAGCAACTCAATAATAATGTACAGAGGCTGGAAACACTGAAAGAAAAATTGCATAATTCAAGAGTGTCAACTATTGAGTTTCAGTGTGAAAAAAAAAAGATTTAAAAAGCAAGATTATCTCATTTTCTGTTTAGTGTTCATCTTGTGCCATATGGGAACCCCATTAAGGATAAAGGTCTCGTCTGTCCAAATGCACTAACTCTGTCATTGCATGGGCCGTGTTTCCAGAATAGGTCAAATCATGTTGCCATTCATATTTCAAACATGCTAAATGGAAAAAGATGTTCATATGGTCGCGGTGTCCAAATAGCTGTCCTCTTTTCTAATAAGACAATATATATGAGAGACAATTTCCCGCATCAGATCTGGAAGATGGCCCTATCAATTTCTTGTTGAGCCATTTATCTTACCAACATTGATGAATTCATTATGGTGACAATTCCTGTTGCTATAATGAAATGCCACCCAGAGATTGGCCCCTGGTTGAAATAGAGAGCAAAGATATCTACCCCAATTATTGTAAAATTTCAGTCCTTGGGAGATCTATCTTTCTTCTGCCGGCTCATATTACTCAGCACACTATTGTGTCTGCCATCCCTGAAGGTCTCTTTGACTTCTAAATGAGTTTAGAACATCCCCCTTCAGCAAACCTTTTCCATTAATTGGGCCTTTTACAGGTTGAGACAAGAGTCCGAAACTTTGAATAAAACTCATAATGGACCAAACCTGTGTCATAAGTACCAATCAAACCTTTTATTACACTATATTCTCGGGTTAAAATGGCTGTTAGTTTTAGATACGTGAATGTTAGACTTAGGAGTTTACTGATGACAGACAAGCAGTTATCTTGATTGCTACATTATAATATTATTAATACTCAGTTACAGGCAGTCTTTTTTTAATCAACAGCTCGTGGAAAATAAAGAGCAGTTAATGAGCATATTATATTCCGATTAATTTAATACAAGTTTGGTTATGCAACCATGCAGAACACAAGAATGATACACTCGAAGTCAGCCCTAATGGGGTATGAGTACATAATCGCTCCCAAGTAGCCAATTGATATAAGGAAACGCTCAATAACAATATCTCCTACAGGCGAGATGTATACACAAAATCCATTAGACAAACCACTTCACTATGTTAAGAGGAAAACACTGTAGAGGGTCTAAACACGCTGTCCCCCACAAGCTGTTCTCCATTTCCACTGCCCAGTGCTGTAAAAGTTTTGATGGGATGTGTGTCACTGGATTATCTCTCCTACATTCCCCCCAGGCTTTTATTGTAGATCTGTGACATGGGCACAGGCATTTAGTGGGACTCCCAAGTGTCACTGGCAGCACAGCAGGACCCTGCAAGGCTCCAGGAAACACCATCTATCATTGTCACAAGACCAATCATCCACATCAGCAGGGCCTTTCTTTCAGCAGGAACCATGACACCCATTAAGCGCTCTCCCTGACCCTGTTCTGGTACATATTATTTCCCTTTCATCTTATTTTTTCTCTGTTTTATATAATGCAAAATATCATCAGGCAGTGTAAAAATTGAATCACGACCAAATTTGTTTAGTTTTGTGCTGCTCCCATGTTGAAACCAGGGTAATCACCTTTAAATGAAATTGCTTGTAACCTCAGGGCAGAGTTTAAATGATGTGGTAATTGCCTGCTAGTAGATATCAAGTTGGATTTGGGTACTTTATGCTCCAGATAAAAGTCTAGGTCATTTGAAGTCACAATCGTTTGATCATCCTACTTTGTTCCTTTCTCGCCAGATAAGGAACTGTTTGTATGATAAAGAGTTATTGGATATTGGAACTTCAATATTCGCCAACTATTGAGGGGTCATGCTATAATAAACCCGATATGACCCGGATCATGGCAGGAAATTAAAGTTCCTTTCTTTATTGAAGAGAGAACACTGGGGTAATTCAGGGGCGGAGAGCAGAATATCTGACAGTTATGAACAGTTCAGTGAGCAGAAATGACGAAGGGGAAGCTCATAAAATATCAGCTAAACAAGCTTTACAAAACTATTTACAATCAATATGCACAAATTATTACTCCTCTCTCTTTTTATGATTTTGCTGAATTATATATGTAATTGTTAATCAGTGGTGTAAGGGGTTTATATATGATCATGCCAAGTTGCTTAGTAACACATATCGTATCTGCTATTATGGAAATAGATACAGCATAGTGAGATATGGTCTGCAGAGCAATTATCTCTATGCGTGACAGCTGGATGCATGAAACTGCAGATGATTGGCTCATCTTTAATCTTAAATTCATATCTGAAACACTGAAACACTCCTCTCCAACAATCATGTGATTTAACTACACAGACAAAAAATTACTACAATTCTGACATTTTAGATGTCTACTTCTGAGAGCTCGAGCCTTAGCTGTTCTCATACAAAAGGAAATCGATGCACGTGAAGACAGAAATTGAGGCTTTTTGACACGTTGTACAGCTCATGGGGCTGCAATTATGCTCAACAATTATCCGGCAGACATTCGTGTTATTAATGTCAACATAATATAGTGAGTGTTGCACAATGGTAGGGCTCGCAGGCTGCTTTGTCCAGTTATTTAAAGTGAAAATGCTTGGCGAGAAAAAAATTCTGATTGGTGTTCAAGTTGAAATTCACTAGCGACAGGGCCTAGTGAGCCAGGAAGTTAATTTCAAGCCATGCTGGCAGTACACAAATGAAATGCAGTTTATTTTGGTCACTTAAAAGGTTTTCATGAGCCTATATTTATTGCATGCTCGTATTTCACTTTACACAGCCTGTATGTAGCCTACAAAATGTAGAATTACTGGTCAATCAAAAACATGCACATTCCAAATCTCAATGCGCCGACGGTTCTTATACGACATTCGTAAGCGTGATAGTACATGCTGAGCTCTCTGCCCACACTGCTCCCACATTCCCGCAGCTTGTTAATGTAGATGCCAACAAGAAGGCTTTTATTCTCTGGGTGCAGATCCTGGAATAGGACCGGTCCGTAGCTCATTCAGTTTGATGGAGGTTGCCACTTTGGCTTATCCAGGGAGATAGCGCCTTGGCCCATCCCTGTGTAAAGATGAGCTCTGGCTGTACACATCTGGAACAACCAATCTGCACCTCTGGAGAGCGGTTCAATTCAGGGCACGCAGCCATGTTTCAGCCGACCCGTGTCGAAACAGCTTACAAGCAGGATCATGCATCATTTTCTTTGCTTGTCCAAGCAGCAAATGGACATTGTCATTCTTTGTGTCAGTCATTTCAGGAACGAATTAACATCAGTTTCCAGCATTTTATTTCAGAAACAATGATGGCAAGCATTTCTAGATCCAAGGGATTTTTTTTGGCATTATATTTTTGCTCTTTTGCACATAATGTTTGTCTTTGTTTTGAGCTGAATATCACTAAGCTGAGTGTTTAACTATTATAATGTTATACTATACAATGACTAACATTATCTTGGATGAATTGTGGATATCAATCATGAATGAGCACATGACTGCAGAAGACAGCTGCTTTGCCCCAAGCTGGAGAATAACTGCTCTTGTGCCGTCCTTTTCGAAACATTTGTTGTGAGGGGCTGTGTTGAACAGCAGAGCAAGAAAACATCCTCCAGCCGAACATTCATAAACACGATTGATGTCTGCGACCAAGACGTTTGACTTTATCCAGTCGAGCTTGAGAGGGATCATTCAGCTTCATTGAGCTGTACTGAGGTTTTGATGGAATTGTTTTTGCCACAATCTTTTCTTTACCTGTTACAAGCCATTATCACTGGGTGCCCCATAACGGGAGCATCACATGAAAGCTAGTATTAAAAGCTACAAAGCTAAGGGCAAAAGTATTCCTTGTTGGAATAAAGTAGAGGTTAAGCAAATTCCTGTTAGAAAAGAAAATCAAACGTGTGTTAGGATATGAACATGGATGGCTGCCGGAAAACATTTTAAATGGGTCTTTCTAGAGAAATGATGACTCCATCAACATCCCAAATACTGAGCTCTAAAACATTTAAATTTAAATTAGAATTTTAACATTCATTAATAACAGAGATATTCCATATCAGTGTTGTCCCCTTTTATCGAGCACGACCTTTCTACAAGGGGAGAAAAAGGAGAAGACAAAATCATGGAAATACCTAACAATATATGAATCTCTCCGAGCCTTGGGTTTTCACTGCAGGTTCTGTTGCAAAAGTGTGTGTCTCGGGATATTATACAAATCCTCAAAACTGAAATTCTTTTGTCAGGAATAGTACAACAAATCTGCTTCAAACTCACAAAGGAGTTAAATGATGCATACATTATTTCAGGCCTTGAAAAGGTATTTGACTTCCTCCTAGTGTTTATAAAACAGATGTTCTGTTTGTTTAGCAGGGTGCTGGGAGGTATTAGCATCCTGCAATACTGGAAGATGATGAGGGAACACTGTTTGCACCATAGGATGTATCTGGTGCTATATCATAGCTCCATATTCCTTGGTACAGTCCCTACTTATAATGCATTGCAATCCTGGGACTTATTGTCTCTCATGGCTTGGCTGTTGATACTATTATAGCACCACCACCATCATGTTAAACAGTCTGCAGCAGTCATTGCATTTAGAATGCAAGCTTTTATATTCTCCAGACTGAAGCCCATCTGGATTTAGGAAAATGTCCGAAAGAAATATTACTTTGTTTGTGCTTATTGCTCTGGGGTCCAAGTTTGTGTTTTTTACACAAACCTATTTTCAACAAATTAAACAAATGATGAATAAGACATTTTTAGAAAACCAAAATGGTTACAATTAACTTTCAAGACCTGAAAAAACAGGATAAAAGTTGTAAGATTAAAACACGGACAACACCCAGACCGGACATCGCTCTGATAGTGACCTGTCAATCACAAGGTAGCCCCTCCCTAAAGCTTACCCTGCTTTATGGTCTATTAAACTGTAATTAGGACAATCGTGCTCTATATAAAAAGACTTGAAGCTACGATAACATAAACTCATGTTTACAATGTTTATTAGTAAGGTATAAATCAAGTAGGAAGTAGAATCATTTTCTCATAGACTAAACAATCAGACTGCAAGTTTAAAACATTTCTACATTGGCTTCACTTTAGAGACCTGGAGGTTGCTGCCTGATACAAAGTGGTTTCTCCTTAACTTTATACAGATGCAACCTACAAAAACACATTTACTTTTGCTGGTGTATGTGTTCAGCAAAGAAGTATAGAAAAATACTGAATACACTTTTTCTGCAATTGTATGATAATGCCATTGTCTGAGATATAGCTGTGAGATTATTATTATGAGTGGTTTTAATAAACTGATTGAGAATGAGGAATTATTTGACTGTGGCTTGTAGTCGAATAATCTATTTTTCAATGGCCAAAAGTATACACTTTTGGGCTGATTTTCTTTTTCATCTTATATTAACAATGTGTGTAATAGTATATATATTAGTTTGTAATGGCCTGAGGAAATTATGCAATTTTAGACTGATTTTGCAATCAATAAATGCATTTTCATATGAACATGTTCCTTTCTAACAAAGGAAAATACAATAATTGATGTTTTCAAAGCAAACAATGGTGTGAAAATAAGTAGCACAAGTTGTAAACACTTTACTGACAGGGGAATACATGTTATTACATCAGTGAACAAAGACCCTTTCATTTACTTTTTTTTTTAAATAAAAAATAGATGCATTGGATTTCATTGGTGTTCAGAATGTTCTGGTTATTGTCTCATTTTAACAAACTTGCTCAAAAATCTAAAATTAGACTTAGTCACCTCTGCCAGCTGAAATGTGTTTAGTGTTTGAGGTGAGGCAGGTGCAAAGGTTTGGCCACAGTCCCTATTCATATTCATCTTTTCAAGTGACATTTATGCAGTGTGTGTTATAATCTGCCGGTGGAGTGTGCATGGAAATGAGTTTGCGCTATAATCCGCAGCGGTATCGGCCCACATCCTACACTCAGACATCTCAGAGTCTCTGCTTATCCAAAGAAGTTGGTTAAGTTCTACCTGCCACATTTATTCAATATGCCCATTCAGGACATTGAAAAAAAAGAAACTGGGAAGAACGATTTATCCTAAAACGTCCTCTCAAAATGAATGAATTCTAAATACATAATTGACCTACATTCTGTTGTATTGCTTAATCTCATTATTTCCAGAATCGGGATGTAATAATAACTTCTTTTTTTCGACTTTCCTTGATCATTACTGTATCACAGTAGCGTGGATTTGTCGAATTGCAAATATGATAACGGTTCTTTTCAAATTTGATTTCAGATGAAGCACATTTAATACAGAATTGAGGGCACAACAACTTTTCTGAAAGCAGAAGGCAGCAGAAAGTAAAATGAGACTGATACATTTAAAATGTAGGACCCTGTTTCCCAGAACTCCCATAACACCATTTGCATGACATACAGTGTGCTGGATAATGTACCTTTAATGTTGTATATTTTCGCCAGACCCTTTGCAATTCACATGTCTAACACATACAATGACGTTTTGACTCCTGCAGTCTCACCAACTGTATTTCTCTCATTCTCTCTCTCTCTCATTATCTCATTTTAATTTCACATACAGAAGATAACACATTTTTCTGTCACTTAATTAGCAATTAGCGCACTGGATGAATAGATCCTGGAGGATGCGAGACTGAATTGCTACTGCATATAATTAAGTAAAAGTTATCAATTGCTGTAGTCGCAATTCAACATAGCTGATTCCATGTCCTGGGTGAATGCTTGATTGTAAACAAAAGTGCCTTATCCAATCATTTCATTACAGATTAGACCAAACTATGCTCAATTAGGTTTAGAGATGTAAGGTTTGAGGGCTGTGCCCCCTGCCCAGCAGTGAGCAACGTATTAAGTGTAACAAAACACAATCGATTTGAGACACAAGCATATTTCAAAAGATCAATGAGACAAATGTTGGTTTCAAGAGGGTTTTAAGGAAGATTTTTTCCAATAACTTGCTGAGATAGACTTTTCTCTTAAAGAAATGTATGCTTATATCTCATGAAAAATGAATGGGATGAGCACTACATTGGGAGGGAATGCACGTATGGACATTTTATAGCAGTACGCACAAAATCCACTGCTGCTTTGTGTTCTGTACGTTTAGTGAGTGATGGCAGCAAGTAGATTAACTGAGCATGCAGATCATGCAGACATGCAGAAGCAATCGTACCACTAACCCACAGCGACATGTTTACTCTGAATCCCTGAAGAAGCTTGAGCACTGGCGTGCTGGAGCAGGTCACTAATGCACCATGTGATGAAAAGGCAATCCTCTTTGGAACAAAATGCATAAACGGTTATATTTAGACTAATTTCAAGCATAGTGGCTATGTTTGTAATTCACCTCAAATCAGTGAGCATATTTGTAGTTACTTAATACTTCGATGTAATCATGCCCCCCAAAAAGATAAAGAGAAAAACAAAAAATAGAGTCAGCATTTTGTGTTGCGCATCAATTTGCTGAAAGGTTGATGAATAATTAAGAGGAGCTCCATTTAATGCTCGACGAGTGCTGATGAAAAGCCTAACCACATAACATAAAGAAATTTATACCCGACATTAATATATATTGGAAATAGAGTAAAACACATTAATATAGATTGGTATTTTCTATATGGGTCAGTTTATGTCATTAATGCAACCCAGGTTTATGAACATCGCTGTCTAGTTTCTAGACAGCCCACTGAATTTTAGCGAGGTCATCACCTATTTCAAGGAGAACTATGATCCCGTTATGAAAATGTAATAGAGATCACGGAAAATAGGCATTCTGTTGATAGCTGCAAATACTTTGTTGCCATACTGTACTTTTTATTTTTATTTTGAATTGCCACCAAAACATTTATACCCACATAATTGTGCCCCTACTTCGTTTATTGTAAGTTTCAAGTATATCTCTAATTGTTCTCTCACAACAACTGAAACGCTCTAAATCCCTTAAATTGTAAATTATCTTTTCATTTTTTTGTTAAATGAAACCTGATGTTTTCAATGGTTTATCACAAAGATAAAACCAGAAGAAAACATCACCCGGAGACATGCTTGTTATTTCCAGATTGCGTATGATGACAATGTCTTTAAAGCGACTGAGTCAAGAGAATCCTAAGAAATTAAGGAAGATTTAATGTGCCATTATCCTGTAATTGCAACTTGTATGGGCTGTTGTTCAACAGAAACTCACACAGTTGCATTAACGGTAGCTACAACTCTTTAAACAGCTTACATTTATTAGCAGAAATGTGCTACATTTTACAATAATAAAAACAGTCGTCATACATATAATGCCTAAGCTATTCTCTATACTTATTTATTGAGCAATAAGAGGAATTACATTTTGAAAAGGTATTTTCTGAACAAGTTCTCTTTTAAAATCAATAAATGTTAAGTTGAGAGAGAGTTAGGATCAAACATAAATATTGTTTTCTAGCTTTACCCGTGTAAACTGTAAATTGGTGATGTTTCTAAGAACATTAGATAATAACATTGTGAGATTCCATATGTTATTATGGATACCTGAGGAAAGAGCGAGAGAGAGAACAATAGAAATGTGTCTATCGCGATTAAGTTCCTTCAACGAGCAGTCTGTCATGTGCTTTCAAATTCCACTCGGTACACAAAAGAAATGTTCTGAGCAGGTAAGTGGCCCGTAATCGCCTCAGCAGGAATTCAAAACATTAAAGCAAAGATGAAAAAAAAATAGTCAGTTTTAAAGACTTTGCTCTTGCACTGAAGCTTTGAAATAAATGTAAGATTCCAGCATAGTTCTTTTACATTGTATATTGAAAACACATGTCTTCAACCGGTATGACGAATATATCTTTTTACATCTGTGTTTGGCACTGCCACACATAACACGCACATTAAATTATTAAAGCATTTGGACTATTTGCCACTCTTCCCGATGAGAAAGAAAGCCTGTGAACCACAGTATTCTGACTCCGTGCTTTTTAACCTCTCCGTCCGACAGGTATTATCTGTTTACTGCTCTCACTCCTGGGACACAGTCAATATTGTTACTTTAGCAATCTGCAGCCTCTGAGCTTCGGTTTTCATTGAATGAAAGTTAAATGTATTTGCCACCGCTGAAGCTCTAGGAATGAACTAAGCAAGGAATACAAACCAACCAGCTACACAACAGCGTTTTCACAACTGCTTGTAGAGTCAAGTACACCGCTCGTTACCTCCTGCTCACAACTAGAGATGGGTTAGTTTGCATTAAAAATGAATGGCCCATTACGCACCCAGGGCACATTGTTGCTAACCTCGGCCCAGCTGCAGGCTGCACTGTGACCTCGGTAAGGACCACTGCCACCTGGAGTTACTTGGCTGACCTAAATCCTGGGCAACACTATAGCGCTGTGACTCACCTTGTGTCTCACTACCTTGCCATATAGTGTATGCTCTTTGAATCCTTTGTGCAGCCTATTGTAGATGTAGCATCAAACGCAAAGAAGTATGGTGACCTAGATTTATATTTTACCTTCAGAAAAGCCTGTTTTCACTGAAATGAATAGAGAGGGTCTCAAGCACTATAAAATGTTTCCACAAAATAATGCTGATAAAAGAACTTTTGAAGTGACACTCAATGCCCTTACAGAAACTGCATCGATAACACATTTCTAATTCATTGACATAAATTGTATTCAAATGAAAAAAAAATTAAGATATCTGCAATGAATGAATGAATTAAGAGAATATACAGAATACATGTGGAACATAGTAGTTTATATGCACGCTTGTTGATCGTTATATTTCTATGTGTCAATTGCATGCATATTCATTCATTCTTAAAGAGCACCAGGCGTGTTATTTAAACTACCTTAAAATCACAGAATTGGCTCCTGGCAGGCAATGTTTAGATTGTTGTTATTATTGATGCATTAAAGTGTAAGCATTATTTTTGGAGCTCATTTTAAATACCTCATATATTGTTGAATAATTTAAACTGTAGCAATGCATTGTGTTTTATGATATTATTATATGTACAATTAAAAATGAAATCTACTAGTTACTAAATGTCTTAAATAAATGTAGCGAACTACAAAGTGCAATCTTTTCCTCTGAAATGTGGTGGAGTAGAAGTATAAAGACACATTACATTGATATAACTTTAAGTGCAAGTACCTCCAAATTGTATTGAAACACAGTACTTGAGTAAATGTGCTTATGTAGCAAAATGCTGTCAAACACACTGAATGTCATCAGGTTTATAAAAAGGAAATGTGAAATATGCCAGTGGGCACATTGCCAGAGTTAAACAGGACTTTGATTGAACCCTCGAGGTTCTCTACATTTGCAGTAATTTACACTAGATTACAAAGCGGCCCCTATAAACCCACAGAAAACTAATGGTGAACATCAGCAGAGCCACATCAGCAATGACATATTTCTTCAGGTGATCGATCAGCATTGATCAGGACTGTGATACATTGCGTTAAAAGAAGCAGCACGATTAAGAAAAACTCAGTTGGCTGCTAAATGGAGGTCATTAGTGACTTCAGGTGACACAGCATTTTCAGCCTTTTTCCTGTAATACCTTCTTAAAATAAATCGGCAATGCTCATGAACGCTATCAACTGTTTGAATTTGACTTTGTCTGCATTGTTTGGTATTTGCTCATGGACAATAGCGCATATAAATATGTATTAAAAAAGATCAATGACCTATTAAGGTTGAGCCAGAGCCCAGAGCTGTCAGCCACCTTTGCACGGCATGACAAAGCACTTAAAATATTTCTAATAGATACTGTGACATAATCAAATTTATCGCAGAAAACAAGCATATGATCACACATGTTTCAGAGGCAACATTATCTGTGTTTCAGGATCCGGCTCATGTCACGAACCTTCATGACAAAGATGAATTAACAACATAAAATATGATATATAACTCAATACAGCTGGCCTATTTATCCTCAGAGCATCATTCCTTTGATCTCCGTCATGGTGGCCAACAACTACTGAATTTATCTGATCTTCTCTGCAAACACTGCCAACTGTGGAAACGTACAGTCTTTTCTAATCTGGCAGACAACTAACCACGGCAGACAACGGTCACTATTTATCACCATCAAACAAGTAGGATGTGCCATATCTTTAATGCCAATGTTAGCCGTCCAAATACGGAATGGGAATAATCACATTCAGTCAATTTGAGAATGGTAAAGATGGCGAAAACAACTTGATAAGGTATTTGTTGAAAAAGATAATGTAAAGATAAAGAAGAAAAAAAAAGTTCCCATTTCTTGTGCTTTTTCATTGAGGAGAGCATTGAAGTGGATAATTAAATGTAAACTGCCCTGTGTAATTTGTCATGTCATGTGAAGGACCCAAGGCATTTTCACAGCGAGCAGATGCTACTCAGCACTTCTCCAGCTAAAGCTTTCATATGGGTCACAGTTTCCTTTGCTGTTGTTCGTGCCAGATGGCTAAGTTAGTGGGGTTTGCCCTTCAAAACCACCTTTGTGCACATTTTAATAGCTTCTAAGTGTAACATTAATGAGAGGCTGGACTATACAGTTGTTGTCCAGGTGTGTTTGAGCAAAGTGCTTGATCCCCAGCTGCTCAGTGATCAGCAGTGAGGCTGTGGTTGTACTGATCAGATACTGTGAACACGGTGTAAATATGAGGTAAACTGAAGAAGGGTGTTACTGCTGACAAAGGACAGTACAGTACAACTCTCCTTGGATACATTCAATGACACATAAACACAACCAGTATGTATGCAGAAGAAACAGAACATTTTAACTGAAAAGAGCCCAATGAACTGTATGATTTGAGATCTAAATTGACCCTTCGCTATGTCAAGCTGTCAGTTGAGCCCACACGGTCACCAAGTGCACCCCCTGAATGAAAATGATCTAACTTTTCAATGGAAAAACAAAAACCAACTATTTCAGGTAGAAGCAGAAAAAAAGGATCTACATGTATTTGAAGAATACATGCGGGATGTCAAACTGATTAATCAGCGAAAACAGGTTGAAAAGATAAAGATAGAAGAAGGTGAAGCTGACAGATCACATTCTTAAAGTGAACCACCTGGTGATCAAGAAAGAAGGAAATGAAATGGAGGAACAACACCATATTCACTGTTACAACCCTCAAAAAGCAAAAGCAGCATGTGTATACATTCAGTGCACCTGCATAGCTAGCATAGCATACAAGTGCTAGCTATCTTAACAAGCCTGAACATGAAGAACATCTGCATGACAGTCGATGGAGCAGAGCCGGCTGTTGGACCCTAGTTGGAGCTGGTTGATGCTACGCTATCAGTCTGCATTTGAGAGGCGAGACTTAGCTAAGAGTCAATTCTGACATAATGTACAGGAGCCCGCAACATAACAACCTATTTTACAAGGGATGTTTAGCTTGTCGAGCTAGTTGACATAAACATCTGTTTTCCATTATTTCTTATGACAATTTGTGCATATTTGTCAAAGATGTTGTACAATGCAACAATAGTTTTGACACATTCATTTAATTGGTGCACTAATAGTAGCTTACCATTTTCAGTAATTTTGAATCTTGTGATTCATACATTGTTTCAATAATAACAATTTAAATGGTTAATGGACTTTACTTGTATAGTGCCTTTTTAGTTTTCCGACCAATCCAAGTGCTTTTACACCACACGTATCCACTCATACACTGATGGCAGGTACTACCTAACTGATCACTCACGCTCAATCACAGTCTCAAAACCACCAACAATCAAAAGGCACAAATCTCAGCATGGCATGTGCCCACGAGCACTTAGTCACATTAACATGTGAAAAGTAAATAAGGTGAACCTTTCTGGGTATCTTGTTTGCATTTCCAATAAATGGGATAAGATCCAAAGCAGAATACATAGATAGATAGTGTGATTGTTACTGGACTGACTAACATACATTTGGTACTATTTATTTGTAATTTACAATGAATAGGGAAATGTATTAATTCAAAACATATTCATCACCGTCCTGTAAATGACTGTAAATCTATAAAGACGGTTTTAGCACAATTAATTTCTGTGTGATTAGAAACTATGAAGCCTGGTCTAGATGTGCAATCTACATTTGCAAGACATGGTGTATAATGAGCTGGTCTTGCATGATCATACTACACACAATACTGTTAACAGTCACAGACATGACAACATTTTAGATGTGGTACCTGTGTATAAATCCAGTTGCTGAAGGGGCACTTTTATTTCAAGTTTTACTCTCAGAAACAGATTTTTAAAGCAAAACAAGCAAAAACCTTTAAAGCTGTTAACTATAAAAGACTTCTTGGTGTAGCCCACAGCATGACTCACATATTGGAGTATATTGTTTTAAATGTTCTTTTGATTAAGCTTGAATGAGAGGAGCAAAAGATGTAGCCTGCTGTGAAACCTGTGTCACCCTTTGTTATTTTGTGCATCAGTAACAGAAAATCTGCCTGTGATCACATTTTGACCGCTTTTAATTTGATTGCAAAACAAATTCAACCAAAAAAAATATCGTAGATAGCACTTTCTGAATCTTGTGTGAACACCCTCTGACTCTGATTGTTCTTCAAATCAGTCTTTTTCAAAAAGACACACAACTGACTGGCAAAATACCTGCATGTAACTTTAACCCCTAGTGATTTTGAAATTGAATTCTCTTAAACCAGTCAGGGACAATGAATGACATACAAGTCACATTAAGAGAGAGGAGGGAAACATTGAACATTTGTTTTAACTTAGCATACTTATTTGTGGCTATGAGGGACCTAAATATATTCTCAAAACTTCAGCAGATACAACTATACATATAGGACCACTAGCTAGTGAGATCTTTTTTGCAATCCAGCAAATACTTTACAATTAGGACAATTAGGACACTATGGGAGAAAAAAATGTTTACGGTACATTTTTGTCCCTAACTGTCAAAGCACAACAAATTCAAAATGATGGCAATACCATTGAAATGTTATTAAAAGTATTATCATACGAGCAACATTATTGCTTTACAGCACCAAAGAACATGGTGTGCATTGATTACATACAGTATATCTTAGTCAACTATTTGCTAATAATGTATACTCTTCTATTGAGCTACTGTATTTCAGTCAAGTAAAATGTCCAGAAGCCAAGCCAAACTCTCAGCAGAGAAATGATTATCTCTGCCCAGCCTATCATCGATTTCTATCTGTATGATTGTGGCAAAATGGCTGCCGAAGAAGCCATTGGAACTGCAAGAATTTGACATTGATGTATTCGACCAATGAAAGACTTTCTGTTCTCAGACTAAATTCTAGCGGTGCTGGAAATATCCTCTATATTTGACCAAATATGCAGGAGTTTAAACGAACCTGCAAATTGAGCTTTTATAAATCTTTATTTAAGATTGAGAATTTTTGGGGAATTAATTGTTATAACTCTTAAGTATGCCTGTGGTCATCTTTTATCCTGTTATCTTTTAGTCATTAGGTCCTGCAGACGTAATTTGTCAATTGTGCCATAGTAAGCCCCCGTCTTAAAGATTGGTGGTTGTGCGCAGGCAAAACATCTGCAGTTATTGATCCACCAGACTCTAATGCCCTTCTGATCCATATCACTGTAAGGTCTTATCAGTGACATGCAGGGATTTTTCTGTGATGCTTATAGTCTCCACTGAAGTTTAATGCCTGAACGGATACTAGAATATGCAACTGATCCCTAAAGCATTAGATATTACATGAAATTGATGTAAACTAATGTTTGATTCAATATAGTTTCTATGCATTAAATCGTTTTCAGGGGATTTCTGCTCTTGGTGGATTATTGTTCTTTTTAGAAGTGAAGATTTCTAAATAAATGTAGTTGATTATATCCACTAGAAAGGCAGTGAATAACTCAGCCTAGGCTAATAAAGTGTGTGCTTATACAGCAGTCAGTTTGGAATAAGTGACCTAAGCAGGGACATACTTTTAGTCGGTGCATATCTCATTGACTTATCGAGAAACGTTTTTTTGTTGTTGAACTTCTTTTGCTCAAAAACCACCACGCAAACGTGTTAACTACAGATTAGTGCTCTCATTTCCAACATTCCCAAACCTGAGTTAAATTCCTTGTATGTGGCATGCTTGGCCAATACAGCTGATTTTATTCCATGGCAGTCTGAGTTGGGACAGGACTCGATCAATCTCAGAGTGCATCGCTATCGCTCTGAAGACGGATAAGCCTTCAGCGGCAAGACGCTCATGCGCTTCTCATTGTTTATATTTTGATTAGCAACTTGGGGTGCGGGAATGGAGTCGACATCTATGACCGGATTGTTAAGTAGCCAGAAAACAAACACATTTTGGTTAGTTAATAAAAATTGAAATCAATGTCAGACAATAGCTGATGGGTTTCTAGATAGCGTTGCGGTCAGTGTGTTTTGCCTCTTTTGCTTCCAATTTGGACTGTTTACCTGCGTTCAATCAAAGCCTGCTTGAACCTGATCGGTCAGTTCTACACAACTAGAACAGAAAGCTTTGGATATCAAAATCTGGCTTTGGATTGTCTATACATGTTAGGATTCAACAATAGTATAAAATCATTGTCATCAAAAGCCCTGTTCCTTTCCACATTTCTCCATCTTTGGTTGCACAAGCTGCAGGCGCCCCGTGGCAATGTCATCTATCATGTTCTCTCTTTAAGTTCCTGTTTATAATTTTTGTTAACTATTGTAGCATTTTTCTAATACATCATTATTGGATGAATGAATTCAGATATGTTATTGTGTAAAACAAAGAGAGTATGTACATACAAGAATAGAATTAGTAAGGTATGGTTTAATTTAATACAGAAATAATAGGGAGATAAATGCTATTATATGGATTTTAGAGCATGCAGTGAATGTTGATAATGGTGATAAATGCCATCATGAAAACTAAGGTATTTTAATGATGTATTTTGCTTCACATATAACTGCTTTATATGTATTTTGCGAGACACATATAGGCTGAATGCGAGACAATCAAATATATATGTCCAAAAATATATTGTTATTTGAAATATAGTATGTGATTTGGAGTAAAAGATTTTCCGGATGCAGACACCATGCAGTTCTTACATAGATGACTAAACACGCTGTCATTGCCTTCCAAAAAGACCCACATGACCGTAACATAAATGGTTATGAGCCTTTCCTGATCTGCAACCTCCATGGCTGCAGTATGGGACATTTGGACAACTAAAAGTACTTGTTTCTGGTTTGTGAAAGATTGTGATCACGGTTAAAATAAAACAATGCTAACTGTTGGTAAAAAAAAACATGATATAAACCATGGTCTGCGCTGCGGTATCAAAGTCAAATGCTTTGGACAATCTCTGGTGGTAGTTTAATACATAAGAGAGATTTTTTTAAAGTAGAAAAGCAGTATGTAATTGAAGTTAGTTTACAATAGACTGCCAAGAAAACTAATATAAGTATTTTAAGCATTTGAAAAATGAAGCTCTGCTGAGGACAGCTTCCAGTGGCCAATTGTGGTCGTGCACCTGGAGGAACTCTGGCAACGTTTGGCCATGGTGGCGGACACATAGCTTGCTTGCTAAGCCTTCTGTTGAAATCCAGGCTAAGCATATCGTATGCTTTCCATCACAATTAAACTCTTGTCATTGGTTGATTTGTATCACTGCGGCATTATTGGCCCGGCTCAGCATCACTTAAGAGTTAAGAGTACTGTACATTGATCAAGAAAAATGTGGTTTGTTTGGTTTGTGAAACACAAAAGAACAGTTACATTCAATCATACAATTATATCATATTTTAGCTTGATCATGTTGTTGTTTTTTCATCTTTAGCATTTTGAGTACTTACAGCTGCACTCTTGAGTGCTAAAATTAATTTCAGCACTGACATAGATTGAAATACTCACGTTGTAGGTCTACATCGTCACATAGTATAATGTTCCATTTTTCTTATAAGGCCAATGACTCATTGGCATCATATTCTGTAGTTTTCTATAAAATATTAATGTGTCTCTGCAAGTCTTTTAAGTCTAGCCAAGTTAACACTTGCAGCACACCTAAACCCCATATCAAACAGCAGCAGCTGCAGAGAAGCCCCAAGCCACCTCAGCTTAATCCAATTTGACTGGCCATCACTGTGGGCGATGCTGGATAGAACATTATGTGAGGTGGATAGAGTCTTTTACTCTACATTAGTGGAGAGGGATTTAGCAGTCCACTTTTGACTTTGCTGTGTGAAAATAAATTGGTCAAATGCTAATATGTATGCTTTTATGTGCCAGTGCCACCAACAAGCCTTCTGAGTGATATAATTAATAATCTGGCATTCATCAGTATTTAGTAACAAGACTGGGTGTAAATCGTGGGTTTATCTTGACAGGTGGCTTATCGTATTACCACACAACTATCCATAAATAACAAACATAAATTGTTTAGGAAATATCACAAATTATAGCAAATTATTTATGTTCACTCTCTGACCTTGAAATGTGAGATGCACACATTGGACCACCTCCATTTATGTTGCTTGGACGCTTCACAGCCTGCATATAATTTGGAAACTGGTGAATTGTCTGAGGAGTTTGAGCTCCAGTGACAGAGAAGGTGCCGAAATAAGCTTTTAGCTAATCCATGCCAAACATATCAGACATCTGTCACTTGCAGTGCTGGCCAGCCTTCTGCTTCGCAAGCTCATTTGCCATTCTGGAGACAATCTTCAGATTATGCTGCTATATATCTGTCTCTATACTTTCATGGTGCATGCGCGGAGGCAATTCCCTCTGCCAACATATCAGGGGCTCCCTGTGGTTTAAATGTCAGAAAGACACTCATTCCAACCGACAGAATTAACTTACAGTCTCAGCTCAGCAAGCGGGGGCCTCAAATGATGGGATGCACTATCCGGAGATAATGATGCTCACCTGAGCTGCAGCACTGAGAAAACAAATAAGATGTGAACAGACGCAGAAACACTGTGGGATTGTGATGACCTCAAAAAACAAAACAATTAACATTGCAGAATTGTTATGTGACAGAAAATATGGCATGATCTACATATTTGACAACAACAACAAAAATCAATAACGAGGTACTGTTACTCAAACTAATTTTGTATTCTGTTATATCCTCCTACATCTCTATTCCTCTCTCTCTCTCTCTCTCTCTCTCTCTCTCTCTCTCTCTCGCTCTCATAACAGATGGTGAGAGGGATTCACTCCTGGGTCAGATGCACACACAGAACAGGTACAGGTGTACAGTAGTAACTCAATACACTTCACTGCGTGGAGTCATGGAAGAGTGTTTTTCACAAAAGCTTCATTTGAAGAACACAAGTTTTCGTAATAATATGTAATATTACCAGTACTTGACGCGGTTGTGTTGGCACTGCCACGGTGGCTTCCTAAGTGAGCTCTCATTATCAGAAATAGATGCACTGTGATAACGGCTGCATTGCAGATGACTCTGTACGTGTAACTCTGGGCTTTTTTCATTCATGTGTTGCTGTGAAATGTGTCGGGAAGACAAAAGTAAAGAAGAAAGAATATTAGACAGACAGCAATGCAGTAAACCCAATGATGTGTATCGTGTCTCCATTTCATGCAGACTAGAGATCTCAAAGAACAAAAAAGAATGGAAAGTTATCTTTAAAGGCATGTGGGAGTGAAACTCTGTTGTGTTGACCGTTCACTTGACAACGACGTGCTAAGGAGGCCACAGTGTTTTTTTTTGCTTTTCATTAAGTCCCCCCTATTTAGTTAGTTCAATTGGTTCGACTTAGCAAATTGTGTTTCTTTAAATCGTGAAATAGAAACATAATCGGGAGCCTAAATAAGGAGCTTGAAAGGCAGTGAGAGTCAGTGTGTTACAGGAAATGTAAAACTGAAAAGCTTTGGCACCCTCTGCTGTTAAAGGGATTTCCAGATGGCAGCTATTTACACAGACCTGCCGTACTGATGCAGACACTAGCAGAGGGCAGGAGGAATGCCGAGCAGCCTGACTGAAAGGTAAAAAAAAAAAAGCTCCCTTGTGAGATTTTAGGACACTATTACTCTCGAGACAAGGGGATTTCTTTTTTCTTTTTTGGAGACTTGTCTTGATTCATATTTGAGTCATTTGAAGGCCACTCTCATATTAATCACATGAATCTGAAAGTCTCTACATAAAAGAGTAAATATTCTCTCTAAAAATGAGGGGAAATGCTTATCTAGCCTGTTCAAAGGTCTTTATCTCATGGTGATGATCCCCATAAGCGCACCAGATTAATTGTTGCTGTGTTGGTCGTTTCATATTCACCTACAGGTAATACAGTAATGCAGCTTTTTCTCATCCTCCCAGGGGTACCACACATTTGCTCGGCAGTGCTTTGAACCCGCATTGTGTGTAGAGTACTCTGGTTATCCAGGATGAACTAAGACAAACATTAATTGGTGGCCCAGGATCCTCTGCTCTGTACCCGCTGTGAGCCCACACACGGCGTTGGTGTGGCAACCTCATCATCCCTCCCATCCGAAATCTCCTCTGACAGGGCCAGCAGCACCGAGCTCCTGGTTATCATTTATCATCCCAGCAGATTGGCTCACGGAGCACACAGCAGACTGATGGGTCATCCTCATGCTGGGGACCTGGCTGGAGTGAAGCCGCCACCAGTTGTCTGCATGATTGCAGAGCTGAGAAATGGGGAGGAGGGCTTGTCATTAAAGCGAGAGGAGGGACACATCTAATTCATCTCGCTTTTCATCGCTCCGCAGTATAAGTGTTTCAGACAGCTCCGATATCGTATTAGCACACCTGCACAAGCCCCAAGAGGAAAGACGAGGGCTTCTTAGTGGTGTTCCTCACCAGCTCCCTCGGAGATGTGCACCAGAGATTACCCCATTAATATATCCCACTATTCACTGGGGTGGGCGGGGTAGCTCCCGGGGTAGCTCCCCTGCAATGAACATTTGTCGGATACCACAGGTGGCCTCTCCTCCGCACAGGGAGGTACCCTGATTGTGTAGTCAGGGCTCTTCGGCTCGGTTGAGAACATTTGGTGGGCTTTGTCGGCTGTGTCAATACCTGCAGTGATGTATACTCTTTGCGAGCCTTCAAATCACTTCTGGCAATGACATGTAATGTTCAGCCAATTTTATTTTTGACTCGTGAATGCCTCCAGCTGATCAAAGAATGATGGCTGACAGGTCATCATTAAGTCGGAATCCGCCCACAAACTTCTTTGTTATTCTTAAGATCTCGGGCAAAGCCATGAATACATACGTCTGAGCGAGGGGTATTGTTTTGAAAAGGTCAGACCCAAAACGGTCAATGAGCTGCTCTCTCAACCAGGAGGTGGCATAATGGACTCATGGGGATATCTCCTGTTGCCTCACGTTAATGAGCTTAATTTCACAGCAATGCTCAACGGAATATCTCTCTCCTAACCATCACTATGGATACGGACTCTTATTGTGTGTTAACGGGGCAGACGTGGACAGTTTGGCTTTCAAGACAAATTGAAGTATTGGCTGGCTTTCATCTGTTTTCGATGAAATATGGTCTTAGATGCAAGCCTAGCCAACTTTATGGCGGTACTATAAACTTTTTACTTTAATGGAAATTACTTTTGCATTTAATTTGTTGGCATTCAGCATCTCAGCTGTCTGTTACTCATCTCCTGGAATGACTGATGCTATTACTGGTTTAATATACAAAGCTTTAGTGCAAAAACAATCATTTGAACAGCCATTGGCTTGTACAAAATATTATAATATGGTTTCCATTATTACAATTACAATTAGAAGAGACTTCTATGTCTGAGCCCTGAATCTGTCAGAAATCCCCCGCCCACGCTATGTACAGTATGTGCAAGTCTACTAGTTAAAATATTATTTAAATGCTGGTGTGGGGAATTCTCTGAGAAGTTGTGTGGTGTGATTTAAATGGACTGTCTGGTTGTGATGACAGAGACACAGTTTACCATGACCACTCATGCTGTTGAAAGCAGCTCTCTGGGCAGATGTGATCAGTGGAGGCAGTGTCTCCCTCCAGCCCAGATTGACAAGCCAGACCAGACTCAGGAGATGGATATCACAAGGGACAGCTGAGCTGCAGGTAACCAGTGGTGCAGGCAGTTTTCAGCCAGCCTCATTACAGCAGACAGGTTGATCCAGGCAATTGCTCCTCAGACAAGGTTGACTCCAATGCACAAACTGTGTAATGCATTATAGGAGGGCGATTATGAAACAGTGTCCTGGTTAAAGAAATGGGTGGTTTGTTTCTTGCAGCTTTACCTGAGCACAACACGTGAATGTGTGATCTGCATTATAAGCAGCCTGCTGTGACAGAATTTACCAATGGTGTGTGAAGAGATATGTAGTTCGATGCATTTGCAAACCAAATTCCTCCATGTATGATTTCAGACAGGCTACATTAGTCAGAAGTGAAATGGAGAAAGACTGAATGGGCAATTTATTCAAACTGTGTACACTACAATTGTAATGACAATTAGTGTAATGTCGGAAACATCTTGTCTGCAATTCTCTCATTTACCTCCATCTTGTAACAGGGCATTGTTTGTGGCTTGTCGACTTCTTAACATAAAAGCATCAGATCAATTATCGCCTGTGCTTGGCCTGTCCGCATTTCAGTATACTCTCATGTGTCTCACTCACCATGGCAAGAGCATAATCTCCAGGCATTCATCTTTATTATTCAGCAGAGCCACTGCAGAATTCAAATCACCAACAATATAGTCAAGGTCAAGCAAAAAAAGAAAGAGAAAAAAATAGATTTTACACAGATTAATAAATCAAAGTTTATGCCCCCAATCTAAATGTAAGTGGAACACTCAGTATTGATTGAGGTGCCCTTATTTTGCTCAGTAAAACCATACTGAATACATATTTCACAAAACATGCAACGACACAAAAGGGGTTCAATTGAAATATGTTTGCTTTTCACTTGATATTTTTTCTATGGATCTGATGATTAAGCATTCTGGGCGGTGGTTTTCATCTACTGTGCACTGGGAATGCAAACTGCCTAAGACAAGCAGTTGTCCCCAAATGTGCTGTGAGAGCAAACAGATCACTGGTCAATGATTGGACACCAGCCAACACGGACATACAGTCCACACAATTATTTTCTCAAAATCAAACTGGGAAAAGGGGTTCATATTCTGATTCAAGCTCTTGTTGTCCCCTCTGAACAGCTTCTGTCTGTAGAGTGCAGCAGGAATGATTCTTAAAACCCCAAAATGAGTCAGCATTTTCGCACATCAGATTGCCTCCTCTCGAAGTCAATGTTTTTTAAATTTTTTGTTTTTGTTTAAATGTCTGAAATAAGGTCTGTGGTTAACACAAGCATAAGATATTTTAGAATGTTTTGCTTTACAATGCAAAATATGTCCTCACATTAATTTTGAAGCTTTTTACTAGCTTTTTATAAAAGACAGTTGCTAAAATGGCTAAATGAGAGTGCAATATGTCACCGTGCCGACTAGTCCATCCATACAGACTTTTTGTATAAACTCGCACTCAGGCGACCGATGTGCAAGAAATCCCATTGAACACATTGTCTTTATTCTAAAAGCCTTTTCTCTCTTAATGTTAAAGTGAAAACATATTGTTTAAAAATACAAAGTAAGCCTAGCAGCCAAATGGTGTTATGGGGTTATGTTCGAATGAATAACAGCCTGCTCAGCCATGCTGCTCTTCTATTTGCATGTCTTCTACATAGAACAATTGTATATTTAATACTCCTTTTACAGGGTCAACCATCTTCATCCACCAAGCTGTCAGGAAGCTGAACTCTCTACCTCACCACTCCCACATCTAGACTCTGCTGCTAAACTGTCTGACCGCTGCTATTAACGCACACTTAAATAGTTTCCTAATCTGTTTTTGCACTATATGTTATATGTTTTTGCACTATGTTTATATGTCTTTGCACTATGTTTATATGTTATATGTTGTCTATTTTTTACTTTTTTTTTTTAAATGTGCACTATTCACTTTATGTTTCTGCACTATGTTTATATGTTTATATGTTGTTTATATGTTTATATGTTGTTTATATGTTATATGTTGTCTAGTTTATATGTTGTTTATATGTTTATATGTTATATGTTGTCTATTTTTTACTTTTTTAAATGTTGCACTATTCACTTTTTTTCAGACAGTAGAGAAACATAATTTTAGGTCCTCTGTATGTTTGCACAATATGGAAGAAGTGACAAATAAAACTGACTTTGACTTTGACTTTGACTAATACGAGTCAAAGGGAAACACTAAAAAGTACACTCTATAATATTGCAAAATTGTAATATTAAGTGGAGGCTTCAAATAAGCCTAGTGGGCTATCTGCCTCTTCCTGCACTGGGATATTATGTATCTCTGTTATGTTTGTGTATTTTTTTAATTGTGCAAAATACACTATACTCATGGAGCTATGGATAGCTTAATTAGTTAGCTAGCTAGCGCTGATAAAACTGCTATGTTAGATCCTAAATGTAAAAACTATATCTTAAATTTAATCTTGACACAGGGGGGCATTTTGTTATAATATCAATATTTTATTTCAGATATATTTATTTATAACATTCTATTATTTGAGGGTGGACCAGGCACAAGGAGTTAAAAAGAAACAAGCCGGTCTGGCCCGCCCCTAACGCCAGCTTTGACACCATGTTTTGATCCACTAGTGCATATCCACCCACTGGGATGTGTGCATTCATCCAGGTAAAGAACCTTGTACAAAAATGAAAGCATATCTGCAAGTGGAAATTAGTAAATGAGTTGTGGTTGTCCTGTCGACAGCAAATTGTTAGATGCTTGAAAAGTTTCTTATCAGTTCATTTGAGTGATTACGAAATAATTTCATTCACCATTGTCTCCGGGGAGGCTAATTATTTTATCACAGAAATTTTAATTAGCTGTATCTCAGAGTTGTCCACGGAGCTACAAAGCTACAATAGATAGAGCAAATACTGTATGTGAGGCTTTTCTGAGAAAGAACTAAGCTTCACATAGTACAAAGAAAAAATGGACTGTACAGGGTGAATGAGGAAGCACTACTTATGATTAAAAAAAGAAGTCCCTGCATGACATTCTGCAATGCATTTGGCACAGCTTAATAAGGAAATGTCAGTATTACTGAGCAGCCCATCTCATAAGGCAGTCAGCAGTTGCATGGATGTTTGAGTTGTAAAAGACTCAGAATCTGATTCTTCATATATGGTAAGATCAGTGAAAAGATGAATGTGATGAAAGGATTGTGCATAAACAGGGAGATCATCAATAAATCCAACTGTGCCTGGTTCAGATTAGGTTGCATAATGATTGAGATAGTTATTAATTTTACAGCAGTGGATCAGAAACCAAGGGTTTAATGTGAAGGTGACAGAGATTGATTTGTGGCTGATGATTGATTTGTGACACGACAGCCTAAAGATGACAATGGAGCATGCTAACGGCAATGATACAACTATGGGGTTAACTCATATCCATCTCTATTATTAATGACAAAGCAGCTATTTTACAAGCATCTTCAAGATTGGCAGGTTTTTCTAACACGCCCCCTCACTTCCTCATCATATGGTCAAATAAATTACAGACAGGAGAATGACAATGTGGCAGGTGATTTGTTAGGAAGATAGTTTGTTATTGTGTTGCATTCAGAATTGATAATTGCCAAGGTGACCTATGATCTCCTTGATTAACAAGGACACAGCTCTCTATCGCAACTCCTGCGGGGCCATTTCCAGAGCCCTTTGTCAGCAGGATTTCTCTGCCCTTTTGTACTGAACGAATCACACAATACACTATCAGCCGTTGACATATTCTACCGTATCCTGTATTTAAAAAAAGAAACTGTGAAATCATAATGATGTTTTCTTAATTGACTTGATGTAATTTCAACACTTTTGAGAAGGGTAATAGTGGGCTGTTGCACATGAATTTACTTGTCTACAAAGACTGAGGTTAAAAAAACAACTACTGCCAATTTGAAAAATAAAGAATGGCTCGTGCAGGTTTAAGTCAGTCATCCGACCCGCTGTTAAAGATGAAGTTTTCAAGTCAGGAATGCTTGTTAATCCACAGTGTGGGTGCAACAACTCATGGAATATTTACACAGCCAGAGAGGGGGGGGTATTGTGAGAGTCTAAGGCCTGGTGGTTGGAACCACTTTCAAAGGAAACGGATAAAGGCCCCGAGGATTCATGCAGTGCAGCATTGTCTCTGACAAAAAAAATAAAAAAATACTGGAACAATGCTGGGAAAAAATACCTTGATTTAAAATTCAGCTCTAAACCCAGGCATGGAAAAGGCAAATAGGAGTGTGAGTGGAATGTAAAGCAGAGCTGTATGCGCCAGTCTGGCATAGTTTTGGTCACACATGCATGACAGGCCCCACATGTTTTTCTTTTTCCCTGAATGATAAATTCCAGTGAAAGAAATTGTGAATGCTGAAGCTCAGTGGTATCTGGTCCCTATAAGGCGGCCCAGCAAGCTTCTGCAAAGCTCACTAACAGGTTTCCTTACATTCAGTTTATACTCATATATTCGTTTCCCCAAGAATAATCTTAATTTTGCCCGATTTCTTTTGCATGTATTAAAAATGAAAGTGAACATATTAATATTCATAAAGAGCCATATGGTAAACAAGTAACTCTGTGGCAGGGAGATTTGGTCTGGTTTTGGTGGGTGTCAGCATCATTTCTCTTAAAGGGGACGTCTAAAAAGCAAATTCCTTTGAGTAAACAGCAGATTGGTATATTTAACATCAAAAAGACAGAGGGGGGGAAGTAATGAAAGCTGCTGATCGAAATCACATTTGTCATCATGGGGATTGTACAATTCAGTTGATGTCTGATTGCCTTTTTTTGTGACTGTTCGAGGCAGCCACTGATGATAGAAATGACTGCTCTATAAAATTTCAATACAGTGCTAGATGGGAAATTTACTTTGTTCACAATTACCCATATTGGGATGTACATGTTTCATCAATAAAATACAAAAACATGATCAAATGGCTCAGATCCCATTCCTCCCTGTGTGAGTACTGGTTACAGTATATAAATACAAATGACAGTACTCCTGAACCCTTCCATTTCCCCCCGGCCTTCCCATCACGTAAAACCTGCCAAATTGCAATTTTCAAAGTGGCAACATATTATGTTGGTGCAGGGCTTGGTTTGCACCTGCAAACCCAGTTTTTTATGATTGTGTCCTGGTGGCTGGACCGTATTTAGAAGGACCGGGATTTGTGATTATTTGCATCCGAGCAGCCTTGTTCTGCCATAAATATGTCCAACCGCTGAAGCAAGACAAGATCAGTATTTTCTGTAACTGTGAGCCCTACATGCAAGTTTAAAAAGGCTTTGCTTATTCAAATACTGAACACTGTGTGTGGGTGACTGCTTGCTCAACTGTGTACTTCAATGTATTCTACAATGATTAATTAAAGACAGCACCCACACTGCTGTAGCACACATACGCATTCTTAGCCTCATCATCTTAACTCTGCAGGCTACACGTTGTTGGCAGACCGTTATCGATAAATATGTTTGTGACTGTCAACAATCACTCACACAGCACACAGTTAGAGCATGTTCTAAAACCTCAGCCATCCACACAGATAGCCACCTTCAAATAAAGCTTTATTTCAGACAAGCAACGTTTGTTTATTTTACCCCTGCAAGGCAGATCCATCTGTCATCAAGAAAACTATTTTAGTCAAGTTTAAGGTTCATCAATGTTTTTAGATCCTCTGCCTGACAACGTGTAGCAGCCAGGGTTAAAAGTAGCACAGCACTGCTGTTAAAAGAAGAGATCATATTGGCCCTATAAAGCATTTTTATACTGTTGACTAATCGACTTTTAGATTTCCCTGATTACTGCGAAGACATGCAGGGTTAGAGGCACTGTTACTTTTAGACTGGCAACACCATATGAGATAGACCTTGGCCTAATGTTTCTGAGAAGAGAAGTTAAAGACTCAAAGTGCAGTATGTCGGTACACCAACATTTCACCTCATTAATCAAGCAAGGTTATTCTAAGTGTACATTTAAAGTAGGATTTAAGTTGAAAGACTATGGCTCAGCAAGTGAGTAGTCCAGAGTCTGTGGAAACATGTGACATACATTTTTAAAGTTTAATGTTTCAAGGCAGTTAAATGTTTTATGCACATTCAAATTTGGATAAAGGTGGACCGCTGAAACCTTGATTTATTGATAAGTGACAAGTGAATAAGCTATCCAGATGTGCACATTTGAAATATCACAATGAAGAATTTCATATAATAATGGACTCTTTATATATTATACCCTTTGTTTTCTCGAGGGGCTCGGGGAGAGAATGTCTCACTCAATAGGACAATAAATATGTCCTATTGAGTGTGAAGTGTGCAAATATGTGAAGTGTTATTTACAGTGTCGCTGTTGTTGGTGGGAAAAATGAAAAGAATAATGGCGGTAATGTCTTTCTTCAGCCTTGTATTTGAGAAAACACAAGTTTCTCTCATTATATTATAATTCAAATCTGGTTGCCAGCAAAAATATATGTGATTAATAATGCATTGGAATTGACTAGCAAGGATCATGTGTGCACAGGAGTCAAAAAGCTCATATCCTTACTCATGAGAAGTCATTTTGATACATCGATTTGCATGTGCAGTCTATCTTCAAAGAGCCTCAATTATGCATCTTTCTGACATACATTGATTATCTCATACAGTTAACACACGTTTCCCTTTGCACTCACTTGAAGTGTTTATGATTGCCATACAAGAAGAAGTGCAAGAACTGCCCTGAGCACTTAACCTCATCTCGACTGCAGCACTTTGCAATTTCTGCAACAGTTTTTAATTAAATATGAAGAAAAATGGGAAAACAGCCCTTGAAGGGATGCAGGGAAAGTGCCCTCACTTTAATTTGTTAATAGAGCTGTACATCATTAGTGTAATGATTGCATCGAACCATGAGACTCAAGTCTGTTTACACCAGAAGTGACATCCAGTTGACGTGACACGTGAAAAACATTACTGTAAGCGTGAATCCACAATGAAAATAGTTAGTGAGTGTGTGAAAGGAGTCAGACTCTAACTGTTTGTGGATATCCCCACTCCCAGAGTATGCCCAGACAGTTTCACAAGTTTCTTTGGCATTGCCATGTCTGTGAAACTGATTATGCACTTCTCGTCATGTAATCATGTTGCTCTAAAGAGTATGAGATCTGAGAGCTCACTCCCGGGAGATTATAGTTGTTGTTTTTTGTACATGAAACTGAACAGTTTCAGGAAGAGACACTTTACAGGTTCACAAGAAATATTTAACAAGACTAAGAGTCTGCTATGCCAGCTGGTCTGTGAGGCTGTAAGAAGAGATTACATGATAAAATAAGCATGCTGAAATGCTGAAAATGATGATGGTTAGCAGGTATATGATGTTTACCATGTTCACTGTCTTAGTTCAGCCTGTTAGCATGCTAACATTTGCTCCCCACAAACACAAAGGACAGCTTGGTCATAAACCAAAGGACTAAACAAACTGATATTTGGGCATGGTGACAGTGCTCGATCAGAGGATCACAAAAGTGATTCAAATGCATCCAAAAGTCAAAGTCGATGCATCTACAAAATGTCATGGTAATCCATCAAATAGATGTCGACATTTCACTCAAAACCACAAACGTGAGCCTCATGGTGGCGCTAGAGAGAAAGTCAAGGGATCACCAAAGTCAGTAGAATTCTTCCTCTCGGGACCGTCAACGTCTGCTCAACATTTCATGGCATTCCATCCAATAGTCACAGAGACGGGTGGACTCAGTTACAGAGAAACAATCAACATCACCATGGCCAGTGCTGATTATGGGGAAGAAAAACAGTCAGGTGACATCTTTTAGCTGACAATGTATAAACCGAACAATCTACATATATGATGATACTATGTACTGTAGCAGGGAAGGGCAGATGCAGCGCTTCTGCATAGCAATCTGCTGGAGAAAAAGTGGCAGTGCAGTTGTAACGAGACGATTGACCATCTGATGAAAGAATAATCTAAATCCTGTACTGACAAATGGTGTAAAACTTCTTTCAGGCGTGCTCATTTGGGGTTTACCAGTAAGTCATCCAGCTGGGATTCCTACAAGGAGAGAAGCGTATTATCACTGTGCTCAGACACATGTAACATATGGACTACCTGGTGGTGACGGAGATGAGCTGAAAGTCTGAATACATTTCACAGGTGTCTAGAGAATGTACGCTTTGTGTGTTTGTGTTTGTGTATGTGTGTGTGTGTGTGTGTGTGTGTGTGTGTGTTTGCGTGAGTCTGTATGCCTGCATGCACTGGTAGATACAATGAAAACCCATAATTTTTCTATGACAGTGATAGTTCATATGTTCTAAAGCAGTTATGCTATAATGATTCATAATGGTGGGTTTACATCAATAGACTGATGTTTATTACATGACCAATTGACTGATGTTTATTGCATGACATTTTGTAATGGACATGAATGCTGTAAAACAGCCATTATATCAAAAAGACACACTATTCAACACACACACACACACACACACACACACACACACACACACACACACACACACACACACACACACACACACACACACACACACACACAAGCGCAGGCTCAGTCACACAAACAGGAGCAGGTGATAATAGGGCTATTCTTTATGCGAGGTCATGAATAATTCAAAAACCATGTGCTCAAACAGATTCTTGAGCTGACAGAATAATGTTGCAGATTCTGCAACTGCTATTGGATGAGAAATATCACAAATGTTTTAGAGTTTCTAGCAAGGGATGACTGATCTACTGTGTGAGGTATAGTAAAGCTCTAAACGAAATCCAAAAGGTTTTTATGAATGCATATATGTTCATGAATATTTCCCTGCGCCCGCTATACAATCTGTTGAACACATCGGCATTTGATCGTCCTTTGGCTTGAACACATGGCAAATCGCTCTCTTTTACACGGACAACATGATGTCATTTATGTTTATTTATTCTTTTTTTTTTAAACCATGGCAAGGAATACCTCCTTTTTCATCAAACCCATTATATGTGCACAATGATGCATACCATTCCACTAGATCTGACCTCCTCGTCCCATCATTATTTCTTATTCAAGTCTGACTACGTGGAACCACATTAACTCATGGATGTCATCTTTTCTCGTGCAAAATGACCAAACATCCAGGGGGGCACTTGGACTCAAGACACATCCATGCAGGGGAGCGTGATGGAGCATTCCTGCAGCTTGGCAAATGGCCTCCCTGCGAGTCAGTGGAGAGATACGTATTGTGTTATTCGTTGTTCAATAAGGCTTTGCATGAATTTCTTCCACCTCTTAGCTGACTGAGTCAAAAGCTCCCTTAACGCCGAAGTCTTCATTATGGTCGTGGAATGAGTGGCTGGCTCGAGGTCACCCCTGATGTTCCACCGACTGCCTGGGGAAGACTGGAATTAGAAAGCTACAGCAGTCACAGGCCACGGCAACCAACTGTGCTGAATGACTCCAATCTCCGTTATAAGTTTGGCAACAGATTAACAACGTTGTAAACGCTGCTCGGGCCAGGATGTTTGGGGATATAAACAAGTTCTTTCAGATTCTTGCACTGCTCTGGCTGATACTCACTGTGCGGTTCTAGAGCATTCTTTGGAGAGGCTGGCTGACAAACACTTCACTCCGAAACTTCCTGGAAATAAATAAACAAATCCGCTCTTCATGCAGCATCTGCTCAGATGGAACACATTCAGTCGAGGCCTGAAAGAGACGGCCAGGCTAATGAGAGTTAACTGTGCACAGCGAAAATGATTAGAGCAGCTGACCCAGCTCTCCAAAAAAAAAAAAAGAGGAGGAAAGTGGAATAAAGAATTGCTTCTATCTGCACTGGCCAATCGTATCTCTTCCTTTTGAATAATAAAATAAGTGCAATTATGCAACTAAACTGTACATTATTGTTTCCAATACAGATGAAGATTGTAGGACTATAATTATGAATCTGATGCTTTATTTGCACCTGATGAATAAACAAACAAAAAAAGACGAAACAAAACCCTCACTCCATCTTGCGTGGGAGGGCGATGTGAGCGGCAGGCGACTCAGACTGTAACTCCCCTCCCCATGTCCATTATAGGCCCATTCATATTCCCTCCCTGTTGAGACTATTGCAGAGCCATTGATGCCGCATTGTCAGTGACTAACTGCTGCAGGCTGGAGTTTATATTGGATTTAAGTCACTGTTGATTGTTGGATCTCAGAAGGTCTCTCAGAAGGTCAGGAACATTTGAAAGAAAGAGAAAAATCGTTCAAGCTGAAGCTGCATTTAAGAATACTTTATTTAGTAGAAAGGTCATGGATACATGTTATTCTTACCTTGATTAGGCTACACATATAAGCATTCCCCTGAGAGCGCACATACGACGCAGGAAGAGGAAGGTTTGAGATGTCAAAACTACCTGGATGAACTTTTCCAAAGAGAGGACAAGTTAATTATGAGTTCTTCCAGCAGCGTGCAGACGGCCACCAGGAGGACGTGCAGCGAGCTTCTAGCCACCGAGAAGTGAAGAAATCAAAACTACAGTCACCCATCAGGAGGAGAGATGGGGAGGAAAAATGACCGAACACAACAGCGAGCTTTCAGGTCCCACTGACAGAGCGCGCGGGTTGCATTTATTATGCTCACGCACTCCCCTTTCCCCCTACACACACACACACACACAAAAATGTAAAAATAAAAGTCCATGAAATATTCCTGTTTTGGAGAACGCTGCAGCAGCAAAGCGCGGCGTTGTCTGGGCACAACTGAGAGAGTCCAGTTCAGGGGGGGAAACCCTTTTGACTCGAATCAAGGGGAGGCATACATGAGAGGAGGGGAAGAGAAGAAGAAAAAAAGGAAGGAGGAGGGCAGGGAAGAAAGTGTTGGTGGTGCCAGACGCAGCGGCGGAAAGAAGCGTACGTACGTGCTTTATCTTAGCGGTGGAGTGTGTGACGTGATATTGCAGCCTGCTCCTGGAGCTCTGCGAGCACCGAGCAACGCGCGTCTCTTCCTCTCTCTGTTGAAACTCACGAGACCCCCAACATCTCACATCCACCCACTACGGATCTTTTTTTCTCCCCCTTTTTTTTCCTCCTGAGGGGGGGTTTGCGCGACTTGCTGGAGAAAACACATCGGTGGGAATAGAGACGTGGAGTCCGCCGAATTAATGCATGGTAAAACTGTAGGAATTGCCTCCAAGAATTTCTTTCTCCCTGTGTGTCTCTCGGTCTCTCTCCCCGTCTCTCTCTCTCTCTCTCTCTCTTTCTGTCTCGGTGGCTGTCGTGTGTTGTTGCGCTTCGTTTTGATGGGAAAAACCCAGAAGAAGAAGAAGACGTGGGGGATATGAGCGGGCAGACCGGACTGTAACGCATTTTATTTTCATCCATTGAACCATCTTGTTGCGCCGGACTTCTATTGTCGGGAATGGGGAGTATTGATTCACTGGAAGGCTGCAGAAATCATTTATAAAGGATGTGGTCAAGTATGTTGGAAAAATAGCCATAGCTTCCGCAGTGTAAGGTAAGAATATTTCTATTATTATCATCATCATCATTATTATTATTCATCTTATTATTATTGCATGGAGCTATACTGGAGCCCTTTTTTCATGTGTCATCCCTCAGTTAAAGTTTAGCCTCCCCCCGTTTAATATTTGCACTGTTCATTCAACATGATGGCTTCAGAGCTTTTCATCCGCTCACATTAGTCCAGGGTGCTTAACAGATGATTTTTTTAAGAGCCGAGCTCACTCTAAAGAGGCAGAAATCACTTTAAAGCGCCGAGCGTCGAACTGACACTGCATGCGATGGAGCCCGTGTCTCTATATTCAGATGTCCTCCCGAGACGAAACAGCTCTTAAAAAGCCCCGGCAATAAAATCAGCGTCTCTTGACGACCGATTTTTCGTTTCCAGAATACTGATTCTCGTGAAGCCTTGGCCATGAATCTTGCGGAATCATATGGACTTATCGCGGCTAAAAGCGTATTTCACTAAACACTGCTGCTACAAGTCATTATGTAACTCTATGTTATCCTAATGTAATGTGACGGCCAGGGTTTTTTTATCATAAAAAAAAGGAATAAGTTAGAAAACACAAGTGCAAATGTATCTATTCTTCAGTATCTATATCCTACTTTGGCTTTCAACGCCCACACACACGCACATATGCATACTCAGTTTAACACACACACACACACACACACGCACACACACACACACACGCACACACACACACACACACACACACACACACACACACACACACACACACACACACACACACACACACATGCACATTCTGCTGTGACACTGCTCACAGCTGCATTGCCTGTAGGATTAAAGCAATCAGGACATCGCATTGCATTCTCTCTCTCTCTCTTTCTCCCTCCCTCCCTCTCACACGCACGCCCGCGCGCACGCGAACACACTTAGGCGCGCGACACACACAGAGAGAGAGAGAGAGAGAGAGGGAGAGAGGGAGAGAGACACACGCCGCACACTCACGCACACTGGCTCTTTATCAAATTGCATTGTCAAATATGTCAAGCCCTGAATTTTGGAGACATGCAGGTCGTGTAGTGGACCGAAAGCGCGCAGGAGAAGAGACGCCACACGACCAGGCGGACGCAGAAAGACATTTCCAGTCTGGGGATTTGTCTTCGTCACATTATAAGCGTCGTGTGAGGAAACAGGCTAAATCACGAAGAACACAGCTTGATTTGAAAAAAGATCCTGGTTACTGCGTAAAATGAGCAGTTGCGTCTCCAGCTCGTGAGGAGTGCACTGACTTTGAAGACCTCTCTCAATGTTCCTCTTTACATATCAGATATTCTAAATATCTATATTTGCTTATCTCTGAGGATTGTGCCGTACCAAATACGACCCAATTAATAATGTCTAAATGACTCACATTAATGCACCCCCCCATAATAATAAATAAATAATGACCGAAGCAGCCACAAGGTGGCAATGTTCGCACAAAGTATAGTAATGAGTGAGGCAGGATGGAGACGCAAAAGACATGTTGCTGAGGTTAATGTGGCCTTTTTTCACCCCATCTCCATGGCAGGCTGTGATAAGAAATGTGTGAAGAACATCAATCGGGCTTGATAGATGCTCTCTATCAAGTATGATTACTGTGCTTGTCCTCTGCTTTAAAATTCCTTTGTGTGACTCTCTTCATCTTTCCTTGCAGGCCAAATGACATAGGATGAAGGCTGTTCGAAACCTGTTGATTTATATATTTTCCACCTATCTTCTGGTTATGTTTGGATTAACTGGTGCCCAAGATTATTGGTGTTCCACTCTGGTGAAGGGGGTCATTTATGGATCATATTCGGTGACTGAAATGTTTCCTAAGAACTATACAAACTGTACGTGGACGCTGGAGAACCCAGACCCTACCAAATACAGCATCTACCTGAAGCTATACAAGCGAGACTTGAGCTGCTCTGAATATTCTTTGCTTGCTTATCAGTTTGATCATTACTCACACGAAAAGATCAACGAGTTGCTTAAAGTCAACGAGTCTATAGTGTACCTGTGCGATTCAAAGAATATTTATCTTTTTTTGCTGTATGACAAGAATTTCGTTCAACTACGGAGAGTTTTCCCCTATGATTACAACGGATTGACGCCGCAGAAGCTGGATGAGGAGGAGAAGTCTAATGTGGAGTTTTTGGTGTTGAATAAGGCGAGCCCCAGCCAGTTTGGGTGTCAAGTGCTTTGTACGTGGCTGGAAAACTGCCTGAAGTTAGAGAAAGGGACAGTGGAGACATGTGGGATCGTGTACACAAAATGCACATGTCCTCAGCATTTAGGCGACGGAGAATCAGAGAGCATGCTGATGCTCAACAACGTGGTTTTACCTTTAAACCCGCAAACAGAGGGTTGCTTGTCACCCCAACTACAAGCCGGGCAGGTTTGCAATCTGAGTTCAGAAGTGAAACGGCCTCCGAAAGAAGGTGAGTATCCTCTTATCTTTTTCCTTAATGCTGAAATAGATGTAGACGTAATGGACTACTGTATGCATAGATACGATAGTAATCATGTCAAACGTGCACGTCAATCACTCCCTTCTCTGCCCTTATTGCATGTTTGAAGTGTGATGGCCAATGAAACAAAGAGCACACATAGATATATAGACTGCAGTTGGCTCAGAAATATGTCGACTTCAAGAACAAAGCTGCCAGAGGAGTTGGGTGTAGTAATGACCACAGCAGCACAAACCAAACCACCTACAAGGGGTCTTTCTTTTGGTTGGATTGAATTACCAATGCTGTGAATTTAAAATGGCAATTTTTTTTCCTACACATCAGCAGAGTTAAAATGGCTGCAAATCCAAAGATGTTTCATTTTTTTGTGTTATACATTTATTTCAGTTGTCATCCTTACAAAGACCAATGACCGCATCCTACGGTTTTTATTGGCATTTACGTGACATGGAACGACCGATGCAGCAGCGTCAGCTTGGATCACATTGCTCATGCAATGCAATATTTCAAACTCATGGCTACGTTTCAGGAGTTTAGTGCTAAGTCACATCCTTAGCAACTTATAATTAAACTGTATATATTTTTTAATAATTTAACAATACATTTTCATAATAAAAAAAATTATTGAATAAAAGGGTTTTAGCATTTTCATAGGGATGCTACTTGTCCTGTGTTGCCATAGAGCAATGAACCATGTTTTCCCTGTATGTTTGAATTGAGCAATAGTTAACTTCGAGAGCTTCCAGAAGAAAATGGCCTTACCAGTGGTATCAGTTCACACATGTGCACACGTGCAGTCATTGTACTGTATACATACACACACATTCACAAGTAGACAGCCCAATGAACAGTCAATAGTAAATGGTAATGATGAGGTCATAATGATTCTGTTCATTAGTGACACGGGGTAGGGAGTTTTTGTAGTTAATGCAATTGTGTAGCCTCTTGAATTAGAAAGGGAGCCCTTCTTGATACATAGCTGCTTGCATTTTAACAGAGAGCAGAGAAAACCCCCAGAGGAATACGCTGCATACTTCAGAGGTGAGGTGCGATTACCGTGAGACATAAAGGAGGTGCATTCATCACAGCACACTGAGCCAAAAATAATGAGGCAACCTTTGGATTTTTTTTTCGGGGAGGGGGGGTAATGATAGCAGGAATGTTATGGAGCCATCTCCCTTGTGGCACTTATCAAAATAACAGTTGCTACAACAGCACCCTGGAGAACAGGTGGCAGTTTTCTAATCAAGAAGAACAGGTGAACATCGGATTGCAGTAGTTCAGCTGTTTGGTGGACTCCTGCTAGCTGCTGCATCACATTTTTAGGCCGGGTTTTGAAACACACTCATACAGAAATACTATACATAGATGCTACTACACCTAAGGTGCTTTTAATGCTTTTATAAGAGTTACTCTTGCAAATTTTCACATGATTTATTAAGTGGCTAGCCCCCTTCAAGTCAGATGATGAACTCATTTGGAGTATCGTTCCCCCGCCCTTTTCACTAGAGCCCTTAAGCAATAATGCATACCGTTTCTGATTCAATCTACCATTACAACTCACCCTGCAGTCAAGTAACATCACAAAGTATGACTCAGCTGTGTGCTTCTGGTAGATAATTTCATAATTTAGCGAGTCTCATGTTCACGTTACAATTTACGAGGAAGCGTTATGCTTATTTCCACAGAAAATGTTCTGCTCCAAAATAACATTTGACATGTTTCTATCAGCATGTTAATAACGGCTTAAGAGCACAGCTTATTTTTTTTTCCCTCTCAGAAGATTTTCCACAAGCTTCTATTTATAGAGTCGGTTGATGGGAGGTTTGAATAAATCCGTTTTCATCTGGATAACAGGGAGATCACCACTGGGTTTAAAAGAGCACTGTGTCTCCTGTGGCATCACGGTGACAGAGTGGGTGTTCCTGATGAAGAATAAAGCATTACAAACAGTCGACAAGGGCTCCATTTGATAAAATCGCCTGTCTTTGATCTTCTCAGTTCCTGGTAGAGGACGGCTTCAGAGCACATCAAAGAAAAGCAGGACTGGAGGCTGTATACTCCAGCCGTGCCATTGAAATGCCCCTCCAGTGTTTCACACACTGAGGATAACAACATTTTAAAGGTTAAAGCTCTTACTATTTAAGGTGATTATGCAGACAAAAGGACAGACCTCAGTCCTTGATATTGTGACATTTTGAAAACCACAGTGACACAAGGAAATCCTAAATAAATGTACTACTCGGATGACTCATTTATGCAGTTATATTTTTATCACATGCTCCCATTTCATGAATAAAAGTTGTAAAAGGCAGCAGCACAGGGGTGCAGTGGCACTCGCAGCAAGACAGATTTAAATCTTTGTTATTTTGTTCCCTTTGTGTTCTGTATTTGTGTGGGTTTCCTCCAACATCCCACACGTGGAAGTCAAGCGGGCTGAGGATTCTCAGCCGGCCAACGGTGAATGAGTGACTGTCTGTGTCAGCTCTAAAGGGGGGAATCATTTGGTATCTCACGATTTCCAATCTTGGGGTCCCGATTTCTGATTCAAAATCAATTCGAGATGAAAAACTGAATGAAAATTCTTTTAGCATTTTAAAGACACAGTCTCTGATTTGTTCCCAAATCCCAAAATGTCAGAAGATGAATGTTTTATCAATCTACTTATTCTAATAATCATTTCTGAGGAAACTCTAACAAAACAAAAAGGGTTTATTTGTAAGTTGTAAGATAACAGTTGTAAGATAACCGTTCATTGCTGTTTTTAACATTTAAAATTATGGATTTTTGGAAGTTGTGACTTGATTCAGAAATAGACATAAAATCAAAATTGTTACATTAATCTATTTTTCATCACCCCTAATTAGCTCTTCGTTACCCTGGTGACGTGCCCTGGATGCTCTTGCTTGTGTGGATCTGATTTTATAAAATTTGTATCATTAAAAAATCCTGGGCACATGCATTTTGAAAAGACGAATCAAGAAGCATTCAGTTGTCAGATAGAAACCAGATATTTAAGAGTTTATTCCCAGATATCTGCCCTTCTTTGTGTGCAGATGCTGGTGTTTACAAGTACGGGAGCTTAAAATCCTCAATTCACAATGCACCATTCAAATCATCCACACATTGCACTTGGCTCCGGGAAATAAACAACACCATGAGGCATTGTCTTGTTTTGTGGCTCAGCATACTACTCTGCCCTTGGCTAAGTCTTTGTCTCCGTCTTTGTTTGGTTTATTTGGAACTTGCCAGTTTTCAAGGATCAGGGTCAAGGAGTCTCGTTGTTTGAGAGAAATGTGCTTTGTTGCATATCCTCTAAGGTGTTCACTAGTAAGCCTTTAACAACAGTACACCTTTCTGTTCCCTAGAATATTGTCACTGAAAAGCCTATTCTACAAATTCTTTTAAAATGGAATCTTGGATGGAACTTTTATTATAAAACATTATTTAGATTCTGTCAGATATTTCAGTTCATGTAACTGCGCCCACCTCTGCCCCCCCCCCCCCCCCCCCCCCCCCCCCCCCCTTCCCATTGTCATTGACTTATGGTGGGAAAAGATGATAAATGGGACAGTGACAGCGAGATGCTTTCCGGAGATAAAGGTTCATAATTCTCTTTCAAACCCGATTACGCTACAAAGAATTCATGTGTGTAAAATATTCAAATAAATATTTTATGAGTCGGCAAAGTGGGCCTCTAAACTTATTGTTAGTACAAGAAGTAGGCTATAAATGACTACGACTTCACAGATTTGAGTCCCGATCCTCTGAAAATGGCTCCCTCTTGAAAACTGATTTGACTCTTATGCTTGTCAAATAAAAATAAATGTTATTTGACAAGGGTAATTCAAGTCAACCACCACTAAACTCAAGAGGGAACGCAATTTAACATGTCATTACGGCAAATACCAAAGGTTTTCTTATTATCTAACATTACCACTACAAGACTAAATGCGGATGCATATTTGTGCAGTTGCAGATGCTTATTTGATCATCGCATGCAGACGACACAGAGCATGTGCCATGTGGAAAATGGCAATAGGATTTCATTGGCAAATAAAATGTGTGTGAAGCGTTCTAATGCACTGTCACCCGCCAAAGTCCTGAGCACTGCAGCAGCTCAGCCTAGCTGCCTCACATAGTGAGGCCTTTTATTCACTTTGGATCTCAGTCAAGTCACTCAGTAGTCACACTGCATTATGCTCACCCCCATTGTTCAGTACACTTGGAGGCCATTTTAGTTCCAATTCAGTGAAGGAGAAGGCTCAGCTCAACAGCACAGAATCAGTTTAATCTTAGACATGCATTAATTGTCTTTAGTTATAGTACATATCTTGATATCTCATGTCCCGATTCCCCCTGGGCTAGATGATTCCACCTTTTAACCTACTGTTAATTGTGTTATCGTCTTCTGCTCTTGGATTTTAAGATATACAATTTTCTCTCTGGTTTTGAAGCTATGTCTTCTGTATTCATTCTTCTGTATTCAACCTCCCGGGGCAGCTGTGTTGAGATGGAAATGCTAAAGAAAGTTTCTAATGAATGAAAGGTCAAAGCAACAAGCACGAGGGCCAGACATTGTCTTAACTGCATATTTATGTGTTGCCTTTAAATAAAAAGAAGAGAGGACATTGAAGAGTGTGGAATTGTATAAGTTTTATGCTGTAATCAATTACACAGCTTTCAGTCGATTCCAGTCAGTTTTGTGAAATATACAGAAACTTGCTAAAATTAGGTCAAACATTACACCACGATCTGCAAGACTGTGATTCTTTGGACAAGATAATGGAGTCTGGAAGTGAGTTAGCAGTTATTTTCTGTGCATGGCTCAAAAACATACATGTATAAACTCAATAAACTATAACAATTCATGAGGCTCTGTCATTTTACACTGCAATATAAAACCACAAAAACTGTTGCCCTGTTTAAAGTTCTGCTTAAATCACTCACATTGTCACAGATGGATGGAAATGGGCTCTTTGGTACTACGTTTTCTTAACCATTACAACTTTATGATACAATCACGTATAGAGCCACATGAAGCTTGGCATTGTTTTAATTTTGCAGTCAAAGGATTAAATAAAAACGAGTAGTTGTATAGTTATGTATAATAGCAAGAAGCACTTTCTCATAATTGCTTCATTAAAGGCCTTGGAAATCTCTTTTCCAAAATTATTATTATTATAACATGATTAGAGTCTAACATGAACAATAAAAGTATCTGCTGAATTTTAATTAGTTTTGGGCTAAGTCAGAAAAATAGGGTGGTGTTATGTATTTCTGTGTACCAATCCCAGTTAAGCAACAAATTGGGAGGTCTTTTATGGATGTCGCCTGACATAATGTACAGTTTAACAATGGACAAATGACTAAAACATGTAAGAAGTGGACGTAGTCGCCGTGATGCCACCCATTGGTTTGTGGACCGCCTTTTTGAAGCCTCAAGTTCAGTATTTTGGTTGTCATCTTTTTTTGGAGCTAAACCACAACCGAACGCTGTATGCTGTTTATATCATGCTGTATTAAAGAAGATGTGGAACTATCAACCGAGACCGTATACTCATGTTTACAATGTTTATTACTAAGCGAATAAATCAAATGAGAAGAGGGGTCATTTTCTCATGGACTTCTTTACAATCAGATTCCTTTGTACAACCAGAGGAGTCGCCCCCTGGTGGCGACTAGAAATAATGCAAGTTTAAGGTGCCTCTGCATAAACTTTACTTTTCAGAACAGGAAGTTGTCGCCTGGCCTAAAACTGAAAACAACAATCTTGGTATTTTGTTTAATTTCAGTTATAAAGACTACTTTTTAGTTCTGGTTATTATCAATAATCATATATCCTGACTATTTTGATATGTTCCTTATTTCTATCTCGAGCTACTGTACATTTGATGTTAATTGTAGGACCGGCCTGGATGATAATCTGGCTCTGGGGTGGATGCAGATCAGCTGTGAACGCTGTGGTTCATTTGACATGGATTTGTGATCTTTGTCTGGAGGCTGTGTTTCAGCAGCACCACGATTGAAAGTCAGAGTGATAACTCTCCACTATACCCAGACTGTGTAATGCAAACTGCCTGAGAGTAAATTAAAATATTGTGCTGCCACAGCTGAACTGCTCTAAGGATGCCTGGAAGAAAACCTGAAATACAATTTAAAAAAGTGTGGAGATGATTTATGGTTTTCAGACATCAAGAAAGCATTACACAGTAAGATTATTGTTGGCTAAAAAAAATGGCTACATGAATATATTATAAGTTAAAATGTCCCTCAAATGATGGAATCCATAGGTCATCTTTTCTGTTATTGCCCCAAGCTCCTTTTCATTTGTATAGCGACACACACAGCAGACAGCTCATCCCTGACTGGTCTCCCATAGACAGAGCTACGTATCTCCACAGCGCTGTGTCAGCGCTAGAGAAAAGTCTGGCTCCACACATTATCATTCTTGTGCAGGGGAAAATATGCTCTGGCTTGTTTGTATTTCTTTAAACCAATCACAATCGCTGCGTTAAGCACCGGATGCAGCAACGGTGACCTTTCAAAATAGATATATCCCTTTCCGCACAGATAGCGGAAATGCACAGCCAATGGCAGGTTTATACCCACAGTCTACATCCGGTACATTAATGCTCCCAATCCCGTCAACTGCACCTTTAATCACAGAACTTGATTAAATACATTCTAACACTGACAATTACATATCAGAGCAAAGTACCTGTAAATTGCCCAGAAAGGCTCAAACCTACATTTCTTGATTTAGTGTCTCAACCCAGAGCCCATCTCTATCACTTGTGTGGTGTCATGGAGGTGACAAAGTCAAACCTTTTTAACGGTACGGCCGACAATAAATAGGGTGGAATTGTAATAAAATGTGTGAGCAGCAGTTCTCTCCCATAATAACGTCATATTACATCAGGAATCGTAATCAGAGTAATGGGTTACATAATGAAGTATCTAAGTCTCTGATGTGAGGCAGCCACACCTCTTGTCCTCAAAACTGTTGCGCGTCACAGCTATAGTCCTGCATAAGCAATGGGGAAATGTGCATTTCTGATTTATTAGTGTGCGTATTCCACCTGAATGCATTCATGTTGCATTCAAGAATTCCAAACAGTGGTAGATTTGTGTGCCTCCACATCCACGCTGCACCAGCTCCCACAGCTACTCTGTGAAATGACACAGAGTCGCCTGTTTACCGCTCAAGCTCTTATACAACTCTTTCAGTTTTCTTTCTCCATTATATACAAATAACACAACCCAACTAATTTGAACCACTGCTGCATTGTAGACTGTGTTGAGCTGAGGCTGGTTCCTTAAACTGTTTGGAGGTCTGACATTACAGATAAGGAACAATTAAAGTAAGTCAGCATCTTATCTTCTTAATTTGTTGTATTTATCCATCTATTAATTAACAAAATGATCATCCTCTTTTTTTTTAAATCGATATTTACACATAGCATGTAGTCTTGTGAGATGATGGCAATCCAAATAACTGTTTTGTGTCATAAATAATTTTCAATGAATACGTCTTCCGTAAAGCACTTTATCTTAGAGACCTTGTGTTTCCACTGCGGAGACCTAAGTCTGCGTCTCATCATGTAGCGCAGTGGTGCTGCATCTATTTTCTTGTAGTGTGTGCATGGCTGACGCTGACGCCGCTCTTTGTCAACGGCTCTATACAGTATGCGCCGGTGCTGTTTCATCCCCACAACAGCAATGCATACTTATCGTGACACATTTCCATTTATAATCGCATGTCTGGCTTTGACATCTTAGCATCCTGTCTCTATTTTGAAATGTATGAGTTAAAGATAAGTGGACCTGATAAATCAAAGGAGCAGCTTCGGTTGTGCTCGTGTTTCCTTTGACTTCAAAAAGGTTTCTATATGAATGCAAACAACAAGTAATGAGTCTCTGTAGATGAAGAAGAGTGTCTCATGTTCTTATTATACAAATTAGATGTGTTCACTTCCGTCATATGCATAATTCAGTAGTAACCATCATTTCTGGTTTCCTGCCATACAAAAAAAGGGGAATTATTCCTGCAGTCTCATTCAGGGAAAAAGGGGGAACACCATGGACTGGTTTCCAACTAGAACTGAGTGTGAAATAAAGGTTTGTTATATTTGCTTCATAGCTGAAATGAGCAATTCAGTTCATTGTAAAATCAAAATTGAACAATTACAATAGAAAGTCTCATGTGACAAATTCATTTAGAAAGCAAAATCATTCAGAGTGGGCTTGAGCAACCGTTCTATTCATCTTTCTAAGAAAACATTCATAAGTCTGATACAGTTTCGCTTTACACTTGTAAAGCAAGGGCGAGTTTTTGAAGCTTCTAGGGTGGATGAACACTGTCAGATGTCTTGAACATTTCTTATCATTTTTTTTTTTTTTTTAAATAGGCAAAAAAATAATAATCATATTTTAACTTGTGTGTGGGCTGGCTTAATGTGGTACATTTGATAAAGCCCTGGGTGTGCATTGCCAGAGATGTTAATGCAAATTATGCACTGCCTTCAGCCTCTCAGTTGCATGTTACTGCATTTCAACCCAGTTAGTTTTGGCCTGTCACTGGATGGCTATTTCAACCCACAGTGGAGAGGCATTTGCATAAACATCCACCCACAAAATCGGGTAAATGAGTCTGTCACTCAAAGTCACTGTCTATGTGGTAAAGTGGAGGCAAAAATGTTTCTCAAGAGGCTAGTGTAGCTGCTCTCCCTGGCAGTCCTTGTATGGCAAGTGTCTTTGTGTAGCTGTAATGGATGCTGTCTTTAAACCTACATGGTAAACTATGTTCTAGGGCAGCATACACAATTATATAATCAGTGTCACATGACCGCACCGTGTAATATGTAAACGTTCACCAGGGATTTAAGAAGACAGAATTATTTTTCATTATATAATTAATCAAGAACTGATACCATAGAAGCTACAAATACTGAAGTCGTAGATTTATAAATATAACATCTATTAAACCGTAAGTGCTGACAATTGATTTTTGAAGCATTTACTGGGGAATGCAGTTATAATAATAAGGGCATGATTTAAAATTGAATACCACTCATTTGCATGATTTTCCTTAAATCCCAGATAGTCCAAAATACCTTCTCCTCACGCTTAAGGGAGTCCAGACTGATTTGTCAGTATCATGAAAATCCAAATTACCATTGGCAGTTTCTTTTTGTTTTGGCTCATAGGAAACTACGAAGAGAATGGAGAAGAAAGACGAACTAGAATTGCACACACAAGCACACACACGCTCAGGCATACAGAAACGACCAAGCACAAAATCCCCTGGTAGAGATAACGATTGGAGATGAACATCCCATGTTCTTTAGATGTAAAATAGTAAATAAAGCAACACAAATAAGATAATTTACTCAGGGACAAACAAGTAATTCTAACTAAGTCAGACGGATGCATATTAAGCTGAACTAGCTATCAAACAGTTTTCAACAACTATTTTGGAATGACAAAACAATGTTTTGCTGTATGCAAAAAAACAACATAGTTATCAGTAAATTCAATACATAAAACAAATGCTTATTGCAAATCAAGGGAAGAATGTTTTTGGTACTCTTTTATTGTGGTTTTGTATTAAGCTATAAAACTATCAATGCATACCTTTGAAGGAAGGGCAGAACTAATGCTTTACAGATGCATGGGGGGATTTTTCAGTAATGGCAATCACTATCTAACAGCTGACATTTTGTGAATCTTCCCATGGAGCATTGTGGGTATGCAGCTTCTCTCCCTGTTAGGAGAAGGGTTATGTAACATGGAATGAGATTCAGAAATTATCACTCTGCTACACTCTTGCGCCAGATTGTCAGCTTGTCTACCGCTCTCTGACCATTTCACAGACAAAAATTATAAAGTGTGACCTGCAATACTGATGACAGGTATTATTTTAATAATTGGTAAAACAGTGGAATCAATTAAATTGTAATTAAATTTACATTTGTTTTGTGCTGTTATTAATTTCCTTTGTCTGAAAAGGACATACCGGTACAATAATAGAACATTTGAGGATGGATGTTGTTCTCTCTTCTCAATGATATCTGGCATATCCGGGTTGGAGTCAGACTATTCCAGCAAGTCGTACCACATGGGACCTTTATTTATAAATCATATTCAAACCACATTGACCAGATATGAGAATAATGTATCTATATGTTGTGTGTTAAAGTGTGCCTGTTCAAGTCAGATTTCAAACTGTCCTTTACACCACTGGCAACCAGCACCCAACACTGATGTCACATTCAGAGCATGGTTAGCCTGCCAACGTTCTTCACATCTTAAACTCGTCTGTCACTGATGTTGTCTGGGTTTTGCACCTCAACTAGATATTGCTACGGCATAAAGAGAGAAACGGTTTATCTCAATTCCTCATCTGGCTTGCTGCATGTTGGTCTGACGCTGGTCTGCCACCAACACATCTTCTCAGCCCTAAATATAGCAACCAGCGCAGATGGTTTAACGATGCCTGAACATACAATTCCCAATTAATCACTGACAGCAGTGTAGACAGCTAGTTCTGAAATTGGTTGGAAGACACAAATGTGATTTTCTAGCTGTCTGGATATTGTCTGTCTAATGGCTTTCACCCACTGTCTTTTCTATTGCTGTAAATGCATACTATCTCATCTACATAGACTGTTGTTAAGGCCAACCAATAGCATGATGGGATGGGGGATCCCATTTGTTAAGGTTTGGTCATGTTTAGGCAAGTACAAGTCCTTGATTAAAGGAAGATTGTGCTCATGGGAGGCCACAGTCTTGCTAGCAGCGGTACTTGAAATGTTAATGTCAGCAGGCAATGGAAACATACTGATGTTAAGCAGGTAATATGAACCAGGCCACCATCTATAGCGGAGCATACTAACATTTGCCAATTATCCCTTAAAAACAACAGCTGAGGCTGGTGGAAATACCATAACAGTATTAACCAAATTATTGGGCATATTCATATTTAAACTGATAATGGTGCTAGATTTAAAGTGATTTATACGTATCATATATATGAACCAAAAATGTCCGTACCAAGTTCCATGGTTGGGTTTTGGCAATGAAAACTACTTGGTTAAGGATGGGAAAAGACTGCCATTATGGTTAAGGGTAAATGTCATGCTTTGCTCTGTTATAAGAAAGTCTCAATAAACATTGCCAATTTTCACTCCCTGGACAAGCAGCCCATGCTTTTAATTTTCTCAGAAATGTTCTCTTTGTTTTCCAGCATTAATTTAGCAGCAACCACTAATGAAGAACCACTATTTCTGTCATATTGTAGAGGATTAAATTGCCCTATATGGCTATAAACTTCCTGTTCCCTCAACTAATCCTTAATAGTTAATTTACTTCCGACATCCTTGAATTTTCAACGGCAGCATCAGTGGGAGATCTCTAAGCACAGTAAGATGACCAAATCACACTCCACCAAATTAGTGAAAGTCTGCTGCGGGGAGTCTTATCCATTCAGCCAATGCAGAAGGCATATCAGATGGTTAGATGCTCTCTGCAGTATTGTATTAAAGAGAAAGAGCTTCGGAGCACAGGAGCCATAATGAAATGTGACAGATAAATCAGAAGCACTTGGGAGATGGCTTTGGATTACTAAATCAATACTGTATCACCAGAGCTAGACTAAACTTCCTCGACCTGCTCTCTTTCAGTAGAGCCTCCAGTGAAAGCAGTCGATGTTTTATCCTCTGACATTGCGGTTTGTAATTCAAGTGTTTGTCTACAAAACAGTCTCCAGTATATTTGAAAAATAAAAGCAAATATGCAGATGAGTGTGAGAAAGCACGCCCCTCTCTTGTCATCTGAGATCACCTAATTACTTGTCAGAAAGACGACAACAGCACATGTTTCTGTGTAATCTCAAGTCTTCAAATATACATCACAGACCATTTCTACCTGCTGCTATTTCATTCTTAAATAGTAACAGAACCCCAGCTAAAAATCCTTTGTTTTGCCTTTTGGTTCGTGTCTTGCAAAAAAGATGTGTCCTCAGGGTGTGTTCAGTACATTGTGGCATCACTGTGAGGGGCGGGTGTGTCTGCAACAGGGCATTCCTCTTGAAAAACCATGATACAACAGTGATTTTCCTCTTTGTGTAAAGTTATACATCATAACAAATGTGGAAGACCTGTATTGTTCTAGTATGAAAGCTGCAGTAAGTTGCTCCTACCCCGACACCAAATTTCCCCTTGGGGATTAATAAAGTATATATTCATTCATTCATTCATTCATTCAAGTAGAAACACGCATAAAAAAATCACCTGGTAAACCTGAGTCTAGTCGTGATGATCTTGCCCTTTAACACTCTGGATTGAAGCTCCCATGGCTGAGTTCATCTGTTATCATAGTCTTATAATACAGTATATCAACCTATGATTGGATTATGCAAGAGGTCAACCGAGCATAGTGAGTCGGTATCGGCGTTCCTTCCTCCCTCCTCCCTCGGTGCGAGGCAAAGTGTTCATTACTGGAAACTGCAGGGCTGCTGTGGCCTTAGTAACCATGCGCCATGTAATCTTTACACTTTCTGGTTATTTTAAATTCAAGTATGACATCTCGCAAAGCTGACATATAAGGAGCAGCGGTGGTAGCAAATGTTCTGCAAATGTCATTCATTTTATGTAAACTACGAGAAAAGGTATGGTGTTAGACAAGGTTGGTTTTAGTCAAATCCCAGTATATTTTAAAATGTAAATCCATGTTAATTGAATATGAACAAATGCAAATATGGGATTTTAAGGGATGAAGAATTAACTAGCATTCACTTTTAATATTAGAAACATTCTACTCCATAGTATAATTCATAGACTGATCATTGCATTGTATTTCAGCAGCTATACATTATCAGGATGTGACATGAACTGTTAGCTAGATGTGGTCATGACTAGTCTGCTGCTGTAGTTAGTATAACTTTAAGAAAGTAAGTCCACATAATGAGCATTTAGCAGTCTAGGTGCTCATTATAGGGATTTGACATCTCTTTTTGTGATTTTTAATTTGTTAATTGTTAATCTGGCCTCCATTTGATTATGTCTTAACACTATCAAAGCATCATTTTGGTTTACATTTTACATTATCTTCAATTTTTTAGTCCTACTTGTTAGTTTCTGCCACTCTCAGTATGATGTAAATCAAATATGGCCGCGCTATACATGCCATGTTCACTTCTGTAACCTGTTTAGTCTTTGATTTGGTGAATTCAAAGACACCTTTGTTTCCCAGGGAAACATTAATAGACAAATTCTATGTGTGAAGCAGTTTTACAATCCTTTGATTTTGTCTCTTTGAAAGGTACATCTATGAAAAGAGGTCATGTACACAGCTGCTTTGCATGTGTATTAAATACAGCTAATGAATTCAAAGCAAATAGCACTGAAGTGATGTTGTAGCAAATAATCACCCTGTGATTCTTACCCATCTTCTGAGCCTCGTTTGAGGCTATTAATGAACATTTCTTTAACTTTTATTTCATTACTCTGAGCATTACAAAACTGTCAACAAGCCATTTTGATTTGGCCCAAATGCAGGCTCAGTGGGTCCAAACCTTTTTAAATCGACCTCAGAAAAATCCAGTTGGTGTCTAAAATATGTTATTTCATATTTTCTATTTAATTAAAACATTTTCTCACAACCATCTGCGACCCTCCTGCAGGTCGGGACCCCCAAATTGAGACCCATCGCATTAGACGACTTGAGAACTGCCATCATTTATTGCAAGCCCAACAGAGCAGGCTGAGCTTTTCCAGTCAGAGATTCAACATTAAAGCATGTAAACATGTTTGAGTAGTAACCCCAAAATACAAGTTTGAACCTGAAAATGTATATAATATATCCTCCTATAAATATAAATCAAAATCCAGTCAAAATGTACAGTATATGTGGTAACGATTTGATGCCAGTAAATCTGGGATCATTGGGCAAAAATATATTTTTTTCTTTCTTTTTCTTTCTTTTTCTTTACAAATATAATAATTGTATGTTGAATGTCTAGTTATAAGAAAATCACTCAAGTAATTTGTTCATCAGTTCTCATTATTCTTGCTTTTATTCATCGCTTCATTTGTTATAAATTGCTATAAATTGCTAATTATTTATCTGTTATATATTCTTTTGTTTTCTAACCTTCATCAAGCATATTTTGCAACATCAGTATTCCTTGTTCAAGGGCCCCTGCTTTCTCTAAAATAGATCAATGCAGCGACGATGGGTCGAGGTCATTGGTCTTCCATGAGCCTCAGTTGGCGTGGTCACTAACTCACTCTCAAAAAAACCTTTTTGCACTGTGCCAAGTATGAAAAATCTGCCCAAATAGTTTAAAGATCTCTTCAATTAACGCAACAAAAAAAGTATTTGATGCAGTTGATAAAATAAATAAATAATGTACCACATTTTTTACATGTATAAATGTATTAATTGAAGCATCTATATTTGATGCTGTCCTATTTCAAATGCTGGAGCACAACGGATATCATGCCATAGTGCAGGGGTAATATAAAAAGTTAAATCACGCTGGTTTATTAATGTCTTGTTTTTGCATTGATAGCAGATTGTTTTTGCAGCAGCAAAGATGGAAAGTTTACTGCAAATTAAACATTCATTCTAAACAATTATAATTACTGAACTTTAAAAGGTGAAATATACCTGTATAAGAAAAAATGTCATGACTGAAGATTTATTATAAATTAATAATAGATGTAAAAACAATATTCCTCATTTTTGCGTGTGTGCAAATGTCTTTAAGAATGCCGGTATCCATGGAAACCATTTCTGCAAATGGATCATGCATTCAGAGACAGCAGTGGCGTACCACAGTCTCTTTAATCATCATTCAAACTGAAGGAGCCACAGTTTCTATACACACACCAGCACTCTCTTAATAAAGCAAATGCTCCCTCTATAATGAATAGTAAAGGTGACCCTGCAGTTATGTCAAAATCTGTTGAAATGAAATGTAAATTGACTTTGCAGACGGCTTTTTATAAGAACAGGCTCTCCACGAAGGGAAGTAGTAGATGCGTAGATGTATGACAGTAAAAACGTAAAACCTCTTTTTGCCCACGTCAGAGCCTGACAAATATCATACTGCTGGATTTAGTCGTTTTGCCTCAGTACATGAAAAACAGAGCTGAGCACACAGTACAAATTCACTTTTCTTCAAGACAAAACTCCAAACTTTCAATTCAAAATCCCCCTTAAAATAAATAAACTTTATTTTATATAATTTGGGTCATACTAATTATCTGTTTCTTTCTGAGATATTTCTACATATCATGACGACAAATGTGATTGAGACAAAGATTGAGGGTTGTTTGTACTTGCCAGTTGCACATGTACATTAGTAGTAGCGTTAATAATGGTGGGCAGAGGTTGGAACTTTCTCTTTGAGCCTGTTTAATATATGCAGCAAAACTCCCAATATTAGCCAAGTCTTTATTTGCATGAGCAACCAAAGGGATTAGTTCCATCATTTATTTGATGCATCATAATTAGGGAACGATTAGCATTAGCAACTTATTCACCATTGCTGATTAAAGCATGCTGTTAAACACAACCTAAGGATAAACTGCTTTACTTATGAAAATGTAAAATAAATCATAATAAAACACTCTCGGCATGAATCATGACTAATTGCTAGGAACAGATAATTGGCATTTTCTTTACAACTTGTTTTAACCTTTCAAACTAAAATACTATTGTCTTTAAGTGTTATTTTACTGTTGGAAACTTGCATAACAAATACAACAGAGTGCCTTTTAAAGTTTAAAGCTTGTCTAAACATAAGCCCCCAACAAAGGTGACATTACAGTTAGTGCTGCTGCAGGGCTACTAAGCAGTGATTGAGGCACTTCAGGTTACTTTAGGCGCTAACACCTGGAACCGCTCTGTGGGTTTACTATTCTATGGGCACATTTATATGAAGATATCTATGCCCTCCAGTGCGCTCACGCAGCAGCGATCTGACGCTCTCATTTAGCAGGTGCTTTGGAGCTTTGAGATCCTCCAGTTAAAGAGCTCTGCTCCTCAGACCATCTTGCCGAACCATCAGCTCAGCGGTGTCCAAAGCCTGACTGTTGTGATGTTGTCTCAACAGTTACTGAAGTGCAATAATTACAGCTTTCTTCTCTGATGTGAGGTGACAATTAGAGGAAGGGGGTGAAAGAAGAGAATTAGCAGTGAGAGTGAAGGAATAAATACTTTGCCATTTGGCAGAGTGAACACACACATACTGAATGGCAGGGAGAAAAAGAAAAAGAAATCAAAGGATTTTATAAACATTGTTCTTTGTGGGTGTCAAGCGATGCAGCGTTGACATTTTCCTACTGGCTCCAGATAAGAGATAAGGCCTGAATATATTTCCATATTAAAACAGAGGCTTATTGTGTTGCCTTTTGTCTTCCACTCTCACTTTGGAAATTACAGACTTCACCTTAGCTTTTTGTCTGTAAAGTGTAATCAACCTCTTAAAGGTCACTGCTGCCTGATATCTTTGACCCAAGAGCCAAATGAAAAATAGTAGCTGAAGACGCTGACTTTCGTTATTCGTGTCCTGAGCAGACTGAGGCGTTGCAATAAGCCTCCGAGGTCGGGGTCAGTGGGCGGATGCAGAGATTGCTCATCTTAATGTCAGCGCTTATCTCAGCAGCATGTTCCAAAGTATCCACGTCCGTGTGACCCTATTATGGTAAGTCTGCATCCATGTGGCCTTACTGTTTAGTCCATAAGGTGAATTTCACCCTCCGTTTGCCATTACAGTCTCCTCCAGTCTGTACTGCAATTTTATAATGTGCACATCTTACAGATTGCTGATGGGAAGTGTCTTTCTTCGAGCCATATTAGCTCTGACATATGTTGCTGGCACAGCAGTAAAGAGTGGACAAGTGATATTAATTAATGAGTTATATAGATCATTGGTGGATATGTTCCCACAGCACCACTGCTGGTTAAGAAGAAATGCAAGAGTTGAATCAATAGCATATTTAAACGGTCCAGAAAAGCTATTTCCTCAACCAGCTTCTTACTAAGAGAGTTGGTCCATGAGATTTTTAGTTATTTTGCATGAAAGTTTTATGTCTGTACTATTTTAGAAGTTAGAAGTGGACGGCGGAGAGAAGAGGTGTTATTACAAACCGTGCTAATTATATTTGAATTAATTAGGACGACAGTTGTTGGGTGGTTTCCTCATTGTAACATTTATTGTCACCTGTTTAGTTGTGAATATTTAATGATTTAGAGAAATACTCAAGACTTTGAACCAGGTTTTCAGGAGATTTAAGATCACTTTCTAGTGCACAATTGTAATGTATAGTATAGTACAATGTGTATCTCGCTACTAAATGATTCATCAATTAATTTATAATTTAATCAACAGAAAATCAACTGACAATTTTGATGGTTGATTATTCATTGAATAATTTGTCCCATAAAGATTCCAAAGATCTGTTCATTTCATATTCTCAAATTTGAGGATTTTATATCATTGGGTATTGAAGATCATTGCATTTTGGATTGTTGGTTGAACAAAACAAGTTAATTGAAGTCTGACATGTAAGTCTTCATGTAAAATATTTGTATATTGAGTCTAAACAAATGCGATGAGAAAACTTGGATATAGGCCACTACAGCCTTCATGTGTCATATTTTCTCCATACCCGCCTCCCTATCGCTTGCACTTGCTGAGGTAATGCTGTGATTCAATTACATCACAAATGTTCCTCAGGGTCTCGCTGAGCTCAGCGAACCACTTGCAAATGTATTTGACGATTCAGATATTGAGCCAGAAGTTATTTTGACAAACAGAACAAGTGGAAGTGTGGATCTTACTGTGTGGATCCTTATCAAAGGGGTGATACAGTAGAACACACAAGCACATGAACATCACGTCGAGAGAGACGCACAGTCAGCTGGTGCAAGTAGTGGTTTGAAACGTAGTATTTATACAACAACGTTACTGGCAGGGGAGGAAACTCAGAAACGTATTAAAAGAAGCAACTGATTTGAAGTTAGTTAGCTCACTGGTTAATTACAATTTCAGTGGTTCATTTCTTGAATTGAATTAGTGGGACAGCCACGGGTAAAATAATGCAATCAAACAAGAATATGCATAATCACAGATTTGTTTTGCAATTAGTAACTGACTCTGATTTGCCAAAGTGGCTTCAGAAATCTTTCTCTGAGTTATGATTGCCTTGTGTGACTAATTGTGTGTTCCAGTCTCACCGCCATGATTGGAACGTGTTTTTCTCTTTGTCCTTTTTGGTGAACTTCCTATTTCCTAACCATGTGGTTATGTGGTTTACTTTATATGGGCGTAAAATAACACTGCATATACACACTTGTTGACAGAGAAAATCATGGCAGACTATATTTTTTTTTGTCCTTGAGGGCAAAGCATATTCGGATGTTTGGCCAGTACTTTATTTGCGCCTGTCCTACAAACGCCCTCCATCAATTTCATCTTGTGTTTGTCTGAAAAAACATTGATTTATTGGCCTCGCAGCATTTTTGGACATTAACGGTAAAAAAAAACAAATTTGATCTCAGATGGAGTGTTGGTTCGTGTCCATTCTTGCAACATGTCAGGTGTGTAACTCCGAGCCTGACTGAACTCCCAGATGGACTGAAGCCATCAGCGCCGGCCAGACAGATGAATCTAAAGCAATGAGATTTCTGAGGAAGTCTGCTTTTCAGGACAGAACAGCATTGCTGGACTTAGTGTGAAAGAGGTATTTGGTCTGTGTCTCCCTGCTTCTAACGCCGAAGCCGAGGCTTTGTTTAGGACGCCCCTCACGTCCCGCAGTAGGGCACAGCCTGTCAAACAGGACTGTCAGAATACCGCCTCTCTTTAACAAAAAGAGGAGCCCGTTGATGTCATTTAATTATTCAAGACCTTGGCGTGGCAAAAAAAAAAGAAAAGCCACCCATCAGATAACGTCAGTGTTGGCTTCGACAGAGTAAACACCCACACAAATCTGTTGCTACCTTGGTTTGTTAGTAACCCATTTTCTCATGAGATTTAAAAAATGTAAATTGAATGTCTATGGAGAGGTGCTACATATATTTAATTTTAAAGCTGTGAAAATGTGGTTCGTAATAGAAACAGTTTTCATCCAGCACAGTAGAGAATGTAAAACAACCGGTTTTCTTGATTTCGGGCCAAAATCCCAAGCATGTCTGTTCGCACTGGGACCTGGTGGGCACTGGTACATTACATTATGTCCCCATTTGAGTTTGACGTAGCCCCATCGGGGCTGACTTCAGAGTCTGTTATGCTTGTACTAGTTCTGATCATCCCAAGGCTCGCGCTGTTAGAAACTGCTCAAATCAGCTCGTAGACAAGAGCGGACAAAAGTTTGCCCTTTAAAGTCTACACTGCAACACCGTGGGAGTGGGAGAGAAAACCTGATCAAAGATCTCAATTATAAAGCCACATATTTTAACACTACTTCCCAAAAGCTAATGATGAAAAATAACAAGCAGCAATGCTCTTGTTAAAAATGTACCACAAGAAGTGTTACATTTCTCTTCTTTAAAGCTCTATTCTGTTTCCTCAATAATATGTCCATAATACAACCATTTAGAACAGTGCAGCTGAAGCAACATAAGATCTAATTTATATTTCCATCCATTCCTGATGCTATTCATTGGATTACAGTTTGCCAGCTCATGATTGCGTAAATATTGTCTGAGTTGTTTAATTGGCCTATAATTGTGGAAATAAACACGAGTGAAGCCTGAATGCTGTACTGCATTGTATATGCTGTAGACGAGCTTCATCCATTCAAGACAACATACTATATTTCAGGTATTTCTGCTGCTGTTGATTTCACATCATTATTTGTATAAATTCTTGATGAGAAAGGCTACGATCATGTTTCATATTCCTACTCTTCCTATTTTGCTGCTTCGGTAGAAGACGTCAGTGTCAGTATAATGACACCTGGGACGTCACTACGCCTTTGTAGTATCTAATTGAAGGTCTGTGTGTGGCAGTTAAATGTAGGCAACAAAACAACTTAGTTAGGGTGAGAAAAACATCATGGTTTTGTTTAAAATAAGAACGCGTGACTCAGTTGTATAGCGTCCATTTTTGGTTTCACGCTGGACATCCCTGGGTAAAATACCTATGCTAGTTTGACCCATCCATCACATTCCCATCCGCTCTGAGAAGACTTTCTGCTCTTAAGTCTACGTTCGTTGCTAAAATAGATATTTCATGACATGAAACATCTGTTGCCATCTTATTCCAATAAACACTCAATAAAAAACTACAATCCAAACATCCAATGACTTGCTTAACAAGCATATCAATGTATGTTATGAATAGCATCTGATATGTCAGTTTTGCATATGGCTTTATTGATTCACAGACGGGACAGGGAAGGGACAAGGAGATGGTTTTGGATGCAAAAAAACAGGTTGTGAGCCAGATTAAAAATCACAGTGCATGTCCTCCGCTTACTGAGCAACCAGGACACCCCATGGCATGTTATATTTTTATATTTTCATAAACAACTATTATTAGCTTGTCCTCCAGCTCTTGTGACATCATCCGACTGCAGCCGTCTCCCTTCATGTCTTGGCTTTGCCTATTACACTTTGTCTGAATCACCAGTGGACTGTGGCTCCCAGCTGGCCATAGGCTGACACTCTCTTCCACCTCATTACCAGGAAGGCCAGTGAATGAAGTGAATGTGTCTCCTATTCTAGTTAGAGGTTAGCACCTGGGGCTGTACACTACCTTATGCCATTTACCTTGGAATGCAACGGAGAAACAGATATAATTAACCAGTTAGGCAAGAATCATGCAGCTGTGGGATTTCTTTTGAAATGTCATAGTTGCTTGCACAAGATGAAAATCCAGACTGCATGTATTTCCATTTTTCAATATTCCTCTTGCAGAACAGGGATGTTGTCAGATGCTGGCGAGAGCGGGAGGGAATATTTATCCACACAACGCTGGGAGAATTATTCTCTCACCGAAAGGCGTCAGACCCACTTCATATTCTCATATCTTTAATGTCCCCTCTGAACAACGACATATACAGATTTTTCCTCTCAGCATTTTGCTCAAAAAACTAATTTAAAATGTATTCCAAGCAGATATGATAGTCTCAAAATATTCATGCAACATTAAACCAGTAATTTGTTAAGGAAATGATTTGAGGCATGATATTGCATGCTGTTGTTTGGTATGAGTCTTACTTCTGTGTACAGGAAGTATAGTCATAGCACACTTAATTCTTAATAGAAAACAAGGCTCAATACATCATGTTTTCTGTATAGTCGTCTGCTGCACTCAACATTATTAGTAGGTTGTTTAGAGCAAAATAATGAGGTCACCTTTGTTGCTTTCAGGGGCCACACTAGCTCGGCAATTTAAATTTTTGCGATTGTGTTAAAGAGACTCAATTATGGATGGGCTGAAGCGAGCATTTATCATATTTCACACCCAATATTATGACATATTTGTCAGAGCATTAATTTAGTTTAATGGCATGGGTTTTGGGTGATCTGTAAAGCCTTTGACAGCTCATCCCTTTAGAGTCAGATGGTTTTAATGAAGGTGGTCTATACAGTAGTACAATGTATAATAAAGCTTGAGATATAACATGCAGTTTAGGTGCAAAGCATCTACATTCTGTTGAAAGTACAATGTTCTGTATGCAGTGATGGTCCCAACCTCCATCCACGCACCTACAGTAGGTATGTGTGCAGAATTAAGAGGAGGCAGGTGCTAAGTCCAAAAATAAATAAATGAAACAGTGAGGGGGGCGACTGTTCTTTAGATAAGAATAGATAAAGGGAAAATAAAAAATAGGTTAGTTAACAAGGGAACAGTCACCTCAGACAGCTTCAGTGACCTCTGTGTTCCTCCTAATTTTGAATAATCTCATGTATAAATATACGCCCCATTGTAAGCAAAAAGCATATGGCCTCTAAAAATGTGCTAAAGTTGCTTGCATTAAAAGCTTTTTTTTATTGCGGGTTTGTCAGCCTGGTGTTCGAGCACTAGTTGGACTCTGTCCATCTATGTGCCTTCCGACCATCACCTCAGCTTCAGCACCGCAGTACGCGGAGAACGCCTGCATTATTCAAATGCATTTTGTGTCTCAGTTATCTGTCATGCAGAGGGCTGTCAAGTGCCATAAAAAGGTGGGTGGTACTGTTGTGCGCTTCCCACCCTCTGCTGAACTGAAATGAACTTGACACATGAGCAGAAGCACAGAAACATTATAGGATGGATATCTGTTGTGAGTGTGGACGGCTTGGTAGGGGCGGATGCATTCTGCCCACTTTCATACGCATAATGGGACAGCTGTGTACTTAAAAACACTGTGCTTATAATACTGCATGAGTCAGGGCTTTGGGATCCGTGTTCCAGTAGTGATAAGCTATACTGTGTCATGCAACATTTATTTTAATTAACGGGTGTTGAGATTTAAAAATTATAGATGAAGACAAAATAGATGCTTTGTGCAGCTATTTTCTGCTTGTTTCCGAAAACCTAAGACAGCTTCTTGTTTTTAAATTGCCTGAATTAGTGCCTGTTAAAGCTATTTCATGAGGTCAATATTTTTCAACTAAGGATTTCATCCTTCTACTATATGCACAGGTTGATAAATGTCTGCCTGTTTTTACGTCTTAGTGATTCATATCTGAGATTTCATATATATCTGAGAAAAACGTGTAAAAATGTCTATCCTCTGATGGTAGCTTTGTCATTACAGGCAAAGGAATACTTAAAATAGCTTAAATATCTTCCCCTGATTTCCTCTCACTCAACTACTCTTTTCATTTGTTTAAAAACCCTACAGGGAATGTACTGGCCTCACCATTACCACTGGCAAGCTGCTTTAGATTCAAGGCACACCGACTGGGGAGTCTCAATAATAATGCCTCTAAATGAGCTAAGTTCTCATTACAGGAATTTCAAACACCCCCACTTAGACTTGATTTGTTGTCCGCATTCCTACTGCTTTGTCCTTTAACATGGTATTTCCAAAAACAGGGAGCCCAATTCCCCTCACCATGCCTTTAACACAGACGGACTGGTATGCACATTGGTTGACTTGGTTGCTAGGTAACAAGAAGCTATCCATGCGATTCACTTCTCTGCTTTTTTTTAGATTAAATTAAGAAGCCGTTTTATAAGTGATATGCGGGTTAGTTCATTTTGGACCCGTACCCATCTGATGCGTCTGAACTGACCCAGCTCAATATCGCACAAACAAACCAGAGATGTGCCTCATCCCCGACCCGGAGGATTGAAATGGTGCAGTGGGGAAGTGCAGGACGACTCCAACAAACTTGGCAGTGTTCTTAACCCTCTATGGGATTCACTCAGTGAGATTTTAAGTGGAAGGGAAAGAAGAAACAGCATAGCTCCTAAAGTAACTCACATTAATACGCATAGTCATTTTACACGAGAGAAGCTAAATCTAGCAGACATCAGAGCAATGAACCCACTGAGTTAGCCAACAAAAGTCTTCTTGTTCTAAGTCTAGAAGCCGCACTTCGTGCTGCTTGTGGCATTGCGGTCTCCTTTGCCCTCCCCTGTCTCGCTCAGAGATGCTGCTGAATAGAGAGAAGGCGTCACTCCAGTGGGCTTAGAGGAAGGAGGTGGTGCATAAAAAAGAATCATGTGAATGTAGAAAATTCTGAGAATTTTGGGAAGCAACTCTTTTGCAGGCATTAAGATGATGGGATTAATAGTTCTGACGTTTTTATCGGCGGATTTTTGATTGATTGTTGTTGCTGCACCTCTTTATCAGATAAATACAACGAAAGCAATCACAAGCAATCACAAGCTGTCATGCAAGTGGCTTTGTAAGACTGTACTTAGGCACAGCTGCGCTTTGAGCTAAATGCTAATGTCGGCACGCAAACATTCTCTCAATGACAATGTTCACATAATTATGTTTAGAAGGTATATGCAGTGCATGGATTTGGTCATGAACCAAAGCATTGGATAAATTCAAATTGGGATCATGGCACTAGATAAAAAGTCATCAGATAACCTCAGTCATTATAATTCATCTTGAAGGGGACCATGAATGTCTTTATCAAATGATATGGCACCGGTGATCATCAAAGTCATTAGAGCCAGGGCTTCTTAGTCGACTAACACTCGTTTTTTTTTGTCGACAAAACAAAGGGCAACCCTATTAGGAACCTTGTATGTCTATGCAAAATGTAGTACAAAATGTTCTCGTAAATGTTGACATATTATCAAAAGATATGTGAAACATTTTATTTGCTGATGGCACCAGAGGAAATATATGTGGCTCATCATAGTCAATAGTACCCATCCTCTGAAGCCCATGACATTCCCTCCAATAGCTGTTCAAACTTTTCAGTCTGAAACAAAGATGCAACGTTGCCATCCCCAGAAGCAACCTGCTGGCACTCTTAAGGCCAGGGCAATGTTAATTAAAGTGCTTGCGGTATTGTTATCAGTGATGTTGATGATAACATCTTTTTTTTCTCATCTATTCTAAATACAAGCTGCAATGTCGACAAACTAATATGGTGGTTGCTCGTTATCTCGGACATGCTAATGAGAATAACAGAAAATATTTTAGTTGTACTGATAATGTAATTTAATGTAATGAATTTCTATTTAACTGAAAATTAATGGTGTTTTAATGGTTCAAGTAAGTGAACCCCGTGCACATACAGCTCTCGCTTATATCAGTATAATTAGTTGTGTAGGCTGACCCTCAAAGAGGACTATATAGCATCTAGCACTTTATAGACGTAGATGAGCATGTCTGGATGAGCTTCAGAGATTCTCTATGAGGTTTATGGAGGTCTTCTGTTATGCACAGTGCCTTGCAATTAAATGTTTACTGTACTTTTTAAAGACCGGAGCGGGAATGTCATTACTTGTCCAGTTCTCCAAAGTAAAAGAAAGAACAGAATAAGTGAAACGAAAAAGTGAGGGATGAAGCTGCAGCCTTAAATAGCTGTGCAGGCTGCTTTCGAATATAATGAGGGAAAATCTCCTTCTGATTGGTGCACTTGTGAGATTCCCCTTGGAAGTTACTTCCATTCACTAGATGTGTGAATTGCTTAAGATGTGACAGAACTTATGTGTCTCCGGTGTGTCGTAAGAATGTGCCTTTCACAAAGCGCGGGGTCTCAGTTAATCATAAGTTGATCATGGAGGAGGTCACTCGATGCGAGCTGACAAGCCACTGTTGACAGAGACATTAAAACAAGGAGAAACAAGAAGGGCTCATGCGTAATGCATTATTGAGAATGTCATATAATGAATGCAGTCTCCTGTCTCTGCAGGGTGACGTGAGACACTGGAATTGCTGATTGCTCTAACATCAAATGAAATGTATTGCATTTTGCATTAACTTATACATATAGTCATGGAAAAAGTGTCTCTTGTCATTAGTTTTAACGTTTTACATGTCAGTGTGTATTAGATAAAAAGCTACATATAAACTGTTTTTTAAGAATGATTATCCTCACTGAAGAAATTAACCAATGAAATGTCATTATTTGCTTTGAGTATTTGCATTTTTATTACCGATATACATAGCAATATATCTGTAATCACAACATGAATTGCTTGTTGTCAGTTCCAGGGTTAAGAAAACATTTTTTTTATTAGATGTCAATTTTTTGTTATGTATTATGGGAAACTAATCTTCACTTAGTATTACTCCTCCTGACAGTTATAGTAATATTTATTTCATGCCCAGCTTGTGCTGATAAAAAGTATTTGTCTTCAAAGGGACTGACTATTTAATTTTGATTAATATGTCCAAATAATAGACATCAGTATGACCGTGACCACAAATGCAACACAAGCTTATCAGCATAAATATAACTGCTGTCTCCCTCAGGAATGCCCCCGGAAATTAACAGCAGGGATTGATAATTTTTCAATAAAAAAAATGGCTTTGTAAACACAATGTGAAAATATGTTGCTTTTTAATGTGCAAAACACAACCAGCAATAACATGTTGCCTTGTGGGATTAGACAAATCAATAATGTTATGTAAGCAGTCCCATTATGAATTGGAATAGCTCTGTTATGTTTAATCTACAGTGCAGAAACTTGAAGGGTGGAAACACATTTGTTTTGTATTGTTGCATTGTGGGAACACAAGTTAGGCCATGATTTATAGTACATGCATCTTCAATGTACAGTAGTTACTGATGGGTTCAGAAATGCCAATTACCAGACACTGAGTTATTGTAACACTGTTACTGTTATACTTTATGTGGGTCTGGGAAGATTAACCAGGCAGGCATATACAGTAGCTGAGAGGAGATACATCTGTCAGTTATACCAAACGCCAAACAAGGGAACATCTTGTATGATTGAGCCTTGTGGTGGGTAGCTGGCTGGTTAGGAAGGTGGGACTGTTTGGAGATCAGAAGCTCGGCTGTGTGGGAGCTGTTGGACTAGTTCTTCTGAGCATCGGATAAAAAAAGCCTTGTGATGGGCTAGCTAGTGTTTCTCTATTTTGGAGTAGGTCACAACCCTCAGTAGGCTGTGTATGTTTTGTACATGTTTGTATTCACGTTACAATTTTGTCAGCATTAAACAAGCACAGCTCCCATGAGCTCTCTTGGTCTCTATTACTGAGGTAAATTTGGGGCCGGTGAACAACCGTCCCCCCTCTGGAAGTTGATTGCCTGCCCTTGATGTCCCATTTTATTTGGATCAGACTTCTGTCAATCTGGCTCTTTGATTTCAAGACCATCAGTGCAGCAACTTGACTGCTACTGTTCTAAGCACAGGGAAATGTTCTGTGCTGCCAGCAACCAACAAATGTGAGGTATGAACACATTGATCAGCTGGACAGTCAGTAAATCAATCAGTCATTCATGTCGGTCTGTAATCGGACACTTTACCCATAACCTCAAATGGCACTCGCTCATATTGTATTGAGTGATGCTTGCTTGCCCTATATTGCAGTCTTGCTAATGTGTGTGCGATTGACGTTTTACTGCAGTGCCAACAATAGTGGATACAACAAATATTTAACTGGATGAGACAGTCCCACAAGGTCCTATAGCAAGGTCTCTGGAAGCAGCTGTGCTGAGGTGGGGTTGCTAACCAAACAATACATTTGCAAAACTAACCAGTTCAGATAAAGCATTAATCTACCCTTTGTGTCACTTGTCCAAATACGTTTTGTGGTGTGAAGTGTCTTATTCCCCTCCTTGTGGAGCGCTAAGGTGTAATGGGCTCATTACTGTCCCCTGATGCTGGAGGCTCACTGGTACTTGACAGTTGGTGAGAACCATATTTGTAGTTGTGGTATGCAAAGGTAGGCCTGTCCCACATCTGATTAAGATGTGAAGCGCACAGCAGAACTTTTGTATGGGACATTTTGGGGCTGAACGTCCTGAGTGAGGCTGTAAAGAACTCCACTGAACTGACAATACATAGAATACAAAACAATGTCTTAGGACATTGACACACAGCAATTCATAATTATTATAATAATGTCTATTCTCAAATAAGTCTAATTCAGTTTACTAGAATCCAAGACAAGGCAAAGTCCGATTTTTGCAAAGCTGGTATCAATGAATGTTTGGCATTTTGCTTGATAAATTACTGAAATAGGGCCCAAATTATTACTCTGTCAATCAAATAATCAGTCTGGCTAATGGACCAAGTTTTTAAGTTCTGTACAGAAGCACAGTAATATAGCAGGACCCAATAATTTCAGCAGTGGTTGAAGTTGTTACAGCTAAATAGACTATTTCATGAAAAAACTATCTATAGATTGAAAAAAAAAAGAATAGAAAACTGCCCCAACAGATTTTAACATCATTATTTGCACACATCAATTACATATTCAGCAAAATAGTCAGAAACTGGTCCTTTGGGGCAAAGAAGAGGAAACGACAAGGCCATAATTTCTCCGAACATGTTTGATTGAATAGGTGTTCGAAAGCAGAGGACTGGATAAATAAACAGTGGTTTTAGTACTCAGACGTGCACTTATGTATAGTGCTTACATTTCCTAATTTTGGATTTGATAGATTTCAGTGGCTGATAATTTATGATGTACTGCTCAGATTAATGCAGCTAGTTGTTAAAGAATTCACAAACGTTGTCGTTGTATCTAGGAGGCTAATGCTGAACTTCTGCTTGTCCCACTGGGAATTTAAAGTATTAATGGAGAGGATACATAATGTAATCAACAAACTAGAGACATTTGATATGAATCATGTGTATGTATGTTTATTTGTTTCTGCAGCGACACAATCCATTTTAGTTTTTTGACGTCTTAATATAAACTAGGAAATACATACAGTACAAAATCCCTTCCAGTTAATATAACTCACATGACAAATCCCTTTTTTAATATGATTTTGTGTTGGGTTTACATGCCATAATGATGTAAGACTAGCTGAGAATTATATATGACAGTCTCACATTTTTTTTCTGTATCTGTTCTCTATATATATTAAGCATGTCATTTTAGAGATAGTATTTTCACGTTCAAATGCGGAGGTTTTATTTTTCATTTACAACATTTCATTTGTCGACTGCGTTTAAGGAGAAAAATGATCTGGTCATTATTCTGCAGTTCTATTTCTTGTCTGCATAGTATTCCTTAAACACAAGAATAGTACATTGTGCCCTCTGATTACCCTCTATTTTTACATCATCTTATGTCCATGGAAATTCAATTACTGGCTGAATAGAGTTGATTTATGTGACCATTCAGTGCCGCCTGTTTTAAAATCAGGAGGAAATATAGAAAATATGCATTCATCAGTGCCTCTAAATGCCATAATGAGGTGAAATGATAGGCAGGACTCAAATGGTTCCTTCGCCTATTTGGTGTTCAATCCCTTTTTTATTGTCTAAGCAGCTAAATGTGTGTGAGGGGTAGCTATTGATGTCCTTGAACTTTTGCCTAGTTTAATACATTTTAAGTAGCTTAGAGCAAGAGCGTGCATGAAAAGACAGCTTTTTTTCCTTTGCTGATTAGAGTGGGAAAAATACATGCAGGGGGCTCCCTTCCATTTTTTTTGCATTGAAAAGCTCATTAAGGCTGCTTTCACAGAAGTGCAACGGATGTGGAAGGAAATGGTTTTGTCATTCGGCCTCACAAACAGATCACACTTTGTTGGTTGTGTGAGAAACACAGAATGAACAAGAGGCTGCCTTCAAAAGGAAATGTTGGATGCTCCAGTCTGACAATGGTGCATGTATTGATTATTTAATGCCTGTACACATCAACATTTATTCATCATAAGTATCTCACCAAATTAGGAGTTAGTCCAGGTGCTTTGATTAATTTAAACACTGTGTGAAGCATCCAAGCAAGATTCCAATAAACTGGGAGAAATTATGTAAAATACTTGCCATAGCCATGACAGATTATTCTGCAAATTAACCGCTTCACCTGGTTCCATCACTGCATTGAAGAAAGGAATGTTTTAAATCCCCTCCTATTTTAAGCCTTGCAGCACCTTTGCTGAGAGGTGGACGATGTGAGAGATTTGACTGCATATCGGACAGGTACATCGACAATGGCGTGAACTGGCTGACAATGGGTCAGACAGGCTATTCAGCCAAAGCTATTGGGGGGCTTGGGTGTCATAGGCCTAAAACGCTACATTCCTCTGCAGTAAGTGTCTTTGCAGCTCCCTATTTCAGTGTTCTGTAGAGCACAGCTGAATGGACAGGAGCCATTGTGTGCCCAGATAATGCACTTCAATCATCCTTAATGTCATCACAGCCCAAAAGGCTCCGAGACTGAGTTGAAGGGGCTTTATTTCCTCCCATATCTGAGAACAAAAATGGAAGTTTTTTTAATAAGATTTAGCGCTGTACTTGTTTGGCACACTAATTCTACTGACTACGAATCAGAGGTCTGCGTCTCTACTAAGACCTGTGTTGTGTGTACATGGATGGACATGTGAAACACCACCGTAGCTGTTTTTGATGCAGATATGGTAGTGGCCTCTGGGTGGGAAACGATTTCTCCAGTCATGTTTAGGTTAAATCTGATTTAATTTTCTTTGAGTTTTACTTTTCTGTTTTTTTTACAACACTTAATATTCTGGACATGGTGAGCTGCAGGGAAAGCTTGTGGTGTGGTAATCAATTCCATACATTGGCCAACGGTAAGATGTTGAATGGCTAATTGACCGCAGTAATGGTGCATGGCTGTGTGGTGGTGGACGATGGAGACATGCACATTAAAAAACAATTAATTTCCAATACTAATGTCACTCTTGGCTGCCTCTGCTGCTGCATATAACAAGGAGCTGTCACTGATTAGTAATTTCATACTCCATCTCGGATTTGATCCAGGCTATGCAAAGTTAGAAGATCTTTTTGGTTGATTGAGATACTTTTCCTTTTTAAAGCCACCTGATGAGAATTCAGGCTTCCATTTTGGTTGATGAGTGTATTTAAATTATTCCTCTCCTTGTTTGCAAAGATACAAGGTCATGTTCAGACCAAAGACTGATGTTTCTGCCTCTAGCTACTGAATCAGATTCATTTTACTCTTGTTTACAGTATATTTCAAGCTGCTGCTGCCAACTTTGCTCTTCGGCAGCTCCACCTGGCAACAATAAATCATTTTGAAACTTGGAATAATTTTATTATGCAAAAATCATAACTTGACTTCAATAAACTGCAATCTCCAAGATCTAATTATACTGTGGACGGGCAATGATGGTGGTTGGGTAAATTATTTAAAAAAGAACGAACAGGTTCAGCCACCATTGATTAATACTGCTTTCTGTGGATTGTTTACAGGCAGATTGTTTTAATTTACATTTTGATGTATTACTCCTAGTGCATACTCATTTAGTTATTTATATGCACATGACTATTTACTTTGAAATAGTTACAGTGCAATGCAACCATATCAAAGTAAAGAAACCCCAGCAAGGGAACAGTTTAATTATTGAATCACAATAACCTAATTTCCCTAACCATCTCTGTGTAAATTATGCATGTTATGATCCAGTTAATGTCCAGAAAGATGAGGCAGACTACAGAAAACATATTTGTTAATTTTACAATGTGAAACAAGGCAAACGGAGCAACTTCATTGGTGTTTATTCTTTTTTTTCTATTGATGAATGAATGCTGCTTTCACCCAGAACAGTGATATTTGTGTTTTATCTCCCACCACCATTGGCAATACATCTCTTTGTACACATACAAACCAAGTTGCATGTGCTTCATACTGTATAGTCAAGGAGAAAGACCAAAAATTACAAATGTGCAAATGAATGGAAATGTTTTCCTATTTGTTTACTCTCCAGTCTTTCATCAGGTCTTGTAAGGATGATTCCCAAAGCTTTGAGTGGATAATAACCCGAGACCTTTATATGGGTATAAACATAAAAACAACATGAACTGATTATTCCAATTTTAATGTGCTCTTCCTCCTAATTTTACACAATGACTTTGCCCTGCTGAAATTACAATTAGCCTCCACAAAGACTCTGCATAATTTCAACAGCGCTATTCAGCATAATTTAAAATTAAGATAATGCTTTTTTTTCTCTATTAATTTAACAGTACTTAGCATCTCTTTGATAAAGGGTTGAAAAACTTTGAAAAATAAGACTGCGAGTACATGCATTAAACTTGCCAATGTGATTAGTTTTCATGATAAAAAAAGGCACTATTCATTTGACTTTGCCTCGTTTCACACACATTTGACCAAATCTCTTTGAAAAAGCCTGGAAGAAGCTACATTTGAACCCATGGTCACATTGCGTGGTGTGATCTCGGAAATATTCTGGGTTTCCAGGGATCATCAAGTGGTTAAATCCCCTGACTCTCAAACTAATTACCACCTTTGTCCTGGGACTGAATCCCAGTAGTGTTCTCTCTCCTGTGTTTATGTTTTACCCTCACCCTCAACACTCACAACAGTCTAAATAAAGAATAGAAAACACCACAGGTTAGAGGACGGACAACCTTACTTAAAGGAACAGTTTGAGGTTGTGTGAATTCATCTCTCATTAGATGAATGCAACCGTAGTAATATAAATGATGACATATAGTGTTAGCCATGCTATGTTAAACCAAAAACAAGCAATATTCTGGTTACATTTGATTGGAGAGCTTCATTTGAAAACTGACCACATGAACAGATAATTTTGTGGGAATGGCCAAACATAAATATATTGTTTTATTCAAATATAAAATTCTATGGAAATGTGAATAATCAAGGTAAAGCCATTGTAGCTCAAATACTGGATGTGTTTAGTTATAAAACACAGGCAGTGATTAGAATCCAGTGCAGCCAAGCATGGCTTTCAAACTTGTAAGAACTGTAATGGTTCTGCTGTTCCCAGACTTCAGCATCAGCATCCATTAAATTAAAATCCTATCTCGCTGCTCTCGTGCTCTTGTCTGAGGACATTTCAGCATCACCACTGTGTCTGTGTAATTATTTTGGAGAGTGTGTTTGCTTTAACATGAGCTCAGCCAATGAGCGAAGACGGGGCATGTTGCAGGCATCTTCCTCATGACTAACTTGCGTATGACACAATGTTCCCTGTGCTGATAGATGCAGGGTGGCAGTCTGAAGCAGCGGGTTTTACCCCTGAAAAAAGGATCAGACATGATTGGTGCTGTGGAAAGGCTGACAGCATGAATTATGAAAGTCTCATTAGTGGCTGTTGGAAATGATTTATCCAGCTACAAAATATGGCCATCCAACCACATTTGCATCCCTGGCTACAGAGTCCATATTGTGTTTTGCTCTTTTAATTTCATAGGTGTATCATTTCCTGTTTGTTAGTGAGCGGCTTCCATGGACGACAAACCATGGCTCTATTTAATGGAGGTCACTACTTGGTATGCCAAGCAAAATAACGTAGAAAAGGACAAGGTATGCTCTTTGAAAATTGGCTGCAGTCGCAAAGGTGCTAAAAAATGTGTCATGTTTCTCACTTGACAGATGCATTGCTTGGCATGGCGGCATTGAGCTTGGCAGTGCGTGTGACTGCCAGGTCATCTACTGGGGTTGTGTGTTTCTATAGTGATGCCAAGAGCTGCTTCCATTTTTGTTTTTCAATGTCCCTTCTCAAGAGCATTGGAGCAAAGCATACCCCCAAAGACAATTATGCATAATTTACAATCATAATTTTAAAATCATACCCTGCTGGTATCTCCAAAATAAGAATCTCTTGTTTTGAGGCGATTGGCCAAAACGTACAAGAGAATATTTCATGAGATACTTGAAGCAACTGACTAGAGTCCCAGATTTGAGAAGGCCCCAGCATTTCACATAGTGTACAATGTGTAGTTTCTATACTATTCATATAGCGTGACTTCTCTCTCTGAAATGGTTTCATTAGTAATCCGCTTCCATCCTTGTTTCTGTCGGCGCACAGTAGTCCTTTCAGTTGTGTCCCTGCAGCAGCCCCACTTTTAGTCACGGGTGGTTCAGCAGTGTCGCTTTTTCAAAAGGCTGGTGATTTAGCAAGTTATAAGCTGCAATCTTGGCATTGCTTTCACTTTAAAATGCTCCATAGGCGGATCCATTTTCTGATAGCATCATGCAGCTGAACTGAAAGCTCGACACATTGCTCACATTATGATGCGGAGGGTACATCTTTGTCAAAACCGGGAATAGATGGAAAGGAAATGTGTAGATTAATTTGTTCTTCCTGTTGTTTTCAATTTATTTCCCCTCTCTTTTTTAGATCAGGTCTACTTTCTGTATATTGATAAGCAAGCATTTGTTTACAACCACAGTGATGCGGATGATGCTTCTGATTCGTGTGATGGCAGATTATTATGGTAGAGCATCTAAACTGTGCGCCTTCTGATAGAGTAGAAATTCAATTTATTCACGTTTGGATGAGTTGAAATGATATGAAGTCCAACCGGTGAGGCCTGCTCCCTGAAGTGTACGAAAAAGAGGGGAAATGATCTGCTCACGGCACCCAGCAACAGGGCTTCTTGATGCAGTGCTTTGATAACGTCAGAGCTCCATCTAGGTTGCTTTGTGAGGTACTGCTCAATAACCTTGTGATTTAGCGTGCACTGTAAATTATCAATGCAATCTCCAGTAGCCACTCATTTGCCTTCACATGAGTAATACAAAATATGTCGTTTCTACTTACAACAGACTGTATTCTGAGCGCCTGTCTCACCACACTCACTCCATTTTTGTGTGAGTCCACATGACTTTTCAATGAGGTGCAGAGGCAGTTGCACAGAATTCTAATTTGGCTTCAGTCTAAGTCATTAGGAAAGTCAACAGGAAGTAAACAGATGGCAGAAGGAATATGATGGATAATTGTACGTCTCGGAGGACAATTCGTAATTTGTATCTGATTCCGTGCAACCCCCTCATTTTCTTAATGAAGGACTAATTGAGTTTCTTAGATTGGCCCAAGCATATGGTCCCATCAATGGTGAAGGGTTTGTGTAATGGTTGTAAGGAGATACATTGAGGACATTTAAGTAGACGTATAAGATCATTTCTGAATGGTAGTACAATTTTGATGTTGAGAAACACTTCAGTCCCAGTTTGGATGTGGAAGTGTGTTAATGAGTTAAAATATGATGCAAGCCCATTACTTCATAATCATCATCATCGTATTTATTATTATTTTTTGACATCGAAAAGTAGTCTTCTCAGTTTTGTCTAAAACATTGATACTTACTCTTAGAAAACAAAATGTTGGAATCATTAAAATAAGTTTTTACTTGTGAACGAACGTGTTTTGGATGTTTTGTATGTATTGTCATTGTTATCTATTCCACTGTAACACATGATGACACATTTGTTTTTGCTTTCCTCTGTTTCTTTTATTATAAACTTTATTTATCTTGTTGTTAATTGTAATTACTGTTTTTTGAGAGTTTTGTTGTAGAGAAAAGTACATAATCAACCAGAACAGGGTTTGATAATTTTTCTGCATTGATGTTCAGGTTTAATACCTCCAGGAAACAAGCCAATGAACAGACACTGTTGTTACAGAAAAATAATTTCTAGACTTGTAAATTATTTCACAACTGTTTTAGTATGTGCTCACTTTTAGCATTTGTAAAGGTTAATGTCTTTAATTATAGTTTTGCATCATTTTATGTTTAAATATATTCCCATCATAATATATAACTGAAACAGAAATCCAATATATCTAAATATGTAGAGTGTGCCGTAAAAATGTGACTTGGTATTGTTTTTGGTTATAACTTATTTATCACAAGCTAAGAACAAGTTTAACCTTTCTCTTCTTTGGTCTCATATCTAAAATGTAATTTAAGCACCTTACAATTCTGATTATCACTACATTTGACACAAAAAATTGGCTCAGCTCAGCTGATGAGAAACTAATCAAAGACAGTAATAGGATAGTGAGGTAGTCCTCTTACTGGTCTGCGTAGAGTGGACAGTACGCTTGTCTCTTTTTTGGGAACTTACACTCTTCACAGTGTAGCGTAATGAAGTGCCTCTCATTAAGAGCTACATTTGAGACAGTCAGCCAGTCATGCAGTCAGGCAGGAATGCAGGGCAGGAAGCGGAGAGCCCCTGATAGACGCTACTCATAGGGGCTTTTGAGTAAAGGCTCATTTCATGCAAGGTTAGACACATCAGTCATTGGACATGGGGCTGGCTTTTACTGCCTTTCAATAAAATTGCACATGGAACGTGTCCACACAGTGAAGATGAACCTGGAAATCAAATGTCTTCCATTAGGCTCTCTGCGGCAGGCGTGATAACCGTCGGTGTGTGAGCTTAAAATTCCCTGCATCCAGTGAATCAAAGCCTCAGTGATGACAAAGGTCTTGGACACAGGGAACTTTCTTTCTCTTTGATTGCGTGCAGAGTCTTTATTTGTTTGTTATGTGTACTGAATTTACTTAGTAGTGCGACATTAATTCAATCAAACGTAAATATAGCCACTAATTAAGCTTGAAAGCCTCAATGAGCTGTGATTGGTAAGGAAAGCTTTGAACCCATGTAATCAGGCTCACATGAACAGTTTGGCTTGGCCTGGAAAAAACTGCCCAGCACTATCCATGTTTGCACATCTTTGACACTGTGATGAAGGCCTGTGTGTGCCACAGCACATTCAGTAACACTGTTGCCTCAGAATGTGAGCCCTGGTCTCCCCCTGTTATAACCTTCATGTATTGTCACCTGCTGAGGTCACAGCCCAGTGGTGACTAGCGCCTGTAAAGCCAGTAATTTGAGCAGACATTTTGTTATATTTGGACCAGAGGTTTTCATTGTTTTGGCTGTTTTTGCATGGCGCGTTGGTTTTGCTGACATGCACCCCTGGAGATCACCTTCCAAAGCTAATTGAAACAGAAGAGTGATTCTCCTTTTCTTTTTAGTGCGGCTAGACATATCTCACGATAAGATCAACTTGCAAAGCAGCCTGATTCTCGAAACTAGCCACTGAATCACTTCAGTTTCTTAAAGTTGAGAGGAAGGCATTATTGCTCAAAATAGCCTAATCTCATCCCTCACCTCTTTATTACCTGTTTTGTTGATAATCCCTGACAAGCAGGCAAAATGGCTGCCATTATGAACTCATGGCACATCATGGCAGCAGCATACAGATTTAGCTTCCATCGTTTAAAAGATCTATTTTTGCATTTACTGGAAGTAATTGCAGGTTTGCTGTTGCACAATGTTACTGAATGCAGTGCTAATTCTGCTTCTTCCTTTGGCGAATCAGGAGCTTTTGAAAATGTAAAAACATGAGAAACAGAAAGAGGGTTTATGCATTATGTTGTCTGTGCTTGTGGGTTAGTGTTATGTGTTTTTTCTATATCGTAGATTTAGCTATTTTCTATGACAGTGAGCTCATATCCAAGAGATTTCCAAAATATTAGATAACTAATACTGTCACACACACGGTCAAAATCCTATTTCACGGCATCACAAGATGTTGGCCACATTAGCTTTAGCCTGCTTGGATGTCTAGGCTGTCAAAGGAAGCCAATGTGAACAATCTTAGAGAGACATGCAGCTGAGACTGACAAGGAGTTATTTTGGTTCCTGTGTATCTATAGTGAGTCACACAAATCATCAGTGAATCTGCTGACAATTAGACTATACTTCTGAGAAAGTACGTTACATAAGGAGACAGAGAGAGAGTTAAGTGATGTTCTGATGCTACTAAATGAGTTTTGCTTCATGGAGTTGGCAGAATTATCTAAAGGGAAATATCCAGAGGAAATAATGTTGATAGCTGCAGTCAAAAAATACAGAGTTTGGATATGAGTCTATGAAAATGGAGGCAATGAAAATATCCAACAAGTACAAGACCAGGAGTCAAATGTACATTGTATCGATATATAAAAATAAACATTTAATTACGATGAGTAATTATGATATTAATTATGGCCCCACAGCTTCACGTTGTTCAGAAAATACAGCACTCTGGACATTAACTGACTTTCCATTACAGTATCTGCAACAGATTATTTTATATGACTGCTCTCTAAACATTTTGAATGCAGATTGTCCCCTCAGTTATTACCAATTGCATGCATTTTACTATAATCCATAACATTCTGGATATAAAGCAATGTAGGTCTACTTGTAAGAACTAATATTCTCCAAAAGCAACATATTCCTGTCTGTTTGGTCCATTTGGTCTAGATTGTTGGAGATTATTTTGTATTTTTAAATGTTTGCTGGACTGAGCTGCATGGCTATGACCTTGTGTTAAAATGCTTTACCTGTCGTGAAATGAAAAGTGTCTATTGCTGATCCGTCTGCCAAGGTCAACTAAGTAATTCAGCCCCCTATTTTAGGCACGTGTCTAATCCTCCACAAATATGTCAAATATTTCAAAAAAACAATGCCGCTATTCCACAGTTTTGTCAATTATTTTTTAATTCTCAGGCCCAAAATGCATGCTTTGTCAGTGATGCCATCAAGGTTATGTAAATCAAAACAAAGTGAATTAATCTGCCATTGCACAAAAGGAAAGAAAGCGAACGTTGATGGATTTCACTGAATGGCATTGCCTCTCCTTTGCTGGTTGATGGATATCAATAATAAGTATTCTCTTTAGTTCCGACTGAAGGACAGACCCCTCATAAATCTTAAACTTCATTTTCTTAAAAACACAGTTAAAAAGTTCTGAATACTGGCCAAAACATGAAACAATGATGTCTCAAACAAAGGAAATGTTTGAAAGGTAATGACACGCTAAATGCATCATCTGTGCATTCTGCCTTGTAATGCAGTGAAGACACTTCTTTTTGTGCCGCTTTGACAAATGACAAACAGCCTGGCCCTCCATTTATTATAATTCTGGTTTGTGTCTGTTGTTTACGGTTATACAGCCACAGGCTTGAGTACAATCCTCGTAGTTAAATTAAAACGCTGTCCTTATTTCTCAGGACTTTTCTTGTGTCATGTTTCGACATACTGCTCTTTTCTATTCTACTTCCAGCGCTCTGAAAATCAAAGTTAAGATTAACATCGTCGTGGCATCGTAAGGGACTCCAGTCTCATATACACTTAATTAAACTTAGACTTCCTTTGCTCTAATCTAACCAGTTTGTACCAATAAATTGAGCTTTATCTTTAATAGCTTCCTGTCCAGACTGATGTAGATTTAATTACTCAAACATCAGTGATGAAACGAGGAATCCATGATGAAAAACCTCTATTTAAAAATGTGTGAAGTTTGATTCATGCAGCGTGCGCTCTGTTATTATTATTTTCTTTCAGTATACTAATATATATATATATATATTCAGTACATTCACAAATAAAAAGCTCTGTTGCCTTTTGTGCTTCCTATTGTTGCTATATTATGCAATACAGGACAGTAGGGTGTCTATAATGATTTGTAAACTCTTTTTTTGCATTATAACATGGACTGTTACTGAAAAGTAAAACCATTCAACTAAGTCAAGTAATTTTGTATGTATTCTCTACATCCATCCTGCCCTACTGAGCGTAGTGAAATGAAAGTGCTACTGTATGCTGTCTCATAGATTTTAGTGTTGATTTTCACTTGTATAAATTCATTAAAAAGCAGTGGGCCTTACTTTTTGTCCGATTTCCTGCAAAGTTGCAGACATTCAGACTTACTAAATCAGACAGCCCTTTTATCCTGCTAAATGGGGGATTGCTTCATGATCCAAGACACCACAGGGTAGAGCCCAAAACACAGTAAAGGGATAACATGTCAAAGTATCTACAGTAGTTAGCCTTGCATGACTGAGCGTTAGATCAACTGCCCCAACCATCAGTGTACCTGCACACTTTGTGTCTGGGACAGAGTTCACACTGTGCTTTCTGCTCAATTTGAGCAAAACAGATGTGGACACGACCAAATAAGAAAGAAAGATCTTTGAACGTGCTTCTGAAGCTCCTTACTCTGTGCAGTCATGACTCTGAAGAGCCCTATCAGCATCAGACGGCTGTTTGTTTCTACCTGGCGGCGTTCTCATCTTTCATTATACCCTCATAATATTCTAATAATTTATGTAAACACAGTTTTCCTGATGCTATGCTGGGAAGGGATGTTGTTTGAATGTAGCTGAAAACCTAGAGTCATTTTGTAGTTATCTATTTTTTCCTAATCCAATCATGGAACATGTTTGTTGATATACTTTGGTTAATGCCAACAGTCTGATGCGTGGATCAGACAACTGTCGTCCCTTGTAGTCAAGTGATTTACCGTATAATTAGTCCAAAAATTTCAGCTTTCAGTGGAACATGATTAGAGGAGATGACAGATAAGCCTCACTGTGAGGGAGGTCAGACTTTCTAGGCGTACAGTTTGCTGTAGGGGACACAGAAAACTGACGCTACAAACTAGATTAGCGGCAAAGATTTAAACATCCTCCCTATCAATGGCTGATGCATTGTATTGTCTAATGTACTAACATAAGCTATGTGTGAATTTGTTGTTGATGCATCACCTGCATTGCCTATTTGCAAATGATATAATCACCTCATTAGGACCACACTGCCAGAAGTAATGACACTTTTTCAATTAAGATAAGAGTTTGAAGACAATTTGCATCAGCTTGTTAAGTAAGTAACATATACATGTTTTACAATGTGTCTAATTTACTTGAAACAGCTGATGCAAATTCTTAACAAAATGCAATAGTGCAAGCATCGCTTTTCTCAGTGTGGCGTCAGAACATTGTGCTCATCGTCTCTTTGTCCCTATAAGGGAAACAAAGAGGGCATGCATTGTAATGAATACAGCTCAGAATACATTTGCCTAATTTAAAACAAAGGATCCCAACATTTTAGACTGGGTAAACCAAAAAGAAATCCTGCAAAGATGACAAACTGTTAAGGAAACTGTGGATCAATAGCATGTTATGTCCATGACCCCCTCCTCTGTGGCTTTCCGATGGCTTACACATTTTTACTTTCATTTCGTTTTGTTTTGTTTTCTGGGTGTGAAGGAGGGCGGGGAGGGAGGGAGCTGGTCTGATGAAGTGTTAGTCTTAAAAACCGATGTGAGTTTATTTGCATGTTTGCTATGTGTCTACGCTGTGCTTTCAAACTCAATTAATACTCCCAACTCACACTTACAAATTCGTTGTATTGTTCTATGCCCTAGAGTAAAGGACAAATTAAATACAAACGTGTGTGGTCTTTGTTTCTCGCCATGTACTGCAGTTGTTTCGAACATCTTGAAAAACGTATGTAATAAGCTTTTGTTCTCAGAAAGTATTGTTTAAGCCTAGCTTTCATATGAACCTCTATTTTGTCCCATAGAATATGGAATGATCGGAGAGCATACAGTAAAAAGTCAGCGGCCAAGATCAGTTCATGACACAAAGGCCCTGCAGGAGCAAGCTGAATCTGCTAAATTTATGGCACAAACTGGTAATACCGTAGTTATGTTTCTTTATTTTGTTAACTAAACTTAATTTCATCATGCATGCTCTCTCTTGTACTGCACCTTTTAAGTGGAAATGTTTTGCATTATTATTTTTTCCAATTCATTCTCTCCTATTAAGTAGGAAGATAAATTTCCCATTTCTCTATGCGTATTTCCTTTGATTATAGAACTTAATTGGGTTTTGTGGGTCTGTTTGTTTTATTGTCACACACTGAGTTGGCAAGTGGATTACTCATACAGTATATTCATGGAACATTAATTAAACAGCAGTTTAAAACTAAGGCCCTAATGTAGTTAAGCATTTCCTCTAAGGCATGATAAATTAAATGTCATTCGATGAAAAACCCACCCCTTCAGCCAAATATGAAACACATACTTGGCAAAATTTGAACTGATAGATGCTGCGCTTCGAGATAAAATTAGACTATGTTGCTTAATCAAATGAAGCATTGAATAAATAAAAAAAAAACAGAAATTATCTAAATTCACAAGGACTTTTACAATCTACTGCCTCGGCATTTTTGAAAATGAGAAAGTACTGAAATAAGTGACTGATTAAAGCAAAACCTTAATTTTGCTTTCATTATCTTTTTTTCTATCAAACCCTTTTTTCTAGTGGGTGGGTTTATATATATATATATATATATATATATATATATATATATATATATATATATATATATATATATCTGAGATTCTTTAATTCTTTATTTTTTTGGGAAATGTTTTAATTTTTTCATGTGTTGTTCCATTAAATTGCCGTCATTGTTCAATAACTCCTTTCCATACCATTTTAATTTGCGACACACCATACAGACATACTAACGTTTACCATTAACACCTCTCCATTTTACACTCGCCGTAGGTATGTTGTTTCCCTGTCGACTCGCATCGCTGTGCTTTTCTGTTTCTCATCCTCACACTATTTACTCTCCCTGTATACTGCCTCATTTAATCAATTGATCCACCTTTCAGTCTATTTTATGATCTGCAAAATTAAGGGCAGGGTTTAGATCCCTATTTGGCTGGATCTATGTGTCCTTGATATAGCATGCTAAGAAACTAGCATGTTGTGTTTAACATTATATTATGATTTGATGATTTCAAATGACATAAATGTATTCAGAGCTGCAATTGAAATACTTGTGATTTGTATTAAAATTATTTCTCTAATGCCCAAAGCCTCCAAGAAAATAAATACTTCACCTGAGGGTTTAACATAATCAAACTTCAATTATTCGGTGACTACTCTGATGCAGGAACTTTATTGTCCATTCACCAAATAATTTATTCTTTTTTTCATTTAGGCTACCATGGCTTCAAATCACCCCACTGCCTCATCCAAATATACAGCTTTATTGAGCATTTCATGGCTTTCTGATATTTGGACCTTTTGGACAATGAAGATTGAAAGGCTCAATGCTGTTTCTTCCAATTATTCCTTTAAATGTAACTCTAAGGATATCTTTAGATGAAGGGAACAACTATAGATCCTTTACTAATCTGCTACCAAATTCTATGAATGAATATGTAATATAAATTTGACTGCATGCAGAGTTGAACTACTTCAAAGTCTGCTTGCCAAAGCTCCGTATTGGCACAAAAGCCGGGCAATAGAAACATGATCCATTCTTATTCTGGAGCTGAAATAGTAGCTTGAGGACACTCTCAAGTGAGTGTGCTTTTAGCCATATTCACACACATGAAAATGGCTGCAATCTGCTGAATTAAATCCTCTAACCTTCTCATTTTCCTGCACCCCTGGGAGTTAAGAGGTTAAGATGGATTTGAAAAGTATTTGAAACCATCGTCTAAAACACATAATATGTTCTGTTGTCAAGGAAACTAGATAGTTTGCTGCAGTGCAAGGAAATCCATTTCTCAGGCTTCTTTCTGAACTAACACCCATTAAAGTTCATTTTATTTTCTCAGACGCTGTCTTTCTTGCATGTCACCATGTTATGACATTTGGTTAATTTATGGTCTTACTTTGTTTAAGCATATTATTGGGTTTCACTGAAATGCATGCATTTTTTTTTAGGATAAAATGAAACAGTTAGATGTAACCCTGATGTCTGCTGTTATTTTTTTTTTAGAATCATAGCTGTGCCTTCACTGTGATCTTTACATAAATGCACATTTAAATGTGTTGTAAAAAGGCTGTTTCACTGACACCTCTCCTATTGTTAATGCACCTACTGTCTAAAATTGCAAAGGACTTTATTGTGTTGCAGAATAATGTATCTGTAGATTCATTATTTATCAAAGATCACAGGAAGGTAGTATAGACTGTACAATAGTGTTCCTATAAGTCCTAAAGACCGTGACTCATGTTGGCCCCTCCCCATTTGACTCAACCCCGCCCACCTTGCCCCACCCACGCCCCGTAAGCCCTGCCCGAGGACCATATTGCTGCATTTAACTAGTGTCACCCTTCTCCCACACAGGTGAATCAGGTGCAGAGGAGTGGTCCCAGTGGAGCTCATGCTCTGTAACTTGCGGTCAAGGGTCGCAGGTGCGAACCAGAACATGTGTCACACCATACGGAACACACTGCATCGGCCCTTTAAGAGAATCAAGGGTTTGCAATAACACTGCCCCTTGTCCAGGTAGTGTTAGCCGCAGATTCTTGAATATTAATGTTTTGATCATTTGTTGTTGAACGGAGGAAATGTGTTGCTGTGTTTTAACAAACTTTTCAATGTGTCTATTTAAGAATGTATTATTATTGCAGTTAATCTAATGCTTTCTTTCTTTGTTGTTATTTTATTTTTTATTTTTTATTTTTTCACTATCACTTTTGTGTTTTCCATTTCATGTAACTGTAAGACAATTCATCAGCATTGAAATGGTTTAAAGACTTGTGGTTCTGCTTGGTGCTTGGGGAGCAGTAGACACTGATATGTTGTCAGCTTCAGTTCCTTGAAGGTCAGTCTTGCATTTTAAAATAGCTTGGCAGCATTTCTTCAAACATGCTGGAAGGCATTTCTTCCTCAACCCGTGATGGCAGGGTAGATGAGTCACTGGCGGTCAGGTATCAGCATCAGATGCTCCTCTGTTTGTCTGTCTGCGTCTGGTAGGAGAGCGGGTCGTTCTATGCAAGTCACCATTATCCCTTTTTTTGGATTGTTTGCACAGACAAATATGTTGATTTAGAAAAGAGATTCTGAACTCGTGTTTAGTCGAGTATTTGATGGCGCAGTAAAGGGTAGTGCTTCTGAGTCTGCATCATAAACTCTTAGGTAATTATGGCTGATGAGAATACTGCAGCCTTTGAAAAAACAGATTTATGATGTAGTACTGTACTTCATTTTTAAATGTGACATGTGCAAGTGGGAAGTGTGCAGTTTTCAACAGGGTCACTCTTACTGTGCGTGGACATTAAGAGCTAGAAAGAGAATGAGTCATTTCAAAAGAACAGTTGTCTTGGTGTGACTCCTCTATGGCCATTTATATTTAGCTCAGACAGCATTGAATCTCCTATTTCTCAAAAGCTACACAACCCAATTGCAATTATATGAAATAATTTGCATGAAGAATAATTATTAATTTAGGGCCAGAACTTTAAGAGCTGCCCATGTGAATTAATTACTGTCTTTGATTTATCTCAAGACCTGTGGAAATGATTTTGCTCACGGCTAATTGTGGATCTGTAACTGTTTTTCACATAATAATACAGAAACACTCACCACACAAATAAACGGACCATAAAACTCTAACACAATCTCAAAATCAATTTGGACTTTCGTCACAAGAGAAAGACTGCGATAGAACTTTTCATTTTTAGCAAAAATAAAAGTTCATAAAATGTCACTTCTTAATTAATTGTATTGCTTCATATGTTTTGAAGTAGACCATATCAAGTGTACTGTAGTCCTGCATTGCTGTTAAATTGCATTCCTTGTAATTGTATCTCCTCACTTACTTGATTAAAAACCTCGCAACGGGATCACAGAACTTGTTTTTCAAGTCATCCCTAAAAATGCAGCTGACATAACTTTGCTTAGTTACAGTAGCAAACTTGTATAAACAATTCCCACCTGGCATGGTGCCACATAAACAGAGTCTATATCTAATATTCGAAAAGGCAGACAAATCGATTCACTCTCTTCAAACTGTGAGTGGTATGCCAAGGTGGAAGGATACCTCCAAAACAGAGTGCTTGGATTAAAGACACGTCACTTCCAGTCTAAAAGGAGCCGTACTTCACCTTAGTCACCATCGCTGAAAGCATCGACATCATCGATGCGCAACGGATCAGACGCTGCAGGCGAGTCGTTAGAAATTCTGGGCCTCCTTACAAATTGTGACGCTGTTCATCCATCTGCCAAAATACAATAATTTCTGCTTTACCAAATACCACTCCCTTTTCCAACCCAACCAACAGCACCTGTAGTTATCCGGGTTTTTTTGCTCCTTTTTTTCCTTTGGAATTCTGATGCTTTTTTTCTGCAGAAGGAAAGCAGGCCAGTCTTATTTTACATTTCTACAGTAACATACTGTATTTACATACTTATTCCCCGGGTGTTTCGCAGCTGCCCACTGCTCCAAATGCTTAAGACGGGTTAAATACAGAGGTCAGATTTAATTTACACTATGTACCACTATGAATACGACCAATGCCAACGTTCAGAGCCAATACGAAATCAGTTTTATACTGCAGCACAGAGTTTAACGTGATGAGGTTGGTATCAGCATTCAGTATTGTATCTTAATTATTCAACCCAACATTCCCTGTTCTGATTAAACCCTGCAGACTTATACAGCAATATTTGAAGTAAAACAAGCCTGTGTATGATGTTATTACTTGTCCTGGGTGCTTAACTTTCAAGATGGGTGGCCTGACTTTCATTTATTTTAATCAAACTCAATTATTTCTTAAAACACACATCTCACAATGTGTGGTTTGGTTGGAGAGGGTGGTTCTACATTTCCATTTGAAGATAATTATGGCACTAAAGTATTGTCTGTTTACCACCACAGATATATTGTATCAAACCAAACGAGCATGTGCCGACACCGTCCCACTCTACAGGATGTGCTAATACAGCTGCATATTTATTTCAAAATAAGCCATGCTATTGGTGCCTTGGCAGTGATGTAATATGTCATACGTCAAGTGCAAAGGTATGTCTCTTGCATATGTTTAAAAAAATATCTGAGGCTGTGGCTGTTAGCAGGCAAGTATTATGTTAGTTTTTAATAACACTTTTTAATTTTAATTTGGTAAAGAACATTGATCATTGATACTGTTTTGCCTCAAATTCATTTTAGTTCTACTGAACACCTGCTGCTACCAATAAGATCACTTGGTTGGTATGCAAAATAGCATCTGTTTGCACAAAAACTGGGCAATTAGCATGAGCAGCAATAGCCTCCATGATGACAAAGCAAACCAAAGGCAGCTGCCAAAAACACATTTATCAGCATAAAACACTGGGAGTTTCAGTCTACAAAATATTGCTTTATTGCCAACCTGATCATAAAGACCAAATTTAATAAAAGAAAAAAAAAATTGTTTCAGTGCTTCGAACGCAAAATTTATTGCAACATATTGCATAAGAAGAGAACAAGAACTAAAGAAAAGTATTATTCTGATTTCACTGCGTCAATGCGATTAGGTCTCTTTACTGTGAACATGAGGACTCGGAAACCAGTGTAAAGGCGAACCTATTGCAAAACACATTTCCGAGTGCCATTGATCCTCGTTTTACATTGTTCATAAGAATGAGCAGGCTCAAACTGCAGCTTTAGGATAAGCGTAGAAGGGATTGTATTTTTTGTGGAAACTATCTCAAACAACTCTGTGGGAAAAAATATGACAGGCTGCAAAAAATATGAATACTATATGGTGAATACAGATAAGCACAAGAGGAAGGCTAACAAGTTAAAAAGGTGAAACATCACCGGAATGATATCAGTTAAATAGATTAAATCCCAGTTTACCACAAATTAAAGAAAACATTCCTGGCCAATTAATTTGCTTTGTCCGTCATCTTGTGCTGATGAATAATTTCACCTCTAACACAGAACACTTGCTCATGGCTGTCCCTGTAAATCATGGCCGCAGTTCAGAGAAAAATCCTATTGCATCACTGATACAGTAGCTTTGGTGACTGTGTGCTTTGAACTCACATTTTCAAAGTAAACTCTTCGGTCACCATGGGACACTTAGCTAAGAGCATCAAAACGGCGTCTAGAGGTAGGAGCTGGGACAGACGGAAGCTCCGCCTCATGGCGAACCGTCAGCTTGATCCCAAGATCCAACGACTTTCCAACTGATCCTGGGATCCAACTAATATAATCCAGGAACTTTAATCCTCTGTACAAGATACGAATAGTGACCCCTGTAAAGAGGAACCACCAATTCACTGTGGACCAAGTAGTCACATTCACAAGGTCTTAAATTGTCATTAACAGATGATACAAAAATCCAACAGATATATTGTGTGCACTCCGTTAATTAGTTGTTTGATTATAATTAATTATTTTCATTAAAAATAATTGTGTTTATTTTGCGCCTCAGTCAATGCACACCTGGAAATGTCCAGGCATGGCCAGACCCACATTAGCTGTATATCCCTGTAAAAAACAAAGATTTTGCTGCTAATGTACAATATTTGTTGTGCATATATATCGTCAGTATACCCATACTGAAGTAATTCCAGTGGGATTTGGGTTTTATACAATTTCCGTCCCCTTAAAGTTAATTTTGGAGCCTTCAATTCTTTCAGTAAAAGCACTTTATCACTTGGCTCAAGAACCCAGCAGTTGCTTTAGAAACTTATAACAGAGGTTAAACTTTTACATTTTGAGTGTGGCCATCCTTTGATATTAGTGTGTACATTTAGGAACACTGAAACTGCATAGACAAGACAGTAGGTGTCTTAATTATGTCTCTCAGATACCCATATGTTCCCCTCCAAATTAAAGCTTTAAGTCAAGAGCAAATATGCTCTGCAGTTCTATAAAGACTCCCCATCTGTCGACTAGAACGCAGTTAAACCTACACGCAAACCAAGATGCAAGAGGAATAATGTATTGTGTCAGCTAAAATTTATATATATATATATCGCTTAAAAGTTGCACTCAAATGGTTGCACTGTATTTTGATAAGCAGCTAAGAGTAGGAAAATTAGACATAATAAATGTCATTTTGGTGATAGTTAATGGGCTTAAAAATGATCTGTAGTGTTCTTTAATATCATTTGTAGAATAATCCTTTAAATCTTTCTTAAAAGTGTGTTCATCCAAAGATCCAAATTTTGATAATATAACATCTCACAGTAAAAAATATTACTAATACATGTTTTATTATTTTGATTGTAGTGGCAGTATCTCCAGAAATACCAAACATGCCTTTTGAAACATTTCAGCATGAATTGCTCCGGCATATACATCTGATGAGGAAACACTTTGAGACATTAATGAACACCATTGATACATTTCCGGTTGGGTTTGGGCTGTCTTGCCTGATATTTAGTGGCCATTTCCTTCCCAATCAGAAAATGTGGGCAGTTATTTGGTGGTCTGGAACCAGGCTATGGGTGGTTACTGTGTTTTTTGCATTTCCTTGATAAGTATGTTGGTGTGACGACAGATTTGCCGAACTATTGTCAGCCCACGTTAACCTGAAGGTCCACAGGTAGTACATTCCCAGTCAAAAAAGAAGACTCAACAAAGTGTAACACTGTGCAGTCCTGCTGCACCCTGAGAGTCAGGATTCAATTGTTGCTATGGTCTGTTGAGAACTGCCATGTGGAAGATTGACATAGTTATCATATTGTATACCGGCTTTGCTGCTGTTTGAAGCTTTGTTAGTCGGGTAGCATTTATTATAGTTGTATTAAAGGAGGTGATTGAAGCTTGTGGCTGAGGCTTTGTGAAGCCCCACAGTGTCTGTGTGCTCAGTGTTTCATTTACATCAGTTTTGTTGCTAATTGTTTTATTTTATTTTATTTCACTTTTTGATGGCAGTTTGTCATGGACTTGTTTATACTGTAGCAGAAACAGAGACATTGATTAGGCCTGATGCCTTTTCTGTGCCCGCAGTACACGGTGTATGGGATGAGTGGTCACCGTGGAGCCTGTGCTCATTCACATGTGGCCGGGGTCACCGCACTAGGACTAGGATGTGTGCCCCTCCCCAGCATGGAGGCCGGGCCTGTGACGGACCCGAGACCCAGACTAAGCTTTGCAACATAGCCCTATGCCCAGGTATCATCTGTCTGCTCTCTCAATCTAAACAATAGCAATAGTAATATAACTGTCCCTGAAGGCATGATGATGGGAGGAATGTAAAAGGTAAATGATCATAAACTCATTTCAAAAGATCAATTATTGATAATGGTAACAGTTTACCGACCCACGTCTAGTATCCCATAATCATACAGTACTGCAAAGGTGAGTACAAAGCTGAATGGAAGCCAGATTTGTGGTGCATTTTAGGTAAACATGCTTACACAATAATGCGGTTTAGTTGAGAGTCAATACTGTAATACTGACGTCAAAATCACTTACCCGCAATTGCCTGCAGTGAATGTTAAGCAGATTAGTGATGATGAGTTTTTCCACACAGTAAATGTTAGCTTTGCTCTGGTAACACACTCAGTGAAAACCACTCAATCCCAGATGCTTTCTCTCTGCCCAGACATGGAAAATGGAAGGCAGCTAACAAATAGATTATGCAGTTTGTGCCTTTGGCATTAATAATCTACATCTTTATACGAGGGGATTCTACAAAAACACTTTTTATGTTTTATTCTCCTTTTGCCTTTGGCTATGTTTTTTAAATTCTAACCAGACTCGGAAACCAGCAGTACAATTCTCCAAAATACACAAGCAGCCATGTCATTTGTCTGTTATTTGGCTTTCAATTTGTGAGAGAATAGCAATCTGAATATCTCCTCCCATTTCTGTCTGCCCTCTTTTTTTCCCTTCACATGGGACATGCTTGTTGGGTTGTGGTTGGTGCCTCAGTGGACGGACAGTGGCAGGAGTGGAGCTCTTGGAGCGATTGCTCGGTGACCTGTGCCAATGGCACTCAGCAGAGGACCAGGCAGTGCTCAGCGGCCGCCCATGGGGGATCTGAGTGTCGCGGTCACTGGGCAGAAAGCAGAGAGTGCCATAATCCTGACTGCACAGGTAAAATCCTGAGCCTCTTAATTCTGTATCCGCTTTGATGTCTAAATTCAAAAATCATGATTTGAAATGGGGGGGAAAGAGAGACAAAAAACAGTCCGTCCCACATTGTTGCCGCGATCATTACAACCACGAGTGCTAAAATAAATATATAATAATATATGCAGCTTGATTTCACTCGTTCTGTGACGTACTGAAAACCTCTGCAGCAAGAAACGATGCTGTGTTGTAAGAATCAAGAATAATGTTTAAGACCATGCTCTATCAATTGGATTTGTAAAATCCAGTTAGATATACTGTATGCCTTTCACATAATTCAGGGTTAGCTGTCCAAACTGTCTGTCAACATCATAGACGTATTAGAGGCTGAAAGATGTCAGCTTAGCGGTCTCCATCAGGCTTTGAATTGTCTGATCATATGAAGGGCTGGAGCACTCTCATAATCTCCTGATGCAATTTTCACTGCAGCAGCTAAAACATTTTTTTTGTTTGTTCTGTAGTTCACTAGTATGTGTGTGGCGAAGAGATTCCTCACACATTTTTAAAAGTCAGTGGAAATGTTGTGTAACCACTGCCAGTCAACCTTATGCTCTCTTGGACCACTAAAATAGCACATGCTTGCGACCCCGTATTTCCAATTTGTGCTCATGATAATGATGATAATGAAGCAAGTGACGCTGTTGTTCGCCTCACAGTGAGAGGAGGCATTATACAATTCATTCATTTATTAATGAGGCCTACATATGTAGCACTTATTTCTTTGTTACTGAGATGAAAGATCCAACATTACTGAGACAGCACAGTGCAGGCCTTCATTTAACAATGGTGTTCATTGCTAGTGGCATTGCCTTTCTTTGTAGAACACAAAGAAAGAGTTCATTGCAAACCCAAAAGGCTATGTCTTTCAGAAACAGTTAAATATTTCTTTGAGTAATTTAGTGTGCTGAAAGGCAACAGGCATTCTTTGAAAAAAATGAAACAAAACAGAATAAAGTAAAAAAAAAAAAAAAAAACAGACTAATGAATATAATGAAGGCCTGTGCAGGATTTAAATTAATGTTATGCGTTTCAAAATTGAAAGATTTTCTCCGGGAGTGCTGAAACAAGGATCTCTTTGAAACACATGAGCGTGCATCTGTCTGAGAAATCAGCTGCTCTGATGTGGAGCAGAGGCGTCAGTATCTACTGGGATTTCATTTGATCAATGTCTTGCGGATAGTTTTAGCCAACAGGTCACAATGGTTTCTGTTTAGTTTCTCCTCCGGAAGCAATCCTGACAGAGGTTAGTTGTAGGACACAAAATAGCCCTGCACGTGTGAGGGGGGTAAGTGGAGGTTAGAATGAGAGTGGAGTGTGTTTCCTGCTCACAGGGCTTTGTACCTTTCCGTTCAGACAAGGGCATGTGATTTACTACACTGCTGAAGGGAAGCATCTGTTTTTGTGTCTAATGCACAATTTAACAGTGTTCGTTACAAGGGCATAAAACATGCTGCTGGTTTTGGAAACTTCAGCATAAATGCGGTTTAATATTGGCAAAGTGAGGGAAATTATCAGCACTCACCGAGCAGTTTCTTTTAGTCATAAAACACACATTCTCCTGATTATTCAAAGTAATCTCCTTCATTTTTGGAATATTACCAACAAACTGCATCTGCAAACTGAATGAATGGATAGCAAAATAGGACAGCAAAATAAATAAATGTAATCAAAAATCAATAACATAAAAATAAAAGCTTAAATGGCACACGATAACATTTGCACACGGTGATGTATAATTTTGGTTGATTTTCTGTTGTTTCTGAATGCCTCTGAGAGTATCTGTTTCTAACCGAGGATGCTTCTGTTGTAGCTAACGGACAGTGGAATCCTTGGGGTCCGTGGAGCGGCTGCTCGAAGTCCTGCGACGGCGGATGGCAGAGGCGAGTGCGGGTGTGTCAGGGTGCAGCGGCGACTGGGCAGCAGTGTGATGGCACTGGAGAGGAAGTCAGAAAGTGCAGTGACCAGCGCTGTCCAGGTGAGCCAAAGGATAACACAATTTACATCTGAATGAAAGTGAAGAGATTATTATCTCTGATGAGTGAATTATTATTATTATGTCGTGCCGACACACACAAGTTGTGATTATAGGAGAGGGTACATTATATTACAACACTAAATGGCATTCTCATATTCACCAACGCTATACAGATTTGAGCACCTATATTTCCATACCTCCTCGTGTGTAATATGAAGAAATCGTTGCATCATATTGGAAATCCCGAAAAGCTCTTTGCATCTATGTAGTTACTCTTGTGCCACTTTGCTTTTAAGCGCCCTATGAGATTTGTCCGGAGGACTATGCAGTATCAATGGTGTGGAGACGGACGCCTTCAGGAGAACTGGCCTTTAATAGATGCCCACCCAATGCCACAGGTAAGGACATGATCAATAGCTTTATTTATAAATGGTTTAGTGTGCATGCAGAGGTCCATACATTCATTTAGGCTAGTCTTCTTATATTATTATTCCCCGTCTTTCTTCCCCTCAGGAAAAACTAAAAACTCTTTGTGACCCATCCTGTGGGAGTAAAACAAAAAGAGTAGTTTGCTCATTAAAGGCAACAAAGAGATGGAATATATTTGAATATGTATGATGACGATTCAGCCTTTTGCTTAACTGCAAAAACATGTCATTGATTGACCTAAAGTTGACTCATTTTGGCGTAATGGCTGTTTAAATCACTCCAAGAAATGCAACTGTCTCTCTACGATGGTAAAATTACCCAGCAATTTTACACTAATGTTATAGTATCAGTGTTAGACTGCACATCACAATGCTACTAATTATGCTACACTTTGAGGAATGATGGTAGATTCCTGCCACCATATCAAGCTGTCTTTTCAAACAAGCCTTTTACTTTTTAAAGCTGCCTGACTAATCTTCACAGAAACAAATCACCAAAACATCATGATAATAATATAAAGTATATCTTGTGGCAACATCTCCGTCTGCAGAGAAGGCGCATACCCTTTCATCCAATTTCCACATGCAGTGATGTATGTAACTCATGGCTACACCCGTGTGAATGGAAAACAAAATGTTAACTGTGATTCTGAGAGAGGAAATAGAAAAGCACACAGAGGTGTTCTCAGACATTAAGCAGAAGCTTTAAAATGAGCACGGAGGGAAGAGCATTAGAGCGGAGGGTGTGAGGTCTCCAACAGGGTGAGACTAACACGCAGTTCTTGAAAAGAAGAGAGAGGGGAGGGAGAAAGGGGGGGGATAATGCAACCTCTGTTGAAATATCTTTTTTGTTTTTGTTCCTGTTGAAGGTCAGTTTGCTAACAAACAAGACAGAACAATGAAGCGCTGCTGCGTGCTAAAGTTACCGGTTGATTTGACACGCTGAGCTCTCGTAAAATATTTAATCAATTGAAGGTGTTTTGAGTCGACATTTCTTCCCTGTGAAATAGCTAAACTGGCAAACTAGATGTAGCAGCAAACATGCCGTCATTCACAGATGGCTCACCTGCGGCAAAGTTACGGAGAGTAAGATTTACTAGCATGACATTAGCTTCCTGGCTTGACATTAGTTTTTATGGCTAATAACATTTGGCACCATACAAAGCTATTTCCAGATCGCCAGGAGGGCCTGTTGTTTTTTTTTTCTTTTCTTCCTCTCCGTACAATGTTGTTTGAAATTTAACACCGCTGCTGATTAAGAATTTAATTTACACCAAGAAGTGTCTTTAATGTATGTGCCAGATCCAGGTCACTCAGTCAGTCAGGCTGAGATAGTTGGCGCCTTTATAAAGCCAAACTAATTAGTTTTTTTACTGAGCGGGATCACATTAATAAATTAAAGTAATTATAAAATGATTGTTGTGAACCCTTGACATTAATGACTCATTTATCCCACATGTTTTTTTGTTTGTTTTTACTGAATTTGGATGCTGTTACAGAGGTTTCACTGACTGCTATAATACAGAGATACATGCCATTACTGCAGTCTGTGTGCTGTTGTGTGTCATTATCATACAGTAGGTCAACACGTGTTTATCAGTGATGGTGAACTCTGTGCTACTGCACTACTATCACAACAATTCGCACACTAGGTGCCGCTCCACTTTACCAGAGAACCAGGACCTGTCATGATTGCCCAAAAGAAGGGCAGTGTCATGATAAAAGGCTTTATTTGTAAAGCCAATAATCACAGTTCCAGTGTCAGCGGGTTTCACAAAGGCCTCACTGGCCTGATTATGAGCCTATAATTTAAAACAACACCTCCCATCCTTTGACCTGTCACTAGATCAAGGTCAGACCAACACTATACTCTTAATGAGGAAAATGTGAGCAGGAACCAGAACGCCTCACAGACAGACCTCCTCCTTCCAGGAGAGCCAGACATGTGATGGCTGCTGAGAGCAGATAAACAAAGATGAAATATTGATCAGAAAAGGCCGCATAGTAAGATGTGCGACGTGAATGCAGTAAGACGGCTTGGTTGAAGGGTCCAAATATGTTGACGGGGGCATCCGAGTCTACTCAGCTGTAGTCACTGCCGTCATCAAGGTCACCATAGGAACAGCACCCGGTGCAGAGGCGTCAGCATGGATGACAACTGCCACCAGAGGCGAGAAGGCAGAACAAGTTGGGACGAGACACACAGAGACACATAGAGACACACAGCAGATGATATTTGTTCGCTTTGTATCACCGAAACAAAGGTTCATAGATTGGGAAACACAAAAACTACACTAAAAGAGCGCTATGTGCTTTAGGAGAGCAGAAGAGACTGTTCCCTAGCTGTGGCAACACATTCTGGAGTTGGACTCAAGTTATTTGTCTTGATAATCATCACATTTGAAGTAAACCCTGCAATCTGAGTTTTAGGAACTCAGAAATTGAAGAGGAGCTCCAAAGCGGCCCTCGATCAAGGCTAAAGTGAAACAGCAGTTTCTGATTTTCTTTTAATACTGCACACAATTCTTGATGTGCTTCATCATCTTTCCTTTACTCTGCTGTACATTATAACATGTAAGTGAATAAGTAGTTTAATTTGTTAAACATCAAATATGCTGAGTACCATTAGTGAAATCTAATCTATTATTTAGGCTTCATAATTTGACATGCATTATTTTCCCTACTGACACCTGCAGTTACTCGTTACCCTGCAGAAGAGATTTTGCACGTAAACGTTATTGTGCTCTTATTCATGTGGATGTCTAATGAGAGCCCTGAATCTCATTTATCAATTAGAGTTTGAGTCAGCCAACTGAGAGAAGCAGCAATCAAAGCAACAGAACCACAAGCTATTAAACAACCACTCCACAGGTTAACACGGAGGAAAATAATCATGTGATCAAACACAAGACATTATCCTTTAGAATGAATGAGACAATTGTCTGTGTGCTATTAGGGTTCCTTTACCTAAAATAAAGATGTGTATTCTACACACTAAGTCTGTAAAAATCCCCCTTAGAGTGCTTTTAGAAACATCTTATCTGTAGCTCTTAGGGCAGTAAACACCGTTTGAGCCTCCCGTCTTAGGGAGGATTGTTTGGACAGCAACAGGTCACCGCCTCAGTGGAGTGCAGCCTTGCTTTTTAATCAAGCGCATCTCTACCTACCAATATTTCATACTCAACTTGCTCTCCATACATCACTGATGATGCGAGGAGAGATGACAGATTGGTGCAGAATCACAGTAAAAGCAAAATTGCTCTTCATCTGACCTCACTGGCCTGATCCCACTGGCAGTTTGATCCGAGGAGAGATCTAGTTCTAAATAAGAGAAAACTATATGTATTTACCAAAAGTTAAGTACAAATTAATAAAATACAACTGTCATCTTTTTTTTCCATTAAAAGTACAGAAAGCTTTTTCTTTTGGTACTTTTAACCGCCCATTCCCACCTCAGTAATGCATATCACATGAGCTCTTGCTAGTAGGTATTAATTTTCTTTGAAAAACTGTTTTTGTCAACAAACAAAAACGAGCTCTGGTCCAAGCATTTCACTTTTAAATGGTTTTGGCCTTGGGCAATTTGTGTCTCCTAGTGCTGCTGAATTCAACATCAAAATACAGTATATAGTGAAATGACTGCAGACTGCAGGTGACCAAGCATCTTTTGAAAGCCTTCCCGTAGCTTTGGATTTAATCTCATCTTTGAAATCAATACACACACAAGATTCTCATCTGTCATTTCAGGAACTTGACCTCGTATTGCTTTGTGTCTTTTTTGGCAATTCCCACTTAAAGCGCACAGTCTTTCTCAGTTTACAATGACCTTTAAGAATGTCAGAGCCAAAAACGGAAAATCCCAATTTCTAGGAAGAGCCAGCCTGCATGAAATACACTTTTTCGGAGTGTGAGGGCTTAAAAGATCATTGGATAACATGTGAAAATATTCTGTTGTGTGTTGGCGTCCTTACCAAGAGGGGTCTGGATTATAAAAGTAAATGTAACCTCCCAGGTGAAGCCAGTTAGGAGAGAGACAGATGCTCAGCGCGGTGTAGAGCTGTAGGCCTCTCCTGCTGCCCTCCCGGCTGTCTCATAGCGCTGCATGGGCACTCCCAGGATATAGCGATGTTTGCTGTGCACTCATGGCTTCAGTGCATATCACCGGGTAGTAGCTGTGGAAAGGGTGGGCGTCGGAGGTGTGGTTTTGATCTCGCTCTGTCTGTGTGTGTTAGTGTGTGCAAGACACAGAGAGAGAGAAAGAACAAGAGATAGCTAGGCACAGGTGCCAGGGGAAATGTTTTGTTCTGTGGGAGTTTTCCTCAGGATGTCAAGCACCTGTGTTGGAGCGGTGGGGTGATGTGTGAAGTGCACTCCACCGGGTCGACAGCAGGGAAGGTGTGATGTTGGACCCCTATGCAGGATGTGTACGCCGATGTGGGTGGATACTGGGTGGTTCTGCTATTTCGGAATCACTGTTTAAATGCCTGACAGCTATCACAGTTGAGCTGCTGCATGCTTGAATAAGTCACTGTAAGTTGTATTAAGACAGCACACAGTGCATTTATTTAAAGCCATGGGGATGTGTCTGCCGCTCATAATTCAAAGCCAGTTCAGTTCAAATACTGCAGGCCTTTCCCTCCAGAAACATCTCTCGTGGCTCAACCACTGCAAAAGGTAATGGCCGATATCAAATGTTGATGGTGGGTGATAGGCAACAGAAGTGGACAAAAGGGAGGAAGATAAGTCTCTAATGAAAATAATTAATACTTCTGTCTTCCTATCTTTTTTGTCTTTTTTTCCTTTTCCTGTATCGAACACCCTCTACCACTTCCATCTGCCTTTCTTTTGCCTCTCCTTTGGTCTTAATCCCATACCCCCTCCTCTGCACTCTCTACGTCTGCATCCCCTCTCATCACTTCCTCCTTCACTCCTTCTCCTCTCTAAATGTGTCCCTGTCTTCTTCCTCCGCAGGCACCACTAGTCGACGCTGCTCTTTGGATCACCGTGGTATGGCCTTCTGGGAGCCGCCCAGCTATGCTCGATGCATAACAAATGAATTCAGATACTTGCAGCAATCAGTAGGTGCAAAGTCAGCTCCCTCTCACTGCCTCTGTTTCCAATGCATCATAAATTACCTCCCCAGTGTTTTCCCCATCCCCCCCATTCCCATCACACCGTAGCCAAAGATTAACCACTTTCAAAAGATGAGCAAATTAAAACATGATTTTGCCATTTTTTTCTCTGTGTAATAAATGGTCCCCTGCAGTCAAGTTCTTTTGAACTATTTGATTTAGAGTTTTTGGCATGTTGTCATCCATGTTTGTCTTGTTGCTTCAGCTTGTTGATCTTTTACACTTTTATGTTGTTCCTCACTTGCTCTGTACGTCATTTTAACTAACATCAACTAGAATACATTTTTGTATTGCACCATCAAGGGACCGGATATCAAAGATGTGGAAATTGAGTGAATGGTGACTGACTTCTTTTCTATAGAATGACTTATTTACCAAAAGATCCTGGTGTGAACTCGAACCCTTTCATCCTTTTTCATCTCATGAGACATCTGGATCAGAGAGAAAATCTTTTCTTTTCTTTATTTGTATTTAAGTCTGGGTCTATTTCAGAGGGCTTTATTAAATAGCATTTATTTTTGCTTTGGTGTGTTTGCCTTTTCTCTGGAAACACAATAGAATTTCCACTAGAATAAGTAATTTTGAAAATCCTCCATCACTGTTAAAAATAAAATAATTCAGAAGAGCTGAGATAGCACATAAAGCCCTGCACCTGGGAACCTGTATTTATGGACACAAACCCTGTGCAATGATGTGAAATGTCATTTCACTGTGCAATTTCGGCCTAAATGTGTGTCTTCTGCTCCAGTTAGCTCTTTTCTTCATATCGGCTCATTTCAAAACATCCGAGAGGCAGAATACATTTCGTCCTGGCTTAGATATAAGTGTCACATTAAGGGCCTTAGAGAGCGGAGTCTTTCTTCCTGATTTTTTTCACTCCATTTAGTCCAAATGTGGAGTTTAGTGTGTGTCTCTTGAAACCTTGCAGACGACACAGATGCCCCAAGTCTTGTCTTCTGCTGTTTTTGGAGGTTCAGGGGCACCTTGCGAAGGGCCAGAGGATGCTGGCTGGGGATGGGATGTCCCAGGTCACCAAAAACCTGCTGGACCTCACTCAGAGGAGGAACTTCTATGCTGGGGACCTGCTGTCTTCCGTGGAGATCCTTCGCAATGTGACAGAGACCTTCAAGAGAGCCAGTTATGAGCCATCTTCAGATGATGTGCAAGTAAGTGGACAGTGGGTTTATTTGAACACATAGACATGGTGCTGTTTGAAATGTATTCATAACCTACAGCAAGATGGCTTACAAGTGTGTCTCTTGTGATAAAGGCAATGTTTGGTGCTGCAAACACGTAATATATGAGAAAAAGCACAAAAGCATGTTTGAAATCACACAAAATCTGACAAACGCACCCCACGGCTCCATTGTATCAAGAGATCTCCTCCCCATCCTAAGCAGTTTCATCTCATCATGTTGGGGTTGACTGCAGTCTTGATCCTCCTTATGTCAATAGGATGATGGAGATTATAGCTAAAGCTCCACCGCCATCACCAATAACATAGTTTATATCCCCAGAGCTGTGTCATTTTCAAAGACACCCTTCTCAGGCCTCTTTGTGCTGCCCTACGTGCCAGTTTCAATGTGTTTGGCTCATGCTGTGTTTTAGATGGAGCTAAACGGGAAGGGAATAGATGTTGCTCTCTGTTTGAGCAAGCTAATGTGTGCTAATGATAAACCTAATTCTCCATTGTAGTTTTTGAATGTTACTTTGTCTTGTTGTTCTTCCTCTGCAAAGAGAAATAAGTAATCATGCTGGGAAATGTTTAAGTTATGAGTAGAAATACTGTATACTTTAAATCTGTGAAAGTTCTGTTAGTTCTATAATATAACACAGCGCTTTTTCCACTGACTATTATGTTTTATCTCATAATATTACAAATTAAATATATTTTATTGGATATTTGAACATCACAACATACTCATAATGTTGGATGTTGTACTCTTAAAAACAAACAACCAAGATATTGAATATTAATGATGTCAGCGTCAGTGATTCATGCATTTGAGCATCGGCTGAATGTAATCAGACTTATTTAGCTCACAGCTTGTACTTCAGGTTAGGATGCAGGTATTGGATCAGCAAAATGTTGAACTCACCAAATTATCCACGTCCAAAGCACACTGGTATTTGCACTACAACATGTCAGAGATGCTCTTTTATGCACATGTATCCCACTGGATGTGAGATGTTCGGTCTGATGCTAATATTCTACAGGAATAAAAATCCAAATGTCCCGGTTATGGATGGGCAAACATAATGCCCATTCAACCATTTTCCCACCATAGAAAATCTATGAGATGAGGAAAGCATCCTTTTCATGGTTATTACGAGAGCTCGATAGTGTGTGAGGGCAGACAGGAGAGCAGGCAGCCAGCGCACCCCACACACACACACCCCCACCGCGTGTCTCTGAGCTAATGCAGTGTTAAAGTGGGCACATTACCACCAGAGGGAGCATAAGCATTCAAGTAGAAAACAAGATAGCCTGTGTCAAGAGAGAGAGCCACTCCCTCAGGCACATTGTAGACCAGACAAAATAACAAGGCTAAAGATCAGACAGGGGTCCTATACTACTGCAGGCATGCACCCCGAGCAGCCCCTGCTGCAGAAGAAGACAATTCACACAGCTGCTCAAACATTCCCTTTCATCTTCCTTTCTGATTGCAGCTTCTCTCCTCTCTAGCATTAAGTGTTTGCTGCATGCTGCAGGAGGTTTGAGGTATATTTCTGCCAAAGCTAATGCACAAATTCCATCTTTTCTATGGTGAAACCATCATGGTTTCAGTGTCACATTTCCTGGTGCAATTGAGCCCCGCAGCAACCGTCATTATTCCCTGATAGAAATCCCTTGAGAAATGTCAGTTTATTATCCATAACTGTTCTCTTTGAGTGCATAGTGTTTATGTGTCATGATTTTAAAAAGCATCTCGCTGCTGTGCCTGTAATACTTCTGCGTGGGTGTGTTACATATTTCCCCTTTCATCATCTCCACAGAACTTCTTTCAAATCATCAGCAACCTCCTGGAGGAGGAAAATAAGGAGAAATGGGAAGACGCACAAAAGGTAAGCACGTCGCTGTACACTTAAATAATTCAGGTTACTGCATGAATGAATGCTGTGTATCTCCAAAAAAATTAACCCAATGCTTCATTGCTGTTTCTCCCTTTGAATAGCAGAGATACAGAAAAGTCAAGTTAGTGTTGAGAGGATGTTTTATTACATATATCTCTGTGAGAGGTCATTTAGCTGGTGTGACATCTGGCCTCATTTAGAAAAAGCTAGTTCCTCAGAGCTCCACTTGGTGGCAGCAGCACTGCCACAGAGATTGTCCAACCATGAGCACTGCAGGACTCTGACACACACATTGTTTTACCCAGCTGATACAGATCACGGCCACCAGTGGGATTAGACCATTACTTCAGCTGAATTTGACTTCAGATCAAACAGTGTTGACGTGTTATTGTTTGTATCTAAGATTCTAATTCCTGGTCTGCCTTTCTCTGACATTGTAAGGCAGCTCCATCATATGGAGAAGCTGTTTAGTCCAAATGATAGTCTCAATATCTAATACACATTTAGGGACAACAGACTGCAGCACTACAGTAATAGTGGACTGTAGATCAAAGTTTAAGTACAGAACGGTGCACTTTCTCAACACTGTATTTATCCGAGGAGGTTGGCGTCTGGTTTTACGTCCTCTCAACGTGAGAGGTGGCAACTGTCGCTTTCAAAACTGCCACTGGTGTCTGAGAACCTGAGCCCTGAAATCCCTCTCTAACAGAGATACCATCTGTGATGACTGCGAGTCTGCAGAGGGCATCTGCTCTGTTGTCACCTTCACTGCTAAATTGACATAAATTGGGTATCACCTGCACCGGCACATGACTGAGGGGGTGTCTTAAAGTCAGTCAGATCTCTTTTTTTGTCTTTGTTTCTCCATGCCTGACTTAGTAGGGGAATGCAGCAGTTCAAACTCAGCTAGGAGTGCCAGTCCTTGTTGTCTCTACAGGCAGTAATTAGGTGTTTACTCACTGCAGCTTTAGTTCGGCAGGCCTCAAAGGTAGGTTGTCAGTGAGAAGAGCTTGCAAATGAGCGGGGTTTGTCAGTGTGAATGCGTCAGAGATGGAGACAGACAGATCAGAGGAAATATAGGAAAGGTTGTCTATGTGATTGAACACCCAGAAGAGAAATGTGTTAATTATTTCTGTAGTTATTAATGTGCCTGTCCGTTAAGTACTGCTTCAGTTTCTGCACTCCACCAAGAGGACGTTGGTCGAAGCGACGTCATCTGATTTCAACAGACGACGCTTGGACTTCACAGTTGTCAATATTTCTCACTTGCTGGCTTTTCTTGCATGAATGAGTGTTCTGAGCTCAGTGTCCACAGCACCCACACGCTGCGCGCAGCGGACATTCACATGAAACGCCTCACTATGAGGTTTTACTGGCTGTGGAGTTGGCTCTGTGCAGAGATCACTATATATTCAACTCCTGTCACTGTTACCATGGCAAGCAAAGGAAGAGCTCTGTCTACACAACCTCCACTGCAGCCGTTTCCCCGCGCTGCCTTCACATTGCACGGTTGCCATGGAGACCAGCCGAATGAGCATGACTGCACTGTGCGTCAGACATGCCGGAAGGGGCGACGTGATGTGCTTTTCTCCCCCACTCCGGCTTTCACTCTGCTGTGTCAGAGGCTCTCAACTTCAGCATCACTGATCCGCCTGCCTGGCTTAGCAGCGTCACGCGTCGAGGCGCACGCAGAACACAAGGTGTTACCGAGGAGGGAAGTACCTGCCTCAGGTGTTTGTTGAAAACCAAGAGTGAGGTGTTAATTGCTAAATGCCACATGAATGCCTCCCCAATTGCCTGAAATCACTGTTGTGTGCATACCACATTTACTCAGAAAGACATTTTGAAATGTTGTCACCTCATTGTTCTATTTTGTGAAATGTGTTGCATAAATGTCGTCATGTGTGGCAACAATCAGTAGTCTTGATATCCCAGTCAAGCGACAAAACTGGTGCCCCTAAAGCCTCTCATTAGATCTGCCCCATAACCACTTGATTGGCAGCCATGCCAGCGCTCCAGTCTTCTGAAGGTCAATTACCGGATTAGTGTTCTTTTGATCTATCGGTTTGGAGGAAAGAGCCGAAAGAGCAGCGTTACTGGTCCAGCCATGGATCTGTCCATGGTGCTGAATTCCAGTCTCTGCATTCTCTCACTGGGCGCCGCTGTCCATGAAGCGTCACATGAACCCAGGCAATCACCCTTGACTTGGCAGAGCCGTTCAGAAGAGGAGCCAACCAGCAACTGTGTGTGCAAACCCGGTGGTTATGGCTCTGATGCTGGTCTCACACGGATGGCTCAATTAGGACTGCATCTATCTACCCATTCTTTACGTGATCATTTGAGCTGTGAACCAGCAGATACATTGAACATCTTCACATTTGAGAAGTGGGAAAATGTAAATGTTTTTCAGAACTATTACTTGAAAATAATATAACATTTTTAATCTAAACTTATTGCTTTTCTGTTTATTTAGCGATCATACTTGTTTTGTATGTTCTTCTCAGCTTCTGAATTTAACTATATACCTGCAAGCTTATCTCTAATATGTTGTGTTTTACTAGTATTATGTTAGGCTCCACACTCTTTTCGATGACAATGGCCATCATGAAAATATCCTGTTTTTATCTTGTCCAGATCTATCCTGGAGCAGTGGAGCTCATGCAGGTCATAGAGGAATTCATCCACATCGTTGGACTGGGCATGAAGGATTTCCACAATGCCTATTTGATGACGGGGAACTTGGGTAAGAATCGGCCCACTTTTCCTCCATGCCCACAGCCGCTGAGCTCGTTTTAGCATCTATTTCTGCTTGACATGGACGCATAATCCCTGTGCGCTGCTGTCTCCTTGTGTCAATTTCCACACCATCATTAATTTAGGATAAATGGTGCATGGTAAGGGTGGGGGAGTAAAATTACTGCTAATCAATAATGTTAATTAAAACTGAGCTTGTGGTCTTAATGTGCTAAATTCCTATGAAAACACTTAACACTCATTCCGATATCCAGAGCGTGCAGTGTAGGAAGAAGAGCTTTTCTTTAATAGAGCTGTAAAGGAAGAAAAAAAATGACACATAGTATATTTTATACTATTTTACACAAGCTAAATACAATTGTGAAGTAATTTTTTATTGTGTAAAGCAAATATGGTTTGAATAGAAATGCAATAACAAGTGCAGACGATTACTGTTACAATCGCTGTTTTATTATTCACTATATCGTATTCAAAACCCACGCGCTTTTCATTCATCATAGACATGTAATATCTATCCATTCTTTCAAAGGCTTTTTTTCCACGATCAAATGAAATGTATGTGTCATATTTGAAGGTAAAGTAATACTGTGTGATTTGGCATTGTACTGCAGTCCTTTGAGAAAGACATGATTAGCAGAGCGTATCCTTAAAGCACATTGCGCAGAAGTGCAGCAGCATAACAAAAGATTGTTTGTCAGTTCTTTTCGAGATAAGCAGTCATGCATAAACATTGTGGGAGTGTCTGCTAAAGGGATATAACATTGGAACTGAAATTACAACTTATTCTTTGCAGCTGTAATAAATCAAAAATCAAAAATTCTGCACCACTGATTGGGGTCTGATTATTAACTCCCCTTTTTTTGATAAAAGAGTTGTCTTTGAGCAGTATTTCTCGTTCCTTCTGTTCTCCTGGGTTCTTTTTGCTGCTGCCTCTTGGATGATCTGAGGTCTCTGTGGCATTTCATTTCATACTCAGCCGTAAATGGTGTCTTACTGGAATGGAATAATAGAACTGCAGTCTTGATTTATTCATGCTGCAAGTGAATGTGAGCATGCACAGCTTGGCTGGCAGGCAGTTCCTCTGGAGGAGAGAGGTTTCTTCCTTGTGTTTCTCTTACAATAGCCAACATTTGACCCATTTCTAGCAAACACTCACACTCAGTGGCTCTTTATGGTAAATGATTTCCATAATGATGAATAGGAATAGCAAAACAAACATGGCACAATGAATGCACCCATCAAAATACCATTATGAAGCACCATGAGACGCAAATTAAGTAAATAAGGCGCGAATGCATTTCAGAATGCCAAGCATTAATGACTTCTTTCACAGACGTGAGAATATGTCTGTGCCCTTCCACTGTTTTATTCTCCTTCCAATTTGGCTTAATGGCAATACCCTCCTCTTTCTGCTTGAAAAAGCATTAACACATGACCCCTGCTTTATACAAAATATGTAATCTATTCTGTGAAGTGTGTTATCCAGTTGTATACACATTCTTTGAACAGCAGTGTGTATTGCATGGCTAAACTCGATTGTGAAATACTTGACTCTGATTATATTAGGCAGCCGTAAGACTGTCGAGCTTCTCCTCAAGTCTGTAGGACTGTGGATTAAACCGTGTCAGACATGATACGACAGAACATTGTTTGGTAAACATGGAGTCATGATGCAACTCAGCATTGTGTTTCAGTTTTAAAGAAAGCACTGAGTGGCATAATCAGGTCCCTTTCTTGGAAGACTACACTGGAGTTATATTTTACTGCTGACTTTTTTTCCAAGCATACTATTACTTTTTACAATTCATAATATGTTTTGTTCGATTGGTTTCTATTAAGATCATACAATATGTCAATCAACTTACAGAGCCTCGACTCAATCAGTCTACTAAAAGGATCACAATGTCTTTATGCTTACTTTCATCAAAGTCATGATACATGGTTGGGTGCCACTGCATTTAAAGGGTTCCTGGATTTAAAAATATACTTGACTGAATTGATGTATGTTTATTTTCACACGTGTACAGAAATAACAGAAAACATTGGCTGCATGAAAGATGGTAAAAGTCTTATACTTGTTGGCATTAAAACAGTGTGTGTTTGTCAATTTTCAGTTAATGGAGCCAAAACAGAGAGAATAACCAGTAACTGTTAAGTTTCACAAACCTGGATCATGCTACAAATGAATGTGATCTCCTTAATAAGGAAACTACACTAAAATCAATGGTCCTTTTTAAAACATAAGACTAACTGTGTTGGTGTGTTGGCATGACATGCCAGCACTGGAGCTTATTAGAAACACTGACATAGCTCATTTTGATAGGATAATTAAAGTTGAATATTTCAGACTTAGGTGTAGGTGCCTCTAAATGAGTGTGATGAAACCTGATAGAAAAATGATGACTGCAACTCAACACTGATAGTCATTGCTCCCTACGCAGAGGGGGGGGGAGTAGCAACATTTTATATATCATTAGACTTTCACTCTCATGTAGCAACATATGCTCATACCGAATGTGAATTAAATGTATTGAGAACTTTTTTGAAAGAAAGTAGCTTCCAGATTTATTTTTACAGTTCTCCAGGTGCGACTTAAGTCTTCCTGATTACTTCATGCACCTTTTTAATGAGTTGCAGCTGTGTTGGATCCTCAGTTTCACTAATAAAACAGACAACCCCCAGACAACCCCCCTTTCCTTGACACACATTTAGTTGAAATACACAAAATGGATAATGTTCTCAGTCCTTAGACTTTAAAAAGTTTGAGGTCTTTTTAGTTTCCATCCTTTATGATGCATTGCTTCCTGTACATTTCCACGGCGTTAAAAGGCTTGAGGATTACTGAAAAAAGACATCATTATAATGTTGTTCTTTTAAGACTCAGAGAAATGGACTGACATGCCGTAATTTTAAGCCATTAAAGGTTTGATGCGTATGTACAATTTTGAATTTCTGTATGTCTAAAATAATTGGAGGGGGGACTTTATTGATGCTACATTTAGAAAGCACGTTATTTTTGTCTGTAAAAAAATGCTAAAGTGCACCATAACCATCATTTTGATGATGCAGAACTGAGGCAGTCTGATTTCTGATGCAGTTTTTTTGGAACATCTTAGCACAGAGGCAGAGGGGCAATTTGGCTTTTGAGCAATTATTGGAAGATGTAACAGTAATGAGCTGCCTCTGGCTAGAATCAACCAGTACCTTGTTTCCCTGCAGGTGGAAAAATATGAAGGTCTTCTTGGGAAAATAGGGCCTTTATATAACAGGTGCATTCATTCAGTCATATTTTACCATGTATTTGGAAAATAAGTAAATAAACCGTACTCTATTTTGATAATACACAATTAAGACATGGAACACATAGTTTTCAGGGTAAGGATTTCACCCCTAGACAAAGCAGAGGCTTTAATCACCAGCCACACAGTAATGCCAGCTCACACTACAGCCGAGGCCACGTGGCCTTTTTGATTAAAGGAATGGAAAGTTTTGCAGCTCCATCGGTGGAAGCCAAGTGGAGATCATCTGGCTGAGTAAGATATTGCAGCATCATTTCGTCAGTAATTTATGGCAGCCTTTTGACACCTAGATAAATACTGGCTGTCACCGGTGCATCGTCCTCTGTCCTCCTACTTTTAGTCAAATAACCTTGATTGCGAAAGTCTCTCCACTCCAGCAACTCATTCTCTCTCCTTACAACCAAACACTTGGAGGACAATGTGAAACATGAGACATTTTAGAAAATTAGACACCACTTTGGAGGTGAAAGACATCATGCACTTTTGACATTTTTGTTCTGGCTATCTATTGTGAGGCTTTACTTCATGGTCGAACGGATATTTTGACATTGATAATGATTAATTGTGATTACACACAAATGCGACGGCTGGACATGCTCATTAATTAGTTTTCTGTGTAAAATGTTTGTGTTGTCTGACCTCTCGTGAACGCATTCAGACGGAATGAGCAATGCTATAATTCCCCGCTCGGGAAAATGAGCCATACAGAATACTCTGGGCACTGAATCGGTGTTCAGATTCCTCACAATCCTAAAGGATCACTTCATTTGTGCTGTCTAGCCCCATCAGGCAAGTGCAAAGCCCCATTTACCTGCAGAATTATCCAGGACTCTGAAAGACAGTCGCACTAGCACCCTGTTGTGTTTCACAGTGTGCCTCCGTGACTAAAACTATACAAACACACACACTTACCACTGCTGCGCCGAACATCTGGCGCTGTGAACAGGACTCTTTGCAAATGGCGGTTCTTGTGGTGCTCTGTGATTTTGTGCCCGCTGCTGGATCATCCGAATCACACAGACACACCTTCTGTCACACATTCCACTCAAACATGGAGTCTTGCCAGGATTTGAATTGAATTATTGGCAGAGCACAAGGAACAATGAAGCCTTTGCATCAGGATTAGCCTCAGATTCCCCTCACTAAAGCGCCACCTGACTGGGACTGGATGTGATACCAGGTAGAGAACAGTGCAGCTTTATCCTCCCCTTGTAATGCTGAGGCCCTTTCAGTTGATCCTGCAGGTATTTTCCTTGTCACTGCCTTAGAACATGGACTGGCCTTTTATGGCACCTCAGCAGGGAGGTGAGAGAAGGAAAGAGTGATTAAGGGGATTAACTGTCTACCAGTTGCCGGGTGCCAAATTAAGCTTTGATTTTGCACTTTATGTTAAATGTGTACATGAATGAATTACAGCACAGTTGGGGGTATCTTTGACTTATAAATGACCTGTATATTCACATGCACAATTCAGTTTCACAAATGAAAAGTGTGTGTCTGTGTTTCTCACTTCATCAAGATTGAACATGTAGACCTATCATTTTCTACTTAGTGATGTAAGAAATCTCAAACAGTGTCTGAATACTCTGGCAACTAGATGTCAGTGTTTAAAGATATGCCTCTCAATTTAGGAGCGTTATGTTTCAATCCTGTGCTTTGAATCAGGTACTATAATTGGAGTATATATATGTGTGTGTGTGTGTGTGTGTGTGTGTGTGTGTGTGTGTGTTTAACTGACAACATTTTCATTTAAAAAGTCAAGCAGAGGTGGTGTTGCACAGCTCTGAGTGAAGTTTCTGCTCTGTTGTGTACGTATTTACACCTAATAGTGCAATATTATAAACAGCGCATACAACAGCGCAAGCAAAACCTTTCCATTGCTGCCCAGCAGAAATTCCAAGCCTCGCCACATACAATGAGTTTGATTGATATTGATGACGATAGAAAACGTACTTATATGGCACATTTCAAAACGGGCGTCTTGCACATTTCCAGTTGCTTTTCTTGCTGAGAGTGAGATGACAACGATTCCAATCTCGTATCTGCATGGTAAATATGAAGCTGCAGCCGGCTAGCTTAGCGTACCTTAACTTAGCTTAAAGACTGGAGAAAGAGGAAAGAAAAGATGGCTTGATTTACGTTGAAAGTCACGGCTGCGAGCCAAGAAGTAGAAATGTTTCCAGTCTTTGCACTAAACTAACTGGTGGCTAGCTTGAGCTTTCATATTGACAAGAAAGCGATCTCCATCTTCTCATCTAATTCCCAGCAAAGCAAATAAGCGTATGTCCCAAACGTAATGATGGTAATACACAGTGTTTACGCAGCAAACATAGATAAACACATTGATACAGAAATAAAAAAGTAAAAACACATAAACATGCATCTGTAGTTGATGTGTGACCTGAGTTCTGATTCTCCATCTATAAAGTCATTAATATTCTGAAGTATTGAACCTCAGTAATTCTTCGTTGGTGTGTTTGTTTGAATCCTGCAGTGGCCAGCATCCAGAGACTCCCAGCAGTGTCTGTGATGACTGACATCAACTTCCCCATGAAGGGTCGTAAAGGCATGGTTGACTGGGCCAGGAACTCTGAAGATAAAGTGGTCATCCCAAAGGGCCTCTTCGTTTCTCAGTCAGCAGGTATGCGGCAGTATACATATCAGAGCCTTTGTACTTCTGGTCAAACACGTCTTTTTTCAGGACTTGCACAATTCTCATATGTGATTGTTTTTTGATTATTTATCATTATTATTATTATTATTATTATTATTATTATTATTATTATTATTATTATTATTATTATTATATTATATTATAATTATTATTATATTATTATATTAATATATTATATTATTATAATGATTATTTGTCATTATTTAGCATTAGTAAAGCATGAGTAAACACTTAATTCATCATTTATAAAGCATTGTTCAAACATGAACACTCATTAGTAACTCATTAGTATGCAATTCATAAAGACAGTTACACATGTTTTATTCTTGATCTTGTTTATTCTTGATGCATCATCTATAAGTCCTTAACAATTGATTTGCAATATATATTACTTAATTTACAAATGGGGAATCCATCATTTATAAAGTATGAAAACCCAATCATGAAATGCATAATAGTCAAGCTTATTAATTGAAGAATAAAAACATTTATAACTGTGTTTATGAATTGCAATGAGTTACTAATGAGTGTTCATGTGGAACAATGCTTTATAAATGATGAATTAAGTGCTTTACTAATGCTAAATAGTGTGTTATTATAAAGTGCTACCTTGTTTTTGAATATATATGAAAAGTTTACTTCTCTATTTAAATTGCAGTAACATTTCCAGAATCTGCAATAGAAATGTAGGATAAATGCATAGTGAATAGACAATGATGGATTCAGTGACTGCTGAGTAGCGTGAAATAAATAGCTTGACATCTTAGCAAAAGCTGAATGACTTTAGTTGAATTGCTCTGTCTGTAAACTTACAACAAGACTTGCACACAGACACATCAGTCTTGTGCAGAAGGTCTTTTCTTGATGTGTCATGCTACACCACCCTTTGTTTTGGGAAAGTGAAATAATGCTACAAGTCTTTGAACACAGCCACTTTGCTTGCCTCTGCTTGTTCAGTCACTGAGTTTTCCATCGACTAAGCGCTTTTAGCTTCCCTTCAAAACTGCCAGTCGCCACTGTATATTTCAATGCAGAGCCAGACAATCTGGTTAATTGGTGTAATCAGTCTTATCGGGAATATATATCAAAGATAACAAAACAAGGGATTGATTAGGAATCTGTGCCATGTGCCTAATCCCAGCCACTCTCATTTAGACAGTGTAAGAAGCTTTAAGGACTTCTCTTACTGGAGTCAACAAAGTCTGTTAATAAAAGATTTGATAAGTGAAAAGTGTTTGTAAAAGTGTTATTGCTATTTAGAACTAGCAGTTAAATCCTCAAATTGTATGAAGGAAATTCGTCATGTTATTGGAAAGCAAAACCTACAGTATTAAATATATACAGTATACACATTTTGAGTATTTACTTTTGTATCTATCTGTCAACAAGGTCCACTTGTATAATGGGTGACACATCAAAGAGGAAGTATATTAGTATGTAAACCTGCCAACAATGTTAATGAATTGGTAATTTCCCCTTTTAGAAATGGAGGGATCGCCTGTCTATATTTTGGGAACAGTGCTCTACAAGACTCTTGGACTCATGCTACCTTCACCAAAGTAAGGGCAGAATATCTCCTTGTTTGTATTATGAGACATATTTAATCCTTTGGAAACTTCAGAGCTGTCCATTTTTATTCAGAGTAAAACAAGTCTTAAAAACAGGCTGTGCCTGAAATGTTCCACTTTAAAGACATGAAAGTTTCAAAAGGAGAACGAGGCAACCAAATATGTTTCCTTTGCTGCTTTTGTTGTGTATGCTACTTTAAGTTAAAGTTAAAGTTGATGACCTTAAAGGATACTTCTCATTTATAATTGTTACTAATGAGTCCTAGCAACATAAATAAGGTTCTGGTATATATATAAAACTTAGAGAAAATAGTGTGCTTGTGTTTAGTCTTAATGAAACAAATGCACTGTAGCATGGAAAATGTAGTTAATTAAAAATGACATGAGTGCCTGGAAGAGCAGCAGGATGTCCTGAACAAACACCTGGTGTCACACCCCGATCAACAAGTCCCTGGCACCAACGTCCCAAGGACAGGACGGTCATTCCAGGACCGGCCATGCCAGCTGTCACAGGTGGAGCAGCAGCCCTCTGTGCACATGTGGAGAGGAGCTCATAATGGGGCTCTGAAGCTCGCCCTCTCCAGACTCACAGGAGGATAAGCACATCAAGCAGCAACTGTTAGACTTACGGATTTTCTATTTGCCAAGTGTTAAGCTTTTGAGGTTTCAAAGAAGAAAATAACTTTTTCCCCACCAAGTATCAGAAGTCTCGAAGTACACTTAGAGTTGAGAACTGAAGCACTTATCCATGTATGCCATTGATTTCCATTTTTTAAATAATCCCAGAAAACTGACTTGTATTGTGTGACAAAGTCGGATAAAGATTTTTTTTTTGCTCAAAAGCAGCCGCTGTCCTACCAGCAGCACGCTGGTAGGACAGCGGCTGCTGCAGTCTCACCTCTACGTTCCTTTGTGAAGTTGACAGTTTTCTTCCTAGTGGGAAGCGCTCATGGATTTCAGCTTCTAATAATAAGAATATTCTGTCATCTGTACAAAAGCTGGAGATGGTTTTTGAAACAGGACTATGATGGCAGATTTCTTTTTTAAAGCGTAGGTAACAAAGAAACATCTCGTTCAGTTGAGGCGAGGCTTTGATTCGTACTCTCTGTTGGATGTTTTCAAACATCCTGTATAGCTGCTTTGAAGTCTAATGGGCAGCTTTTTAAATCCTCCCAACCTGTATATTTGGGTTAGTTTTCAACACAAGCTGCATTAGAGAAAATACTTTGACTACTCAAGTAGTTTAAACATTAACTCAAAGCACTCTATATTTTGTGATTATTAGATTAGATCAGAGGGGAACTTTAAATTCAAACTCATAAATTCCTCTCGGAGACCCCAAATCAGGTTTGGTACAAGTGTTTTCTATAGATCCCACATTAATCTCATTGACTCTGCACTTGAACCTAATCCAAGTGTTAATGCTTCTTCACAGAGCATAACAATATACCTGAGGTATTTTAAGTGAAATCAGGTTTAAGACTTTGAACATTTGAAATGTTCATCATTTATACCTCTGTAAAAGACATGTAGAGAGTGCTAACACAGTTAAGCTTATAAATCCGTTATGATTTGCCTCTACTTTGCCATATTGTGTTAGAAAAAGGAGGGTCAGCATTTGACCCTCAATTACAATTCAACAGTGTGTGATAGGAACAATAGGAAGTTACACGCCTCTTTGTTTGATTCAGGAACCACACAGTTGTGAACTCCAAGGTCATCGCTGTGACTGTGAGACCTGAGCCCAAGACAACTGAGTCACACCTGGAGATTGAACTGGCTCACCTGGCAAATGTAAGCACCACAGTCACTCTGCCATTTTCAGATCAACTAATACTGTCTGTGGTGGCCTGTTCCTTGTTCTTGTCCTATTCTGTGCCACGTTACAGGACTCCGTTTCTTGACTCACAAAGGGTCAAATAATAACTCTGGAGACGGTGATTTCATTTCCATCATTTCGTCGATTTATTTTCACTGTTATCGAACAAAGTCAAAAATCTAACTTGAGTTCTAGCGTGAGGTCAAAGACTGTGCCGATGTCCCGTTCTACATGAAGAAAATATAACCCGAGATTCAGTCCCGCCCCTTCCTCTTATAGCAGCTGATCCTCATCAGATTAATATAAATAATTCCCCAAAAAAGGCATTATTTAAAATATGAATATAACATCCATTCATATGGCAAAGGGATGTTTTTAGATCATACAAATAAAGGACATGACATGATTTGTAATCAGCCAAATAAGCCAAATATATGGCTCCAACAAATATATGAGCCTATGAATTGTTGGCATCTGGCAGGAGCGTGTTTGTTTATCAGCAAGTATGAAAACTAAATGGTTGATATTAGTACAATTAATAATATCAATAGGATTATTAACAAATGTGAACAATAACGGGGCACCACACTGAGATCAGGGATTAAAAACCAAACAATAATTTAAGGTCCCTTTTTGTTAACACTCTAGAAAGAGTTTTTATGTATGTCCATTGACTGAACGTTCTACAATGACCACGGCACATATAACCTCCCATCAGCCGGCACACAATGGTGGTTAATTGGCCTGATAATTAATTTGCAAGCGCCCAGTGTCATGAGAGCTGCAGTCAGATAATTACATGGACAATCCCTTTTATGATCCAGGCCTCTTTATTCATCTTGGAGATAAAGTGCATGCAAGTCAGCAAGTGTGTGTGTGTCTGATGTTGCACTCTGCACTCTAATTTATGTGATCCATGAAACACAAAGATTTACACTGAAGGACGAATATGCAGTCTGCTTGTGATGATGTTGTTGATGATGATGATGATGATGGTGATGATGGTGATGAGGATCAATTATCACCATAGTTTAACTGATAAACATTTTGTCCTTTCTTGCCTTCCAGGGAACAATGAACCCTTACTGTGCACTGTGGGACAGCACCATCATGTAAGTGGGCATGCTCTTTCACTTGTCTTACTTGTTCTATGTTGTTGTTGTTGTTGTTGTTGTTGTTGTTGTTGTTGTTGTTATATTGCTTTACTGTTATGCCTCTGGGTTAGTCTGCATCCTCCCTTCAGCTTCAAAAGTCAGGAAGACATTTTCTTTTGCAGAGAAGTTGGGTGAGCCAATAGCACAGCAAACAAGAAAGGGAGCTGGGGAAATAAACCTGCAAGACAAACTTATACATTAAGGCCTGATAAGGGGGTGGACAAAATAATAGGAACACCTGATGAGATAGCCCTGCACAACATCCCATCTATGAAACTGTTGTGAAGTAGACAGTATGAAGTATAGACTCTTAACACATGTTGATTTAAGCCTAAAGTAATTCCGTTTGAGTTGTTTTGTCCAGGGTCTTTAGTGTGTGGGTGAGGCTCTGCAAATCGAGTGTTCCTGTGTCTAAGCATAGGCACATAAACTGACTCTCTTCACTCAGGAATTTGATCCTGTAAATCACAGTTATGAAGACATTCTTACAAGTGAGTCGTACTTACAAGTGAGCCGTACTTGCCAGAATATTAAGTTAAAGTCAATTAGCAGCATGTGTGGGTTTCAATAGACATCATCTGAAAAATACAAAATGTAAAGGCAATTTACAGAGATGCAAACAGGCCAGATAGTCTCTGTCTGAAGAGCTGGAGCATCAGCCACAAATACTGCAGAGTGATATAACATCGCAAGAGGGAATACTCTCAGAAAACAGGAGGACGGATGCAAAACATAGCTGCATTAGCAAAAAGAAACACACGACAACAGCACAAACTAAAACCAAAAGTCATAATCATGGAGACAAATGAAGACCTGACACAATCGCAACAAGACTTATGTTATCCGTCAACACTCTTTACATTTACACTTCTTATTGATCATTTTCTGAGTCTGTTTTGAGGTGGGCTTGTTTTGCCTGATTTTGGTGTTATGATGCTGTTTCGCAGGATTTGGTGTTACGTTGTTTGCAGTGGAATGATTTTTTCTACCTGTGCTGTTAACATTTGACAGCAATGTTCTTGTCCGAGTCTCACTTGATAAAACCAAAGTTGTTAAAGCATTTCCACTCGCAGAAAGTCAACCTGTCTAGTTCCTTGCAGGGAGGCCTGCTTTCGCTGAGAGACTGCTGTTTACTAATTACACACAAAAAGGAACACAAGCTAATAGCTTTTGAATTATTAACACGTGTCTTTGAATGCAACTCGGGCTGTTTTTTTTATCATAAAAAACAGGCACCTGCCACCAGCAACGACAGGTGTTGCCAAATCAACCAGGAATGAAATCTTGAGACCATTGGTATGGTAATGTTTTTCTAAAACAGAAATAGGTAACACTTTATAATAACTACACACTATTTAGCATTAGTAAAGCACGAGTAAACACTTAATTCATCATTTATAAAGCATTGTTCCAACATTAACACTCATTACTATGCAATTCATAAACACAGTTATACATGTTTTATTCTTGAGTAATAAGCTTGACTATTATGCGTTTCATGATTGGGTTTTCATACTTTATACATTTGTAAATGACGTACTATATATTACAAACCAATTAATAAGGACCAGAAATATTAACACATGCCACATTGCTGTATAGCATGTAACACCACAGCCTTATACATACAAATAATTTAATAGGGCAGTTACTGGAAATAGTTTGGACCACCTCAGGCAACAACTAATATGAGGTTGTTATTTTTACTCTGAAATAGCATGTGCACTGTGCATAGTCCGTCCACTATCATGGTATTCGAGGGCAACTGGCCTATTTTTGAACAGCAAAAATACAACTAGGACAACTCCGCTCTATTCACTTTCTCTGACTTTCACAAACCAAGTGTTTAATTTCAGCATTTTTTCCCCAAGTCATTTTAATCAGAGCACCGCTGAATGACTCCACGGTATGATTATCATGTTCATTTCAAACAGTTGGCTCGTCCTTTAACACAATAGCAGCCACTCTCAGGACTCATTGAAGGGGGTAATACACCATCTGTCAGCCATGTTGGTCCAAACCAGAAGAGAGCGCTCACTGTAACCATTAGCCCAACGAAAATGGTGTTCACAAGTGGAGAACTGTGTCCTCTGACTCGCTGAGGTCCAGATACACAACATATGAATACTTTGCAGAACACAGCTACAGAAAAGCTTCCAGAACTGAGTCTCTGCTGCTTCACTTTCATCCCAGGGTGGAAGCCTGAGGCCTCAGTGTTCCTATGTGACAACACAAGGAAAAACTCTTGTGATTTGTCTGTTTATGTAAGCAGCTGGGGAGACCGTTTTGAGAAGAGAACATGCTGTTCATCGCTACAAAGCTGTAGCTTGATGCTGTGATATAATCCATACATTCTACATTTGTTGTGGGGCTTTCTGTGCTTTGGCCAAACTTTGCCATGCAGAGAGAACCGAATGGGAGTATTTTGAATAAAGTGCTGTTAAATCTTAATAACATGCAAAACTAGATAGATGCATTGATCATCTTTTTGTAAAAGAGAGCAATAGGAGAGTTTCTTGTGCTTTTTATTTTGGACATTTTCTACTGAATCAAGGCACTAATTAGAATAATTAGATGTATTAAAAATCCATTCATTTCAGGGAAAGGGAGCTAGCAAAACAATTCAGAAAAACAAATATTGGGCAAAATTTGGATGATTAAAACGTGCTTTAACATTTGTTGAGACAACATAATCCACATAATTATATAAAGTATCTTTTGAAGTGGAGTGATCATTTGCAGTGGTGGCAAGTGGCTAAACACATTTTCTCAAGTACTGTACTTCAACAATAAAACGCTGCTTGTATGTTATGCATCAGTCATATTACTCCAATAATACCAGGAATGCAGGAATTTTACTTTTAATGGGGTATTTGTGGTGTTAGTACTTTTACAAGTAAATGACCCATTTGAGTCACTAGTAATTAGCAATAATAAGAGGAGGATAATTATTGTGACTATGAATAAAATCATCAGGCAGATATTTTTCTGCATCATTTTAAATATGTGTTGACAAGATAATTAGTTCCCAAGCAATCATAATTTACTTCTTTGCAAGTAAAATAAGCTAAATTGCACCTGTCACACGTGGCAACGGTCTGGAACACATTTAATAGAATGCACTCCCTGAGATTGTCATGTTTTGACTAGTTTTGTAACCCGGACAATTAAAGGATAATCTACTGCACCTGCCAGGGAGGAGCTCAAAGTATAAAAGATAATAATGTAGTAAAGAATAAAACAAATATATGAATAAGCATGCTAATATGCAGCTCTCCATGTACAAAAATAAAACATTATGGTAGCCAGAAAGCCAATATCGGTTTGTTTGTTTGTTTGTTTGTTTGTTTATCTCATTTACACTTCAAGTCTGCAGCTCCACAGCACCGAGTGTAAACAGGTCAGATGCATACATATTACTCTTTGAAATGTCAATATTTTCAGCTATCAAACAAGACTGAAATTGCCAATATCCCACCACTGTGCCAAGGGAAAAATGTGAAATGCAACGCAATAGTTTTAGATCAGTCAACTTCCCTGTAGTCTTCAAAAATACAATTTTGAGGGAGACTTATTATCTCACACTAATGTGCACTATCTTGGAGATTTAGTATCATTGTGACTCCGGTATGAGTTTAAATCAGATTACTTTCCAGCCTGGCTTAGAACTCATCTTTCTTCAAATGGTTTCAGAAGATTATTCTCATTTTGAGCATTGTAATCGCTTGCATCAATTTTAGCTTCTTAGTTGCTCCAAACTGCCACCAAATCTACATAAAAAGAAAAATTAGAGAATGACATTACAAGCTAGTTTGAGCCTTTTGGCATTCCCCTGCAATTAGATGCTTTAAAAAATACTCATTGTAAACCCTGAGGAGTGAATGGAAAGCCATATGAGTGTCTTTCTGACTTTTTAATCACAGATGTTTTAAATCCTCCACCAAAGTCGTATCCAGGACAAACCTTCATCATTCAAGGCTTTTAGATCCTGAAATAACTTACCACATCAGAATTAACAGCACATTGACCCTTCTTTAAAACATCTTTATTACACACAGCCTTTTTTACTGACTGACGTGTTTATCTTACCTGTGTTTTTTTTATCTTGTTTGCTTCCATTCTAAAACACTCTAAAGGTGATACATTATATTCTTACTATGATGTGATTGTGAGTATTTAATCTATTTTCTTTTTACGGTGCAGCATAACCAAACAGATTGTTATCTTTATGGATGAACATGTATGAGACAAGCTGCAGTGGGAAAAATGTGCTAAGACTCAGACCAAAATATTAAGTGTTTCCTCCTTTTAAAATCTACTCGCGTCAATTTTGATTATTTAGTCTGCAGAACATACAAATAATAACAGCCTGAATTATAAACCAAAATAAAAAAAATGGTCATAGACACTTTGTAATAACAGGAAACTAAGCAGCATCAAGCAGTTTGTTGTTGGACTGGATTTTAGATACGACAATTAAAAATCACTTTAAAATACAGTTACCTAAACTGATGAGTAGTAACATGCTGTTGTTCAGCTTTTGTTCATGAATTACCTCAATAGTTATATCTCAAATTATACTTATACAGTTCATAGCATGAATATACCAAGAAAACTCCTTCCTGTGGAGCAAAAAGCTATTAATCATTTATGCGTTAAGGTGTGAATAGCAGCTGTTGCAGCTTCAGGTTCTAGTAACATCTGGATATCCTGGAACTGAGCCAAACAGGCCACACCTAATACTGCCAACTGAGAGGGAGGAAGGACCAAGAGAAACCTGTATTGCAAGACTTGGTTCTCCATCAGCAGGGTTCTTAAACAGTAGTATGATATAGACACCAGAAGATGCATGAGTGCCATTGACACACTTCCAGCTTTGCTGTGCTTATGCTTACAGACAAACACAATCAGCCTTCTATAGCTTCTCACAGACTGTTGGACCAAAATAAGAATCTACAATCAACAGGTTTGGTCTACTTAAGTTTTAAGAAATTCAACAAGTTGTGTAAACAGTAAATATATTGCAGCTGGTGATATATATGCAGAGCTCAAAAGTCACGCCTCTGGCTTTATCTTTCACTGAAATCCAAACTTTCTAATTCTGTTGAAAGCGCTCTCTAATGGTGTCTTTCGTTGACGTCAAGCCTCTTTGACATTTCCATATCAGAGAGATCAGCAGTTGTCAAAGTTTTTCCCAACATAGATCCTCAAAAAGACCACCACAGACTCACATTTGATCAGATTAGAAAGATTTGTGTTTAGGCCGGTTTTGAATGGAAACTGTTGGCGCTGCAGATGGGGGAGACGATAAGTGTGAAAGCTTTGCCTTCTTTGTCTCTGCTTGTTTTTGTTTATAATTAAATTAAAGCACTTCTGGTTTTGCTCAGGACATCTGGTCTTCCACTTTGCAATGATCTCTGTACACTGTCAAAGAATATTGGGAGGCTGGAGAAGTAACAACGTGGGCGATGTTTACAGTAATGTGAAGCTTCAATCCGAAAAGGGCTCATTGTGCTGATGAGGAAACAGACCATGCATTATTGACAGCAGGAGGTTTTACTGTCTTTGTGTGGGTGTAATTATGCTATTTGCATGTTGCCTTACTTATACACTGAGTGGGGTTTCTTCATAAATGAGCGAGCAGGATTCACATGTTGTCGGTTGCAGCTGGATTGTCGCTATGTCTCGAGATCACGAGGCAATTGCAGGATCATATTTCACACGAAAATCCATCTCGTCGGGCTACAAAATGTGTTTGTGTCTGGTAAGACAGAGCACCGACCAATCACAGCCTGTGAGGCGCTACTGGCAGCTACAGGTGTGGCTTAGTTGTGTGCTTGATGTCATGGAGAGGCGGTTGTTAGAATAGATGCTGAAAAAACGACAGTTGTATCAACACTGGTGATATTTTTTCTTTATTGAAAGAAGAGCAAGCAGCTCCACTGAAGGCTTTTCTCGATGAAAAATAGGTTTTCACTCTTTTCCGCCTCGCTTCCGGGAAAGTTGGACTGACCGATGGTTCATCCAGTCACCTGTATTTTTTTGAAGGTTCCCGCCCCTCTTCCAGACAGTTTCCAATAACTGCCCTCTTAGATGGTTATGTGGAACAAACAATCTGTCCAGTCATGTTAGCCACCTTTAGCTTGAATTGAGGAAACACACAGTTTGATTAATAATGGATAAAATACTAAAATACAAACAGATTTGAACAGACACAGTAATGGGTGAATTGAAGAGTGATAATAATAGGCATAACAGACCTGTTAGCTGGTGCAAAATCCCTTCACTTAGTATGCACCTGTGGAGCCATTCATGTCCTCACTAACGAATCCAAACTGCAGGTTCTTTTGCTTGCCTAAGATTGTTCCTGTTCCATAAAAAATATGCAGTCATTTTTCTTTTGCCTTCATTCGGTTAACACACTCAGTGGGGCGCACAGGCTCACATGAATTGCCCTGTCATCAAGAGATCCAAGATGGATGGAATAATTTCCCACTCTCTTCTGCTTGTCATTGTGTGTCAGTCTTTCAAGACTTAAAAAAAATTGCCTAAAGTGTATTGCCTAAGGCACTCTTTAACCCTGAGCCAAGCGCCTGGCTAATCTGATGTGGGCCTGCGATTAATTTAAAGAGCTTTTTGGAAGGTTATCCTGCTTTCATGAAGAAATACTGGCGAACAAAGAGGTGTCAAATTCTAAACTGAATGACATGTATATAAACAACACATGCTAAAGAAACTGCATAATTTAGTCTTGCTCCAGCTTGTTTAGCTGGACAATCATGAGGTTACAGAGCGTCTCTGTTTGACTGTGAAGTGCACTGCTTGGACATGTGGATAAGTTATGGGTTTGGTAATAAGATCTTCTTTGCTGGAGGAACACGATCTGTCAAAGTTCAGCAAGGAAGACAAACTTAATTGGAGTTTTGAGCAGCCGTCTATCTCTCTGTCTCAGTAAGACATGAGGGTCTAAATAATGAATGTGTTTAAAACTTTGTCGACCCTCTAAGTCACTGTTCTGTCACTTCTCTTACATCTTGACACTTAAATGTGTTTTTTTTTACGTTGGAGCTTTGATTTAAATCTGTCACAAATTTCAGCCGTGGAAGTTTTGATACCAACTTGTCAATCCATCACTGCATGGACAGAAAGTGGTCAACCAAGAGTGTGTGATGGATGTCATGTCATCAGTCTCACTGTGGTTAACATCAGCACTGACACGTTCTCTAGGGGACAGTTTATATTCTGAGGCCACCGAGCACCCGATAAGGTCAGGCAACACATCAAACGCAGCGCGCATAAATCCCCCAGTCACGGACGTTCTCCTGTCAGCTCCTCACATTGGCACAATAGAGAAGCAAACATCTAGCAAGTCAAAAGTTAGGAACAGATCACATCGAGGATTGAGTCATCACCGGGGGAGCGGCCGATTCATCCCAAAGTTATTGAGAAGTAGAGGCATCACACACACGTGCGGCTATCAATCTCAAATCGCAAACAAAGTTTGCATCGGAGAGTGTGTTTTCTCTTGAATGTGACAGCCGTGTTTTGAGAGCGTACCCAAAGGGCAATCTGGAGTGGGCAGCTGTGTGATGTGAAGGCTGTGATGCTTGTTGGTCACCCAGCAACTTCATCACAGCTCGACTCTCTGCCCTACAGATATGACCTCAAACAAGCCTGTATACAATAAAGAACGCGTTTACTGTTTGTTTTTTTCTTAGCCCAAGCCGTATGAAAAATTATAACTTTGTATGACTATGCACAAAGCAACCTCCCCAGTAACGACAGTTTAGAGAACTTTGCGCACTGCAACTTCTCATTGACTCACAGACAGCCAGACACCTCTACTGATGAAAAGCTGCGACGAGCAATGCTTTCTAAATGTGCACCATTTTCTGCTTTGGGCCAGGTGTAGTTACAAAATGAAGTCCAACAATTCATCTCAGCTTTAAAAGGGCTTTAGGTCAGCAACATATGTTTCGTCAGTGATTGGAGGTCTCCGATGTTAAGTTCCACTTGTGCCCGTTCTCAAGGCATGGCTCAAGGCATGGCCGTTATTGCATCCACAGGTGCCTACTTTTGTTTTCTCTCTATACATCATGCACACATTTGGCATCAACAATTTGTCAGTTACTATGCCATCCAAGTCATTAGAGTCACTGTTGAATTGATATTATATGGTGCAGCTCGGTAGAGTTACTCACAAGGACTTGTTCAAGAGTCTCACCACAGTCTTTTAGTTATCATTATGAAAGACAAGTGTTTGAACCTTCCTTTAGGAAGCCATCAAAGACATCCTTGAACATTTAAATCATCAGAATGGTGCATTCATTATGGGCCATTAAGACGGGATTCGGTGCTCCAGCTGCAGTGAGATACTTCCTCCCCAGACTGCGGAGAATATGGTTTTCTATATCAACTTCACAAAGCAATTAGATTAATCATAATGATTTATTTTTTAAAGTATGATTTTTGTAATGTTTTTTGTAATGGCTACATGAAGGTGCTGAACTACTGGATATAAGCTGGCTAGCTTTCTGTGTGCAGTCAAACATGCATCAGTTATACTAATCAGTCACAACCCAGTTAAGAAGAGAAGAGATGAGGACAGTGAAGAGTTTTTTTAATTAATTGTTGCATGACTGTGTGAAGACTGCTCCAAATCCTGGTTGGAAATGTGCAAAGCGCTCCACAGTCCCTTCCAGGAATAATAAATGTTACAGCCATATTGATCAAATGACAAAGCAGGATTGCCTTACGCAGCAGAAGCCACTTGGTACACAACCCAACAGCTATAGTATGCGCTGAATTGTTTGAAATCAGTGGTATGAATCTTTCTATCTCAGGGGAATTGTCTAGCTTTGTCGTGATGTGAGCAGGATGCTGTTAGAGAGACAACAGGTGTTTGTTTGTGATACGAATCTTAATATCATGTTGTGTGCTGCGGCAAAACAAAAACAAAGACTGATCCGAGCGCAGTCGGGCTGCATGTTTGTGTAAATTAAGTTTTCACATTTAATCAATGAGGGGGATTCTTTTCTTCTGCAGACTGAAAACGAGTGTGGGCGAATGACAAATGGAAGAGAAGCGCTCCTTTCATCACACCTACTAGCGGTGTGGAGTGTAGACTGGCTGCAACCATCCGCGCTGCTTCCGCGGGGTGGTATTAGTTCTGCAGTGTTTGGGGGGGATTTATTGCAAAGCGCTTCGCACCGAGGAGCGACAACTTTCGTGTAAAAAAAATGATTTTCAGGAATAACCTAAAAGCATCATTAATGCCCGTCATGCCACTAGACATGCAGCCGAATAAACAGATCCTGCGACTGCGTGCGCTTCTTTTTTCATTGTATCAACCTCCCCCTCTCGCGCCAGCAGAGAGAGGAACAGAGTATCAATCTGATGCTGTCCACCGTTTCCAGGGTGAAAATCCCCCCAAGGAAGCATTCAAAAGCTGCTAATTAAAACAGCCGAGGGGGGGGAAATCAACCGAAGGGGAAAAAGACAGGATAACAGGGGCATTGAGAGGGGGAAGAAGGAATACAGGCGTTTGGAGAAGAACAAAAAAAAAAAACTCTAGAGGAACAGAGAAGCACGCAGGTAAATATGAACGCTCGTATCGCTCAGCATTATGAGGAAATAGCGATGTTTCACAACACTTCTTCTCGATATCTATCTGCCTATAGCGAATCAATCAGCACCGGTCTGCTCGGACAGCTTCGTGCGTCCTCCCCCTCCTCCGTGTCTCTGCCTCTCTATCCGCTCCAGCTGAAATGCGCTGCTCGTAGCCACACACGAGCCGTGTCGATGTGTCTGTTCGCGTTTATTTTTGTTTTGATGTAACAGTCCATACGGCTCTATAGCTCTCGATTCAAATAAATAATTAAATCAGAAAGCCGAAGCGATGTCGATAAGTCCTGGGAAGTCGTGCCACCGCTGGATGTAAAGCTCTAATTGCCTCTGCCTCCTTCTTGCAGGAACGATTCTTGGGGAGCTTGGTCCAAAAAAGGATGTACAACGGTGCTAACAGATGCATCTCATACAAAATGCTTATGTGATCGCGTATCTACCTTCGCCATTTTGGCTCAGCAACCAAGAGAAATAGTAAGTAGGCTATTGATTTCTTATTCAATGTGGCCGATGTAAAGGAGAAACACTGCGTGCGCGCGCGCGCGTGTGTGTGTGTGTGTGTGTGTGTGTGTGTGTGTGTGTGTGTGTGTGTGTGTGTGTGTGTGTGTGTGTGTGCTGGTGCAAATGAAAATTGAATGTTTGCTGTGCTAATCCCGTTAAATAGTAAATCAGTGGTAAAGGGAGAAATGTGTGGGGGTTATTTCTAGTTTGCACATACATTTTGGCAACTCACCATGCGCGCGTGCACGCGGGAGGGTGTGTGTATGCTGGTGCCTGGGTTGTCAGTCAAATATACATTTGTTCAAGGGGAAAGATAACAGTTATCAGCTTTGACATGTTTCTGCTGACAGGTTCTGTGGATGAGGTGTTTTAACCATGTGTGGAGCTCATATGCTGACATGAGACTAAACACATGTTGAAAACATTGTGGCCTCTGCATTAGCACAAGGAAGGCATTGAGATATCACAAAGACACCTATTACCTTCCTTTCTGTCAGGCCTGAGGCAGTCGAAAGCAGAATGGCAAACCTCATAGTGTGCCTACAGATAGCTTCAAATTGCAGGCCTGTGATTGGCCAGCTCACCTGGTGTCAAATGTGACAAGCCCACGCATGCACTTCACACCTCACAGTGTATTAAGGAACCCACTGGACTTGTAGTCAGATTGGTGGTGGTTGTTTTGATTGGTTCCCTCTCTGGGCAACAATAAATATGCACTGTCCTGCATGAACCTAATCCAACCTCCCACTGACTGGTTCGTCTTGCTCTGTCTCCTCCACAGAGCATGGAGTACTCGGGGGTCCCATCTGTGACATTGATAGTTGGCTGTGGTCTGTCTTGCCTCTCCTTGATCACTTTGTCAGTGATCTATGGAGTGCTATGGAGGTAACTGCAACACTTAACATACGCTGCAACCAAATGATGATGAATCATCTATCTTTCTGCATTTCCACAACATTATATGTGTTAAATCATCTGTAACAATCGTTGCTTTTATCGTTCTTTCTTCTTCTTCAGATATATCCGTTCTGAACGATCTATCATCCTGCTCAACTTCTGCTTATCTATAATCTGCTCCAACATATTGATCCTGGTTGGACAGACGCAGACGCACAATGCGGTAAGTGCCATTTAAGGATTTGTTCAGCACAGTTTATAAAGCATATCTACGGATTTAAGTTGGATAATGGTGCAGTGGAAAGATCCACATGGCTTGGTTGAGATCTTTAAACTGTAACATACAGTTTATTCTGCAGAATATTATGATGGTCCTCTTCCTGATCTTTGGAGATAAACAACAGTAGAAACTCTATCCTCTTCACCCAGTTAATATGAGCCGTTTCAATCATCTTTACTCTGATTTTGATGAGGCTGATATTTGATTTAAAGTCTCACTGGTCATTTACCAGAGGTCTAATCTACAAAAGAATACTTTGTGTCAACCAGATGTTGGCTTTGTCATTGAGAGTACAAAAACAAGACTATAACACATACATTACTGCCTCTTTCAAGCAAATTACTCATCTTCTTTTGGGTCTCGCGCAGACAAGCTTCTCATATTTCATCCAAATGGAAAATTAAGTGTTCCTAATGCCGCTATAAGATGTCGATCCACTTTGCGTTGGCTAAGGACAACTGGTGTTACCGCTGGTAACCTAGACAGCTCAATCTGTTGCCTTTGAGAGAGTATTTAATTGCAATTAAAGGTACGATGATGCCATGAAGAAAACAAAAAATGAATCTGATCACTTTGAGATTAAATACTAATGCCAGTTTTATTACTGTGGTTCAAACCTGAAGCGCTGCAATCAGTTACGTGTCTGACAGTTAAAGAGAGTCAACAGTGTGAGAGCAGCAAGGAGACATGGTGCACACCAGGAGACATAGCGCACCAGTCAATCAAAGACTGATGAATTATTGCGATGATGGTGATGGTGACGCTAAGGCACAGCTTTAAAGTCGGGCTGGAGGATAAGAGCAGCTCTCACTCTTAGATAAGTAAGAACATTGTTTTTTGTTCAGATGTCAATGTGACCTGAACTTCAGATTGAGTCAGCAGAATCCAAAAGGACGACAACTGCCCTGTTAAAGAATAACTTCTTCCAATAAATATGTATCACTTCCTCTCTCTGTCTTCATAACTGGCCGGTACACAAGTGGCTAATGTAAAAGATTGTTTGGCAAACAGTAGTTGTGATTTACAAGCTGCCCACACAGATGACCTTCTCAGTCATTTGGCAGCACTACACAATTACACATTATCCATTTTATTGTGTAACCACATTCTCAGTATACCGTTACCTTTTGCAAGGAACACACACACCTCATATATATATATATATATATATATATATATATATATATATATATATATATATATATATATATATTACAATGCCTCCGCCTGTTCATTATCCTATGTTCAATGGGAATTTAACATAGAAAAATTAATGAATAATGAATGAATGAATTAAAAGACACATTGTCTGAAGTGTGTTTGGTAAACCTACCATGTCTGGTTACTGGTGACACTATGGATTAAATGTGGATGATGCACTACCTGTAACCATTCAGCCCAAAATGAATTGACCATGTTAATGTCAAAGAAAAACAAAGACACAGCATCCACATGTGAAAAGATCTGTTTCTGGCCCTGACGTATCTGGCACACAATGCACAAAGCTTTAGGGCATTTTTAAATCTGAGCTGATTTGAAGCCTTGTCAGATTTAATCAGGGCTCTATCCATCTCCTGATTATGAGGACCACCACTTAACATGGAATACACACTTGGCTTGCTGCTAATAGGATATCTGTCTATGAAATCTGCAAAGAGATTAACTGGTATTCAGAAAATCCACTAACATCCTGGAGATGTCATTCCAGCGTCTCAGAGTGTCAACAAACTACTTATTCATTTGTATCTGGCCAATATTTCTTTTTTACTGAACATTAAAGCTCACAAATATACATTTTTATTTTAACCATGGATAAAATAATTCGATGGCATGTGAAATAGTTGCTCTTAGTGATAAACCCAGAGAGAGTTATCATTAGACTCAACCGTCCCCGTCAGCTCTGTTGAGCGTTTTAGCATCTTTCTGCTCATTGTTTGGCTTTACTGCCTGCAACGTTACTGCTTTGGTTCACTTTCAAGGCTCTCGTCCACTTTGTTTCCAGCAGCAGCAGCAGCAGGCAGCAGAAAAGCTCTGAGAAAGCTGCTACCTGCTCAGCATTAAGTACAGACGGACTAAGTTAGCGACCAGCTGGTGAACATAGAGGAGCATTTAGCAGCTAAAGAGCCAGATATTTCAGATATGTTAGTTGGAGACCAGGAACAAAAAAAGCTAAACAGAGAGTGAATATTGGACTTACATTCAGCAGGTGGCCAGAAACACGACTCCAAATAAATGCGGATATTGTTCTTCAACTTTTGGAAGTGTCATTTTGGCACCTGTATGCGAACACTGTATGCGAACACATTTTCCATATCAACTTTTTAAAATGTCAATATTGTGTTTAAAGTTTGTTGCGCTGTGTCCAAGGGGCCAAAACAAATCGATGAATGCAGTTTCTATTATTGAATTCTCAATTTTTTTTATTAACCTAAGGTTTTCTCTCTCTCTCTCTCTCTCTCTCTCTCTCTCTCTCTCTCTCTCTCTCTATATATATATATATATATATATATATATATATATATATATATACAAACATATGTATACATTACCGATAAAGTTTATTAAACTATGAAAATCAAAAGGCAAATTTCATTATTTGTATTCCAAAAGTGAATGCATAAAAAGCTTAAAAGTCATGAGATTATATTATTTGGAACATTTAAGAAGAACAATCTAAGTATACCATATGGGTTCTAAAATAGCTTCCTTTCCCACAGCCTCAAAAAATATTTTTCATACAACCAAACCCGTCATCAACGACGGTAAGATACATCGTTGTTCGTTCAGTCAGGTTTAGAAAGCTGTATTAGTCTCGTCGGTCTCCACAATGCTGTGGATAAAACTTCCAGGGCCATGAATTTATCACTATTATCCCTTTGTTCTGTCTTGAATGTGTCGCTCTTGTTGTAATAATATTTGAGCAATATCTCATGTGTTTGATCAGACATACTGTAGAACCCAATGTTTCAGCAGTAGGCCAGCAAGAGGAGAAAGCATAGCCCCTGTGTGGGTTTAATTGCCATGCTGCCTGACACTGCCTCACTTGTTTTTCCTCCATCTCTTGTAAGAAGTGCATATAATTGGCTCCACTGTTTGTGGATTCAGACTTGCTCATCGTCTAATAGAAATCATCTCTTTGGTGTGGAGGTGTCCTCTGGGAGCAGGAAGTCAGTGAGTCACCTTTGCCTGTGTTTTTCTTTTGTCCTCTGTTGTTGCTCGTCTTGGAATATAGAAAGAAGACAGAGAGAAGCACAGAGGGAAGGTTGAATTAGTTTCTTGGAGTTAGAGTTCCTGTAAAATATTCATCTTATAATGAGCAGGAATGTAATATGCTGAACTTAAGTGGGTGAAAGTCAAGGTATCCAGGGTCTATTGCGTGTCAACAAAACATCACCAGAAAACGTTTACCTTTCATCAAATGTTTTTTTTTAAATGTCATAAAGTCATCTGGTCAGGAGTATTGGGAGCCGACAGTTCTTTACAAACAGCTTTGTTCACCTTATCTGATACTATCTGATTTATGGCCGCCTACGTATCCTGATAAGACACAATATATAAAAATGATCACCTTGCTGCAAGTCAGGTATCGTCATAGATGGTTTATCAAAGCTGGCATCATAGTCAAAAGGTAATATAACATTCAAATAAGCTTTATTGACGTGAGTGTTCAGGTTACATTATTGCCAAAGCTAAATAAATATTCTTAAATAATTATATTTAACATAAGAAAACGAAATAGATACTGACTAGATAACAAATACACTTAAACACACACACACACACACACACACACACACACACACACACACACACACACACACACACACACACACACACACACACTCACACTCTTTTACAGATTAAATCAATAAGAAACCTTTACTTCAGAGTGTGTAGCACCTCTTGATGTAGAGTCAACATATTTTGCAGCTAATATTGCAGACAGATTTTTCTCCCCACATAAATAGGGTAGGTTCTGAGGATCGGGTCGACGGATAAACTCAAGGTTTATATAATATATTTTTCCAAAGAAAACTTCTCGTACATCCTTTTAAATTCCCCAAGTACAGTAAGAAGTGAGATTCTGTCTCCACCTCTCTTTTTCGACTAAGTCAACACAGTCCGCTGTACATTGTCAATGTTTTCCTTATATAATTGCTATTCAAGAGCTTGAAACTTCTAATTTTGAATGAAATATATTCTATAATTCCCATGATATTAGCAAATTCAGCCCCTTTGTATATTCTCCGTTGCAACATTACACTGACCATGTTGGTGAGGTTTAAAGAAAAATTATTCCTACACATGTTCATACACGATGTCAAATATAAAACATGCTCAAGGGCAAAATACAAGCATAGTGTGTATGACACAAAGCTTGACCTTGCGTATAGTGAAGTGCAGCAAAGAGGGATTTAATTTATCCCTGGCTTCCATTCAGGGGACTCGGGCGAATGGGGTTAAAATAAATGATTGGGGCATTGAAACAGGCAGAACAAACATATCGCTCTTTCCTACACGTTTGGCTGCTGCTCTGTAATACCAGGAATCCTCTGGTGAGGTTCAGGAGAATAATTATATGCATTGCTTCGAGTGTTACGTATTGAAATAAAGTAGGCAGATGTAGCCATTTTGTGACTAGTGTCAAAGTTGCTACATTTTGTTCAGTGTTTCTCTGTGGTTCAACAACACTTTGCCACCACCGCTATGTTGTTTGGAGTTTTTAATGTCCTCCCGACAAGCACCCACTGTGTAAAGCACCGGGGCACTTTTTGCTTAAATTCAAAAGGTGGGTGCTTCAATCAAAATCCAAAAAACAGCCTCCTCCTCCCACACTGATCCAGAGCAAATGGGAAGATGAAAGTAACGCCGTAAGGTATGGTTCAGATTCTTCCTCAGCATTTAAAATAAGGTTGTAGATCTTAACTTATTCTTTAGAGACAATGAGTGTGCTTCTCCCCAGCTCACTCTTTAATATCTTCGAAGGCTGTATTGCACTAATAGTGAAATGCATGCAAAGTTAAGTGGACTGAAAGTTTACTGCATTGTTATTGACCAATAAACTAATCTGTAAATTGTAAAATAATAAATTGTGATTGGCAAATAAAAATGCCTGAAGCTCTGAGGAATATAATGTAATCACCATGTCAACATTAGTTTAATCCCATTATGAAAGAGGGAGTTCTCAGCCTCACTATAAGCAACACTGAAATCCCTTTTAATGTTTCGCTTCAATAACATGTCACTGCTTATTTTTCGTTCTTTCTTCTTTTCAATGGCCTGTCATTGCATTATGAAGCAAATTGTGCAACAGTTCAAGGCAATTAAGCTTTTAGTTTTTAATATAAGGAGCGTCGAGGCTCAAACCAGACCTTTTCGTCAAAGTTTCGTCAGGCCACTCTGAGAAATTCTTCAAATGTCCTGCCCTGACCTTAAACTGCTATTATCTAACTGGCTTGGAGTAATACTCGTCAGCTCCCGCCCGTACCTTCACGTCTATCAGCTCTGCAATGTTTTAATGTGGTCCCTTCCTCAAGTCCTCTGTTTCCATGGATACTGACACAGTGTGCTGAACATCTCCAGGCATTTCTCTTCCAAAGGGCAGTGCGAACTCCTGGTTTCAGCCTTGTTTTTCTACGACTACGTATGTCCATCTTGTTTGATCACAATGTCCTCATAATGTACCTTCCTCTCTTTTCAAATGCACAGTTTCTTTATTCGAGGATTAATGAGGCTGGATGGTATCGGCACTCGAGTGAACCGTGAAACATAACGGTTGCATGTGACCTGTTTCCAGGGAACAAGGCAGGCTCTATTTTCAGCACCTTGGACAGCACATGAGCAACAGCAGCACCAGAATTAGCTTTGGATCAACAGGCGGTGTAGCTGCTGTATGACAGACCCACATGTTTTTCCCCTTCATTTAAAAATCTGTTTTTACTTCCATATACGATTTGTTTACACTGATTTGTCATATTTACCCAGTAATAACCACTTATAGCACAGCAGTATACTAACATACAGGGCAGTGATTTCATTAATTTACATGGAAAGGTAGAAACAACCCAGAAGTAGGCAGAATGTAGCTATCAAATAGCACAGTCAATTATATTTCTATTCAAAGCTTATTCAACAAAAGATTTATAGCACAGAAATAGCACAAGTATGTATGATTTATACAAAAGCAGCTGTGAACTACCACATGGGCAGGTGGCAATGAGTCATGGGAGCGTCATACGCTTTGTTTTGATAGGTTGCTTTGACATTTTAATCTCTGCAACATTAGCCGTTCTAAAGTGCCGCTTAAATAATTTGGTTTCTGTTATGTATGGGACATTAATTTAAACATTGAACACTATTCTTATGAAACTATGTAATGTAAATATCTGCCAAAACTGACCCATATTATACGATTAACTAGGTCTGGCCAGTTGTGAAATTACTGCATGTTGACCTGACCTTGAAGAATCAACGATATGTTAGTCATGCGTCACAGAAAGTAAAGATTTTTGGGTTGAAATGCAAGTTTAGCGGGACATTATTGTTCCTGTTTTGTGTTGTTGCCACTTAAAGTATATATTTAAGGTACCCTATCAATGTTAGCTATATTATAGACTACTAATCTATATTATAGACTACTCATTATACACAGATGTTCTTTGAAGTTGACCATTTAAAAAACACAAAGCTGAAAATTACATTTCAGAATCAAAGACATGTGGGAATATGGCATCATGCCATACAGTTCATACTGCACTTGGATGCATTACATGCACTTTGATAAATATTTAGGTCTCTATAATTGATATCCCTAGTAGCTGTAGGTAAACACAAGTCCCCTCTTCTCGCACACAAGGTAATGCAGGATTACTGTCTCGTGTGAACCCCATGAACACTGCAGGGGATGGATGGATTTAGTGTGGTTTTCTCGGTGGGGATGTAAAGTGTATGGCAGAGCTCACAGTATGGTGTGGACGCCCTGGGACGATGTGATACACTTCAATCTTCCCCTCTTTGTGCGGCATTGCTCAGATTATCACCGCTTCACACTGCAAACAATCTGAGCTGGAGAAAGAAAAGCAGCTTAATCTCGTCTCACTCACAAATGTCAGTGTGCAATGACAAGATTCTCCAGGATACTTCTTTATTTCTAATCCTCTTCTAAACAATCGCATTTCGCGATGCCTCTCCGCTGCAACAAAGATGGACGAGCTAATGAAGCTGAAAAGTGCTGCTACGTTGTCGATCCTGAATACAATCTGCTGCCTCTGACGCGTGCATTCTGTGTCATTTAAGCAGTGTTGTGTTTTCCTCCACTCCTCTCTGTGTAAAACAGTTGACCTTGTCTCACATGCCTCCAGGTGGGATCCCCAGCATACTAATGAGGGCTAGTGCAGAGGAATGCTCAGCCACGTGTCCGCTAGGCCGGCTCAGATCTTTACTACAATTGCCACCTCTGTTGCTACAGTTTAAACTGACTCTTTGTTTCATTCACTGCACCGGATGGTACTTCAGTGGACGGTCTAGACAGGCTAATGCATAAAGAAATATCAATATGATCGATTGTCAGAAATCTGTTGGAGTCGGCTTATATATTTGCTCTGCAGCACTAGCGTGTGACAACAACGTATTTATAGCAGCAGTTTTAAAGGGGATGCTTTTCTGAACCCACAGTCCATGTATATATCTCTTTCTGACCGTTTCTTCCCCTTGTATCACTAGGGTGTCTGCGTCATGACGACAGCCTTTCTGCACTTCTTCTTCCTGGCATCGTTCTGCTGGGTTCTCACAGAGGCCTGGCAGTCCTACATGGCAGTGACGGGAAAGGTTCGGACCAGGCTAATCCGAAAACGCTTTCTGTGTCTGGGCTGGGGTAAGCAAGCAGCATGTTTCTCTAAACTTCTTCATTATCTCTCATCATCCCTCACAGCTGCCATTTTCTCTCAAGGTCTCTGGCCAAGGTGTCTTTCCAAGTATCTGTGTGTGTTGTTTCCCCTCCACTGTTTCCATCCTCTCTGTGGGGCAGCCAGATCCTCATAATATCAGCCTCGTTGTTGCGATGCTGTTGTGCTCCAGTCAAGCTTTCTGAGGGTAAATGGACCGGCCTTGAGCAGAGGGGGTCGACAGACTGGTGTGGTTCTCCCATAGCAGTTTGCAATGACCTTATGTCTGATAAAGAGGGCGTGAGCTGAGCTTTACACTGCAGCAGAATACATTTGATCTAAAACCCTCTGAATCTGAGTTCAGGAGAGTTGATTGCAAAGGTAAAATGTGGGGGATGTATATACTCTGCTGAAGGCTTTCCAAAGTCTAATGTTCAATCATTTGTAATATTAGTATGCATCACAAATGAAATACTGCTTGAAACCAATATACTGTATTTATTATCCGTATTGCAACACATTTTAATCAGTCCGGCTTTCAGATAATGACGTTTCTCCTGCCTCCCACGCTGTATTCCCTGCACTTGAATATCCCATCACAAAAAAAAAAACATGATGTTTGTACATATCTGTTAATGAACACAGGAAGCAAAAAATATCTTTATCAAAATCTGATTTTTTTATTTTATTTTCTTCATTTGATAAATGTCAGTCTGAATCCTCATCCAAAGGCTTCTTTCTTACAGACTGCTAGAAATCTCTCCTTTAAAAAAATCTATTTGATTATGAAAGAGCCCACACTCATTCTTCTTGTTACCTAGCAACAAACAAGGCTCTCTTAGTCATTGCAGTGCCACTGCTTGCTGCAAAAAAAAAAAATATGGACAAAGACTGTTCTACAAACACATGGATTTGAAGAAAAAAAAAAAGCCATAAAAGACAATTTGATGAGAAATAACACAATCTATGTCTTGTTGTGTGAAAATACAAATGCAATGCATAATATGAAGACTATTTTTTTAACATACACGACTAGAAATATAGTTGTTCTAATCTTCTATAGGTTATGAATTCAAATCAAAGACAAATCCATTTTCCAAACTGATCCCCAAAGTGACATGTAGCACACGGTATCTGTTCTCTCTTGTGCAGCCTGTTTGAAGTGCAGCGTCGCCACCAGGCTGTTGCCTCCACGGTGATTCATGACATGCTTGTGTACACTCGGCACTCTTTAGCTCTTCAGCACTGCAGAGAGGCACTGGATGGCCACGGGGCCTTCGCCTAGTGCCTCCAGGAAACTGATTACATCGATAGCACCTGCCTGCGCTGCTCTGAGAGCAGAAGCGTTAATATTCTAAGCACACGGTAGTAAGGACCGAATCTATTACACCAGCTACAGCAAAATAAAATAAAAATGTCTTCATATAAATGGTGTGGAGGGCAGAGGAAAGTCTTACAGTAGTGATGACATTTCACTGGGTGGTATTCTGGACTCGATGCTGTGCTGCCATTTTGACAAAGCACAGTACGGTCTGTTCTCTTCTGCTGCGTAATGGAATTCAGTACAGCATGTTGATTGAAATATTGAAATGCATATAATTGATCATATACTCTCAGATGATTGTATAGTCTCATACTGTAGCTTCTAATAGAGTGAGTCTCGCTGCACTTTGTTAAATGGCTGCGAGGCAGAGAAGCTGACTTCTTCTGCATTAAAGTGGACTTGTGCTCTCAGTTCTGACAAGTACAAGGACTTCTCAAATAACTATTGATTGTTTTCTCTTTTTAAGGATTACCAGCTTTAGTGGTTGCTGTTTCAATGGGATTCACCAAAACAAAAGGCTATGGGACGCCTCTATAGTAAGTTTTCATTTTTCTGTCTATATTTATTATTCAGTGCCCACGCAGTTGGTTCGAGGTAACACTTAAGAATAATGATGAAGTGTTCCTGCAGTGGCTTACTTATCCTAGTGCCATAAACATAACCCAAATAGTGCCTTAAACAAAATCCTCTGAACCTAATCAAATTTCAGAATAGCGCAGCAGGAACCCACTTTTGTGTGAGTTGTATCCCTGCTGGATACCGAATGCATAAACACTGCTTAAAATCTCTTTAGCATTTTATTACCCAGTGAAACTTTGGAAATAGAGTTACAGCATATGGCACTTCTCCCCTGACAATTGAGAGAAATACAATTGTATGCTGGTGTGCGCCATTAACTTCTTGGTCGGATTTAACTGTTTTTTCCTGCTTTCCCTGCAGCTGCTGGTTGTCTTTGGAGGGCGGGCTCCTGTATGCCTTTGTTGGACCTGCAGCTGCTGTTGTTCTGGTATGTTTCAGTCATCAGATGTCCACTTTTAACTTGTATATGCTGAGAATACAAGGAACATGTAGATGTATGGTAAAGGAAATACAAATAATAAACTAAACTACTACTCAAAAAAAACGCCTACAGTTTGTAATAATATCAAGACACATGCATACTAATAAGATGCAATAATAACACACACACACAACCCACAATGTAGTCTCAGTGGCGGTACAGTATCAGCGTGGTGCAAATTGTTGAAACTCTACCAATTGTTGCTGTTAAATTGCCTAACAGGAGGAACACACTCTGCTTTCAAAGTCAAAGTAATGAGCGTCCCATCAGGCAATGTGCTCAAGCAATTCCCTTTCATTTACCATAATGGTGCACCATGTAGCTGTGAGGTTATTTATGCATTAGATTTGTTCCAAATCTAAAATACTGGGTTATTTTAATCATCTCATATTTACATTGTTGTACAGAGAAAATTACACAAAGAATGTGATTATGCAAATCACTAAGTCTGTGTCAAAGGGACAGAGAACAGTGGAAACTGAGTCATATTTTTCATTGTCAAACTTCTGTGCTGGGATTAGAAATAAAGTGATTTTAAATTCAAATTTTTTTAAGCGACTAAATGTCTTAGTTTGAGCCTCAGATGCACAGAGACTTGAAGTCTTGCTGTGCTGTCGTTTCCGTTTGTGATGAACCTCAGAGGAGCACAAGCCGAAATGGCAGAAACTACCCTCTGCAGTGAGAATGAACACCATGCTGCTGTTATCACAGTATTGATACCGTAACATCATCATGAGATGTCTCACAGACACAAAGCTGGTTGAATGAAAACGTCCCCAAATGTATTTGGATAAATACTTAACGAGCTCTTTAGTTCAGCTAGAGATAGCTGAAATAGTTGAATATTTTAAAGAAAGTTCTACCCAGCTGCCATAAATCTTAAGGTTTTGTATTTGCCTAGGTGCTGCTGCTAATAATAGGAGAAGGTGCCTTTGAGAAGACAAGCATTTCTTGTCAAGCTGATCTTTTCTCATGGCTGTTGTGGCTTCTGGGCTGACTATCTGGGACATGCCTCATCTATTGGCTGAAATGTCACAGAGATGAAAAAACAATAGAAGTTAGAGGTCAAAGCTCAGTGCAGGCGGAGATAATGACATTCAATTATTGGCTAGGTATGTAGAATGTCAAGCTGGGAGATGTATTTAACATTGGTTTGGAAAGGATCTTGTTGCAGTTGATTTATTGAAAAGCTAATGTACCTGTTCCTTTTTATTGACAGGTCAACATGGTGATCGGTATCTTGGTGTTTAATAAACTAGTGTCCAGAGATGGCATCCTGGACAAGAAGCTGAAGCATCGAGCAGGGTATGACAGCGCGTCCTTGTTAGTACCTCCTTTTTCTTCTTAACATTCTTTCTTCTTAACTTCATGCAAAAATACAAACATGTTTAGATTTGATTTCACACACACATGGAGATGTAGACCTCCTTTTCTTGCTGCATAAAACGCATGAACATAAAGGGGTCAGATCTCTCTCGGGAACGACACAGCTTCGTATTTCTTTGGCAGAATCAGTCCAAGATGAAAATCATTAAAACGCCCACACATTGGCTGCGTCTGCTGTTACTAATATGGCGGGGGAGAATCTAAAGTCGGGGTAGTGGCTGTTAGCGTTGTTTGTCATGCTGTTGTCTCTATGTCCCACAGACAGATGAGTGAGCCACATACAGGATTAACTCTCAAGTGTGCCAAATGTGGTGTTGTATCAACAACTGCTTTATCAGCAACTACAGCTAGCAATGCAATGTAAGTGCCCGTCAGTGTCTCTGAATCAATAAGATGATGCTACAAGGAGTCTCTGCATGTCCACCGCTACAGTTTAGACCTTGCAGTCCACTGCAGCGTAAACTTATGTTTCAATTACAACCACGGAACATCGGAGCTACAGTATGGGAATGTCTTTTACTGCAAACATGCAATGTTACATGCTTTCTTTTTTAACAGAATGCTTACTTTACTTTACCACTGGCATGCACATTAAAGCCCTGGAGTAAAAAAAAGGCCCTGATGGAGATGCCGCTTTTCACTCCAGACATTATCGTGTTGTCTACACCAATTGTCTTGCTTTTATTTCCTCTCCACAATCCTCCCTCCCTTCTCTCAGGGCGTCCCTGTGGAGTTCCTGTGTCGTCCTCCCTCTGCTGGCCTTGACCTGGATGTCCGCGGTGCTCGCCATGACAGACAAGCGCTCCATCCTCTTTCAGATCCTCTTTGCCGTCTTTGACTCACTGCAGGGTTTTGTCATTGTGATGGTGCACTGTGTCCTGCGGAGAGAGGTAAAGGTTGATTTGAAGTCATCTTTCTTTCATCAATGATATTTGTTTACCTGGGGGCGCAATCCGTACTGCTCTTTTTAGTAGATTTGCTCAATCATAGGGGGATTATTTAAATTCCTCCAGAGCTTAATCACATAAAAAAAAAATCAAAGTTATAACAACCATAAATAGAAACTTTCACAAAGTTAAATACTGAATCGTAGGCAGACTTGACAGAGGATAAGACCGTATAACAAAAGCATGAATTACCTTTCAAAGGCTTATTTTTATAGAGCATGTGATGCAGTTTTGTGGACATGATGAATCACTGATTACCCCTGTCTTTAGGTCCAAGATGCTTTCAGATGTCGGCTCAGAAACTGCCAAGACCCAATCAGTGGTGACGCAACAGGAACCTTCCCTAATGGGCATGCTCAGATAATGGTAGGCACAGTTACCCACTGTTATCTGTAACCATTAGATCCTGTATAATTTACAAAGACCCAAAGTCCCCTGGTTATTTATAATACACATACAAACCTCCTTGTTCTCCATTGACCTTAATTTAACTTATTATTCAGTTTAATATGGCCTCTAAGACACATAGTTGTTTCCCATAGGTTTATACTTTTCTACATAAGGCTTTTGCAAAGCTGCAATTACATGCAGGGTAGACACTTGGCCCTTTGATAAATGGCATTAGTTGCCTTTGTTTTTCTTAGGCCCGAGGCCTGATTCGTTGTTTCCATCTGATTGAACTCCCTGTCCATGTTTGCCATGCATCCCTCTCATTTCCTCTCTCAGGGTAATGGAGGACTGTTCCCAGTCTGACCTTTTGAAATGGGAGACCAGTGCTGCTCATCTAGCACCACGACGCCACTGGCAAATCATAGCAATGATCTCCCATTAGTATTCAAACGCAACTCGAAGTGAAATAGTTTTCATGACAGCAGAATGGTGTCAAGGCCCCCTGGTTCAATACAGTCATTAGCAGCGAGCACAAAATACTTCCCAGCTGCTTTTCCATGAATGTATTATTGATATATTGTCAGGATGGTGCAGAGAAAACAATGACTGCTTTGCATTTTTTTAAAGCATTTTGAAATTAATATATATATATATATATATTTATATATATCACTGATCCCAATCCTGCAGCTGGCTTTTGCACGAGGATGCCTCTTATTTTGTACACATGCACAGTTTACAGTATAAAAGGCTTTGTTTGTCATCATACTGACCATGTGTCTGTCCTCCTACAGACGGACTTCGAGAAAGATGTGGACATCGCCTGCCGATCAGGTAACAAACAGATGGTATCTTATTAACACGAGTCTCCTTGACAAAAGAGGTTGGATGGTAAAAAATAGCTGATGTTACATAACCAACAATCCCCACAGGAGTTTTCTTTCACAGTTACCAAACACTGACTTTAATCTGAAAACAAAACAGTATGAAGAGAGCTGTTGGATATTCACTTTCGTCTTTACTGCAATAAATGTGAATACCAGCAGCTTTTCCCGTCTTCAGGCGGCCGCACTACGTAATAATGTTTTTCATTAATATGTTGACGCTGTCATAGGATAGATGCGTAGGTGCCATGTGTCTCATTTTGTGAGGATTTTCTTCCTCGGTTAGCGGGAGGATATTAATAGGATAATGCATGTAACTAGTGGTGGCAACTAACGCGGGCCTGGAGCCTCATCTTTCCCCCATCCTTTCCAAACCAATGAAGAACACGTCCTAAATGGATCTGTAGGGAATAACCAAGAGCTCTCTGAAACACAGCTTGTTAAGAGACGAAAAGAGCTGTCTGGCTCCTCTGACCCACATTACTTCATGCTGTACAGTCTTGTAAAGCTAAAGTGGACATACCAATACAAAAAGGCAGTGCAGACAGGTGTCATTTATAAATCATGAACAGATTCAGACCAAAGTAGCGCTGCGGTCGGAGAGAAATGCTTTTTACTCCCCGGGCTCACAGAGTTTAAATTGGTTGTTTACAAACAGGGATTATTGTCAGCAGCAGAAGTAATATTCTGCAGAGTCACCCTTAAGAATATACAAGTAAAGTTAACCAGACTGTGTTCCCCCATGTCCACACAGAGCATTTAATGAGACTCAAACAAAAAGGAGAGGGTTAGACTTTTTTATTGTCCTTGTAATCTCCATGCAAGCCTGTTGTGAACATCATTCCTACTGATTCATGAGGCAAAGATTAAAATGCTCAGTGGAGAGGACAGGGGGCCCTTATAACCAGAAGGTATTTCTGAATAGATAGCTGCTGTTTCTTATACAATATTTGGTGCATTACAAGGTTGTCAATCATCACTAAATTTGGATTAGGATGCTACATGCTGTTAAACAGGGAGAATGTCAGGAACATAATGTAACCTGAGGACTGTATTTACTGTTACATCCTCCAGAGATACCTGCTGTCATGTCTCTTTGCATATAGGTGTAATGTCACACTAAAAGCATATGCATAGGTATTTGTCTTGCCATTACCGTTTTCCCTCTGCAGCACCAAATCCTTTGATAATTGATTTAAATTTGCTTTTTCTTTTGGTCATATGTTGGAGACACACTGTGACACTAGTTTCATTACCGACACATTCCAACTAATCCTTGTATCACTCTCTCCTGCAGCACTCCACAAAGACATGGGCTCTTGTCGGGCCGCCACCATAACAGGCACCCTCTCCCGCATTTCCCTCAACGATGAGGAGGATGAGAAGATCCCCGAGGGCCTAAACTACTCTACGTTGCCTGGCAACATCATCTCCAAAGTGATTATCCAGCAGCCTTCAGCTCTGCACATGCCGATGGGAGTAGGTGATCTGAAAGAGCAGTGCATGGCCGACAGCGGCGCCGACATGCGCCGCACTGTTTACCTGTGCACCGACGACGCCATGCGCCAGAGCGACCACGACATGGTCGGCCACGACATGGAAGGCCACTCGTTGCAGGGCCAGATGATGGAGACGGACTACATAGTCATGCCCCGTGCCTCTGCAGCGTCGGTGTCCGGGTCGGGCATGTCCACCCTCCTGAAAGAGGACACCAAGATGAACATCACTATGGATACTCTGCCACACGAGAGGCTGATGCATTTCAAGATGAGTCCTGACTTCAATATCAGCCCGTCAGGCATGGACCACATGAATGTGAACCTGGAGCAGCAGTATCCTAGCGCTCCCGAGCAGATGCAAAACCTGCCCTTTGAACCTCGCACGGCTGTAAAGAACTTCCTCGCTGAGATGGAGGAATCTGCAGGTCTTTCTAGGAGTGAGACAGGGTCTACAATATCTATGAGCTCCTTAGAGGTACATACGCCGATGTGGACGAATAAAGAGCTGCAACAAACACCTTCACATATACCAGATATTTATCATTAATGTACATATCTTCTGAAAGCGATGGCGTATTAACTTAATACCTTCATGTTCTATATTCACAGAGAAGAAAGTCACGCTATTCTGACATGGACTTTGAGGTACGTAAAAAAGTGTTTTTTTTCGATATAGCACTTGCATCTATCTTAAATGCAGAGAAAAGCCTTTTTTTTGCAGTTGTGTTTGTCATTTGATTTACTAGTACTTGTTGTGCCTCTTAAGCTTATTGGAGTTACAGTACACAGCCTTGACTCAACAAGATTTATTGACATGCTGTGCAGGTAAAAGCAAGGCTGTCAACTGACAAACAGGGCAACAGTTCTCATCTACATTTTGTCCTCCTCCATCTCCTCCACCCATTAGCTATGTTAATTTTCAAAAATGTATGCTTTCTAAGTCATTTGCCCATTTCACATCAGATCTTACCACTGGTTTCAACAATGATTATATTGGCTTGCAGACACATATTTAAACCCCCTTTGGCAGGTTTGAGCTTTTCCTTTGCATTATTAAATCAGACTTTTCTGCATATATATTGTGCAAACTTTCAAAGTAAAGGAAACGTAAGGCTTCTGGCCTGGCGTGCATTTTGTTTCAGCCTCGATGCACACCGACCCCTAAATTGAAAGTTTTGTGCCATGGTTTGAGTTTTAGGATTTTCCTTACGCAAACAAAACTGTAAATGAGTCAATTTGTCACAGAAGAATTATGTTTAATTTAGATACTCCAGACATTGCAATTTAAAATAGTTCAAGCTTTCAGTGTCCTATCACCCTTACTTTAATTATCTTGGAGTTTCCTTCATTTTGGCAGTCACTTTAATACATGCAGAGACCGGTAGATTTGTTTCAAACCTGGCCGAAACGTAAACTACCATGCCACTAACAAATTGATCAGAGTTGAAGGGGGTTGACAAGGAAGATGCATTTCCATTATTGGCTGTCAATACCAAAGACAAAACCCTTGCCATTGCAGAAAGTCATGCACACCAGGAAAAGACACATGGAGCTGTTCCAGGAACTGAATCAGAAATTTCAAACCCTGGACCGATTTCGAGACATACCAAATATGGGCAGCATGGTGAGTAACAGGAAACCAGGGTGGTGACGGTCAGCCAATTAATGACAGCAACGTCAAAATACCCTATTTAGATATCTGGTGCAGGGCACATACTGTAATGTGTGATTGTGCAAATGAGCGGTTACAGTATGTAGCTGAAGTATTTATGTGGAAGTAAAACTTCCTCTTCATAGTGGACCTGCCGGCAGCTGCCGCGGGGCGAGTGGGGTGGGGGGCGGGGGGGGTGGGCGGCTCCTTAAAAGTACTGAAGCATTTTCTCCACCAGGCCAGTTTCAGGGAAGAAAGACCTTTGGTAATCTTGTTGCAATAGAGTGCATCCATTCCAATGCAAGGCCATGAATGCACTTTTATTTACATGCACATTTATCTACTTAGCAACCCCATCATTTTTTCCATTAATGCATGGCAGATTATTTAACCTATCAACATCAATACACATATTACCTTAAGTTCACTGTTCTCTTACTGCAACTGTGTGTGAGGGAATCTTTTTCTTCTGAAGTCTGGAGAATTATGAGAATTCTTCCTGACCTTGCTGTAGGTCAAACGTCCCACCATCTGTCTCCACACCTGGCTGCAGCTGTAGACAATGGGGGTGTCAACCTGTCTGTCGCTCTCAGACAAGCAGCAATGTTTTCTGTATCGAAGACAACAAATAGAAATTAGGCTGGTGACCAAACACATCCAGACTATTGTCAATGTCAGCCACGCAGCAGCCTTTTGGCTGCATGTAATCCTTTTTTCACTCCCATTTCAATCACCCCTTCAGCACAATGTAATTTGAAGCCCGTTGCTTAGTTACAAGTGCAAGTTCTTTTGTATAGAAAACGATAACTCGAGTACATTCCGCCTATTTCTTTTTTTTCACCAGATGAATCTACTGCAGAGCTGGCTGCAGACATTAGTATCCATTTTATATTCCCAGACTGGGAGCAGCTTCTCTCCCTTACTTGCAGTAGTATATCTGGGACTGTCAATGTGAGCACATTCAGATGAATGGCTCACACATGAAGCCCATATAGTGCTTCCGTTTCTGAGCTTGAGGAAAACACAATTCTGTTATGACTCCATGATAAGCGTGGTCCCATTTAATACACTATCATTATCCTTTGTTATTTAATGCTTTCCACAGCATTAATCCATTATTTTCAACTATCAATGGGTAGGAAGTCATACAATGTCCTTTTGAATGAACTGACTTGACTGGAAACGTCCTTTTTTTTTTGTTGGAAAAATAACAGTTTAGCTGCAGAGGATGTCATGCCACTAATGTCACACCCCACTGGCCATGTTCACAGGACAAAGCAATGCCAAACAAGAACCCATGGGAGAGCTACAATCCAGCCTGTGAGTACCAGAATTACGCCACTATGAATGTACTAGAATCTGACAACAAGGACTCACTGGAGATGACGCCTGCAGAGTGGGAAAAGTGTGTCAACTTACCCTTAGACGTCCAGGAGGGAGACTTCCAAACGGAGGTCTGAAGGAGAAAACGCAAACTAGAAAAGGAGGAGAAAGAGATGTATTTTGCACTGAATAAAGCAACAGACTTTTCTAACAGCCTTGGCATTCATATCTGGATAATACGAGTGTGGCAGGGACAATATGTGCCAATACAATATAAGGACTGAGGACAGAGAAAAAAGAAAATAAGGAAAAAAACATCAGTGTTACTTTTTGTATTCTCACTAGTGTACTTAGTGTGGGGCAGCCTGGTGTACAATATTTACCATCATGTGTTTCAAATTATCTGTTGAGGAATTGGCTAAAAAAGGTAATCTCTCAAGATGAAACCTCACAAAGCAAATGACATGCCATGTCGTCCCAGCTTCATTGGGTCTAGTTTTGATTTCATAAAACTGGACCCGGGAGCACAATGTATATATTTATGCAGGTTTTTAAAAAGTTTATAACAGTCTGTTTGGCCATTACTACACTTTTTACTTTATAATATAAAACATGGGAGGCAAAGAGGATTTTTTCTGTCATATTAAAATGAATGTTTGTCAAGCTACATTCTTCATTGCTTTAAATGCAATAAAGATAATACTCACTTTTATATAAATAATATATTTCACAACTTTAATACTGCAGAATCTGCTTGAAGGATCCCAGCAAGCTCTCTCATCTGCAGCTCTGTATAAAATATTTAAAAACAAAATGTTGTATGGTGTAAATAAACTTTTGTCTACATATGTTTTACTTGTGCCAATTTATTTTAATGAGAACAAATGCCAACCTGATCAAAAGTTATAGCGAAAAATGTTAACATTTGAAAAGGAATGTAAATAAAAGAGGAAATATGTTCGTACTGCTTCAGAGGTTGTGTCAAGTTTATGTGGTGTGTTGGTTGTGGAATTCATTTCTCACTTAAATATATAAAATCAATTGTTGGGCATGTGACTGATATACAAATACAACATATCCATTACATTAATGGTGACATTTTTATTGGACTAAGAAAATAACATTACTCTAAAATTCATAAACAAATGCTTTTGTTAAACTTCCAACCTTGTTTCCAGTTATTACAGACTGGATTACCCAAAACGTTCTCTCCAGTTCCCCAAATACTGTGTCCCCTCTGATGATTTGTATTTCAGCTTAGTCATTCCCTTTAGCTGAAGGTGAAGCATAGTAAAGTTTCCTGAATCACCTCATAAATCCACCCCCGTATCTGATTTCTGAATTTGGATAGGAAACATTCAACTCCTAATAGGTTTTTGTGCCTCCAGAAGGCTCAACTGATAAGATCAGTTCAGCCTTTCCTGGGCTGACGGGGCCAGACTGAGCACAAACGGGAGGTGGGTGTGAGGGCTTTGGAGAAAATCGTGTTTGTCCCGTCTGGTGGTCTACGGTACGGCTGACACTTTGGCAATGAGAGCATCGGTGGGAGTCCCCCCTCCCAGTGGTCCACCCAGCAGGAGGAGAGGAAGCCACAGAGGAGGACTTGGATCTGCACCATCAGCGGAGGATGATGACGAGGGAAAAAGGGGGACGCAGACGATAAACACAGGCTCACATTAATGACTCCCCCCAGTCGTGATCTGACGTCGACACAAGATAAATTAACTTGATTACATGTAAGCTCAGTCTAGACATTAATGTCTGAATTTACAGTGCATTTCAATTTCCTCTAGCAGACATAATTAGGTTAATTATATACAGTACAGCTGCCTGTGAGAGATTATTTTCACTAGTGTGCCAACGTCCAATGCAGTGAAATGCCTTTGGAAACACTGGCTTTTATTTCTTACCCCAGATTGTACACAAAGTTTTACAACATGTAAAATAACTATGTGATAAATTATCTTTATAAAATAAGATATATACAGACACCCTTTATAGATACAATTAAAACAATACACAAATACATATATTTGTGTATTAGTAATTTCACAATTTAGAAACTACTGGTATTCTTAAATAAATAATGTTCTATTTTTACATGACAGTGTCTTTTTACATTTGAAAGACACTGTCAAGGTTCAAGAACAGACTGTACTGTACAACTCAAGATGCAATCCCAAAATAACCAAGTTCATATTAGGAACGACCACATCATAAGGCCACATCATAATGCATTTATTTTATTTACCAGACGTGCAGGTGTCGAAACATATTTCCTCTCCCAAAACCGTAAGCATTTGCTCAATAAATGCATGGCTGATGGACTTTTCCCTCTCCAATGAATAATATTGGGAGACGGATGAAATCAGAGTTTCAGCGCCTCAGGAGATAATTTATGTGCTTATATGACCTAATCATATTCAAATGTGGAGCTCTAAATGTGTATGGTATTTCTTCCTCAGCTCTACTGGGTGAATTATGTCACTATCAGATGTACGCATTGACTCACCAGCAACTGCATGACAAACTTCACCATGCAAATAATCAAGTGAAATAGTCTATTTTAAGTTGGTGTTTGTCTAAAATTCTATTTTTGACAGTGCTATCATTTATCCTTCCTTTCGTGTCTCAAAAAGTACTTCATGCAGCTCAGTTCAAATGAAAAAGACTCTAGATAATAATGTTTTATACTTAGAAATTCAGTGTGCAGTTACCATTATTATTGGGCTATTTATTTGGTGTTGTTGTGTAAAGTTGTGATGCAAACAACTAGTTTTCGAAGAGTTGATATATTTTTAAAATACATTTTTGCTTTTGCAAGGGATGTAGGATATTTTGTATTTATGTTTTTGCTTTTAGCGTGTAGAGGTTTGAAAAGGGGCCCTAATATCAGAAAGTGCATTTTAGCTATTTTCATTCTTGCAGGAGCTCAGCTTATTCTCTCTGTAGCTCAGTTAATGAGATCAATATGACAAAGATTGACTTAGACCACCCGCAGGAAATTCTGATTTGAAAACCAATTAAAAATGGAATGCTGCAAATGTATCTGTTCATCGGTTTGACAAAATAACCTGTGTGTCTGAAAGTGGAAAGCTGTACTATTTAGTTGTTGGTAAATTGAGCTGGGATGTGTTGACAAGCCTGGTGGACAAGTCATCATTTGGGAATGAGTGGCAGGCCCCACAGGCCCGTAAGAGCAGAAAGGTTAACCTGCTTAGGGGCTGCAAACACTGAATCAACATAATCACATTGATCATGCGTCACTTTCCTCCCTGGAGGCATGACTGGGGGGTAAGGCAAACACTTGGTCTATCAAGGGCCTGTCAGAGGAGCCCAGAGGAAAGACTTGAGGCCACCCAAAAATCACAGAAAGGAGTACAGAGGAAGTGGTGAAATGCTTTACACAATAGTACGAGCTATACAGTACGTTTTTTAGAAACTCCAGTTCACCCCCATCATAACAATGTTGGCTATCCTGTTTATGTCAGGTGCCATCATAATGTCAAATTGTGCCCAAGACTTATAAGACTTTGGTGTTTGAGTAAATACCTAACGTTACAAAACCAAAGTCAACAGCCGCTGTAAATACACTTTGTCTTAAGTGCTAATTAACAGACACTCACATTTTAAAAGTGGTCAAAATGTTCACAAGCCTGCTGTGCATGAGAATGTCAGACCTGTCGTGAGCGGGCTGACATTAGCATTTAGCTCAAAGCACCGCGAGCATCTGCTAGCAAAGCTGTTAATAGTCTTACTAACAAATGGCTGAAGCTAACGCTAACCTGGCCTCAGGGTTTGCTTGCACATCGAGCATTAAATAGCTGGAGGAGAAAATAATTCACAACATAGTCATTTCAGCTGAAGCGAAATCTTTTTTTGATAAGTTAGCAAACTTATGATGAGTTAGCTAACTATACCCTACGTTAAAAAAAATACATAGAAGGGAACGTCAAAGCTATAATTAACTGTAAAACTAGAACTGTACTTTTGAGGATAGTTGCACTGGAAATGGAAAACAAACGTTCTGAAACTTTTACCAAAAATTTAACTTTGGAAGAGCAGCAGGTAGGCTACTCACTACGCACTGTATAATCTCCTGACAATCTGCCCTGCCTCATTTGAAAACAATGTCTGTCCCAGAAGAAAAAAAAAATCAGGTGCTCAAAAAGTGGGCAGTCTATTTTTTTTTGTTTCTCAAGTTGTAATATTAGATAATAACAACCAATACTGGTGAGAGAACTATTTTCCATTGTTTAACTGAAAATTAGCTGGGTAGTCAGGCATGACACAAACTGGCATGTAACCAAATTGAGTCTGAAATCCCCCTGCTTTCTTGTAGGCATAGAGGTTTTGTGCCTTCTTTTTACTGGTTTAAAATGATTTGGGGACATTGAGTCCCAAAGCATTTAGGTGTGCAGGTTTAAAGTCTCTCCTGCATACATCATGTAATACATGTAAACAGTTTGCCAAAAAAATCACACAATGATGTGTAGACAAAAAAAAAATACAGTAAATAGAAAATTACATTTGCATAAACACTTTGGATCAAATGTGGTGATACAATTGTGTACATATTGTGTCAAAAATCTAATGTATCGGATATTTACACTTTAGCGCCCTGTAAACATATTGATGTCCTGAACTAATTCATGCGTTCATTCAGAAAATGGGTGAATTGTTCCTTAAACAACTTGCAAGAGAAGCCAAAAAAGAGATGCGTGAGGGAGGGAAACGTTCGAATAAGGGGTAAGACGGGAAAAGTTCCACTCTGAACAGCAGAAATCCTCTCATCTGACATATTGATCACACACTAGTTCTTGGGCTCCATGTTTTCAGCTCAAGGCTTATTTGGTTTATTAGTGTATGAGGGGGTGGCATATCACATAATGGCTTAACTCAAGGCAGGCTTGCACAATAGTTATGACAAGGTATGCATACCAACAACTCTAATTGGACAAGCACTCAAAATTTCATGCAAATCCATCCGAAGCATGCACCGAGTAGTTATATGTTAATCCGAGAAGGGATGTATTTAACTGTCAGTTTTATTTGATACATGTCCTTAGTACATGAACCATAATTACTGATTGTGGTTATGTGGTTAGGTACTTTGCAGCTCCTTCATAGATTTGTGGTCCTAATTTTGTCACTGCACGTGTTATAGTCAGTAATTACTGAAGATAAATACTCTATGCAACACAGAATAAAAGACCATTTTAAAATGTTTCAGCTTCGAACAATATATATATATATATATATATATATATATATATATACACACACACACACATACACACACGCACACACAGAAATATATTTCATAAGAAAAGACCACAAAGCCAATATGTTTTATAGACTACAATGTGAGAAATCAGCAGTCATTTGGGGATGATTTGATAGCAGCGACAGACTAGTAAATGTGTTGCGGAGATAATGTTCCCCGTTAGTACAAGGAATTGTATTGATTGTTGTAAAAAAATAAATAAAAAAAAAGCGTAGAAAAATTTGAACTGAGCCAACTCACCCTGAAGCTTTGAAAAAATGAAATAACAGGTGGCATGTAGTACTCACTAACAATTATATTACAGAAATAATTAGCTCTATGGTCGATCAAAATGTTTAATACAGATACTATGTGATTAAAAGCTAATTTGTGATAAACATAACAACTTTTAATTTCTGCAAACAACTGTAACAAATGTGGTAGATTGCTCTGTTCCACACTACTACACAAAGTCTAAATGTTATATAAAATATATACCACTCATTGAATATTTGGTATGGAGGGTCAAAATAGTTATAGGAGAAATAAGGAGTGTGTTTAAAATGGTTTTATTTCTTTAAATACAGGTACCATTCAATATTAACACAACAGGATTCTTTTCAACCCATCTCAGGTGAACAAACAACACATCTGATGCAACTTCTGTCGTCATCATGTGACCACATTTTCTGCTGCCGCCACTTTCATTTCAAAGCAAAAACCAAAACTTTCTGTGAGGCTAATTTAATGGGGTAGCATGTACAATAGTGTGTGCCCATCATGGTGCTACACATTCACGAGGCACAAATATTTGGTTCCAAATTAAAAACTTTCTGTCAATTTGTTGATTAAATAAACAGTTTGTGTTTACACTACTAAATTCACTGAAAATCAAATTAAACATGAAAGTAGATAAACTATAGAGCAAAACAGGAGAAGTTAAAATAAAATTGATAAATTCCATGTTTAGATGTATCACGTTCTTCAAAGACAGACAGCAAAATGCGTTTGAACCCTGTGAATTTAAAACCAAGAATCACTGAAACCTTGGAAACACGACAGCCGCAATTGTTCCTTTACGTGAAACCCAGTGCAAGTACAGTAACGTTCACTTAAATAATGGTCTTGACTAAACGTAGACAAAAAGCATCAAACCCTCTAGCACAGTAAATAACCTGAGACAAAACAAGCAAAATAAACTTTGAAAGCGTTACTGCGGTCAACACATATAATTCTTATTTTATACCGATTAGCTTTTCAGAAAACAAGCAAGCAGAACAGTTTGTGGCGGCTCAAATGTCTTCAAAGCATTTTATCTTAAAGGTATATTAGAGCCAGCTTAACATAGTGTCATTCAGTAACCATTAAAAGGGTCTAGAAAGTGCTTAACAAATGTAAAACGTGCATGTCCAAGCTCCAACTAAATCCTAAAACTGAACATTTTGGAGCAGTGTATGACTATCTCTGCTGCTGCAGTGTCTCTTCTCCAGTAGAACATGACCAATTCATGTTTGTTTCAAACTGAATTCTCAAGGTAGGATTTAGTTGGAGGACACTCCCAGAATCCTAAAGTCATCAATAATATTGACTGAGAAATACACAACAATCAATCAGTCTCAGCGGTCTCATTAAGGGGTAGGATGTGTCAACTCAAAACAAGGCTGGAATGCACAAGACACCACTGCAATAACTCCTTAAAAACTAATAAAATAAATTATGACAGATTACTGACATCCATTTATTTGTTTATCAAATTGTACTTTCTAGTCCCTTTAAATTATGGTGGGAATATCTACAAACCCGTCAGAGCGAATGCTGCTTTTCAGTGCACATATTCATCATCACTTAAGTCTGAGTCATCAGCCTCCACCTCTCCTTCAATCACAGACTTCTTCCCTCTGCAGCAGGACACCACGAGACCAATGAGGAAAGCCTGAAAACAATAAGCAAAGCACACATTAGGAAATATTTCATGAGGATCATCTGATCGATAGAATGCGTCAACTGCACAAGGAGAGAGGCTATTAAATATTTTGCTGAGGAGATTAGCTGTGTGCAGTCTCGGAAAATCATTTTCCAGTTTTCTGAGTAGAAATTAAATTATGTTCTTTGGCTCTTACACTCTTCCCCCTGAACAAAATACAGCCTCTAAAAGGAGTGAAATGTTTCATAGATGTGGCTGTAAATGTTGGATCAAAAGATTCATACAAAATTAACACATTTCTTCTTCTTTTTAAGAACATACAACTGTAATTCTCACTCACGCCTTGATGACATTTCATTTACATCTTTGGACTTACCACGATAAAGGCCCAGTTACCAAAGTAATAGATGGTGCTGAAGAACCAGAACTTGTGGAGGAAAAGATAGGATCTTGTCACAGTGCACTGGTCTGAAAGGGACAGAGAAAACACAGGAACATTTAAGAATTGAATCTAAACAATAAGAGTATATTTACTTTTATTTTCAAACCAAGATGGTTGATTGGCGAACATATTTGAAATACATTCTCCACAAGGTTTGACAAATTGTTTCAACCCAGTTTGTGAGTTTTCTGGTGTCAGGTTTCTGGCATGAGACAGATGACTAGGTACATATTGTTTTAAATACTTTATTATTTTTAAAAATTAAGGACACCTACGTTTGGAAAATCAGTTATAGAATGAAATGAAAACAAAAACAAAGAGTCATTTGGTTTGAACTCAAGGTTTCACTTTCTCAGCCACTCCTGAAGATGAAAGTTTGGGATACGGCCGAAAACCTTTGGAAAAGCCAAGTCAGTGAATTTGAGGTGAAAACTTTAAATCACAGATTGTCAAATTTACTTTCAATATACACTTTTTTAGTGTCTATAAATCATTAGGGTAAAAACTCTATAAGAAATAATGTAACAGTAAACTGTTTTAATTTATTTGCCTTACACTAAGAGTCCCATCCCCCTATAACATGTAAATGTTTTTAATTAGAAGTTTGCTAATTCACACTATTCTAAAGACACTCTCCACCATCTCCAATGTTTGATTAATTTATAGAGGAACCCTTGAAGGAAGGAAAGACAGGAGGAATCATTAGAGAAAGTAAGAACAAATAGATCTATTTTAAAAGTGACTGATGAGGTGGAAGTTAAGAGAAGAATAATTGGGCACAAGTAAAGGAGGAGTGAAGACAGGACAGAAGACCGACAGCCTGAGGAAACTAAATGTTTGTCTAAAGAGAAATATGGGAAAATAGCAAAACATTACTATTGCCACACGGTGTTTAGAAATGCACGTGTAGCTCTAGTCATACATCTGTGTTATGAAGGGGTTTAAATTAACAACCAGAATGTACTCCATACACCAGGATATATGCAAATGTAAATCACATTTTATGTCATTTTTCAGGCAAATAACACTTCAGAAGGGCTTTACTGAAAAGGTTATGAATGAAGCTTCAAATGTCTGTCATATTCCATGACACTAGTGTGGCAACATAAATGTAATTTATGATGCCGTTAGATTGCTGCTCAACCACCCTATTAAGTGCCTCCTTTTGTCTGCGGCAATCAGCAGTTTTTGAAAGGCGAAGATGCCAACAAATATGGATTGAAGCAGACATTTCTTTAGATTAAAACATGTTGTGAGTGTCACAAACTGGATCCAGGAACGTGACAAAAAGGGAGTTCATGAAGGTTAAAGTTTGACCAGGACAGATTTGGAATTTTTGGACGTTATGTTCTGAAGTTGTTGGAAACAATCCTACGCAGCCACTGGAATCTAAATTCTACAAAAAGTATGATACTAATAATATAAGTGTAGCCCAATATGTATCTGCAACCATGCATAAATACCAGGTTTAAAACAGTAAGAATAGACATGCAGCATTAAAATGTTGATTTAAAATGTATACGTCAATACGATGAATGAAGCTTCAAACTATTCGATACAGCCCGACACTCCAGAAGTTGTCATGTTGCTTCTTTTATGATTTTTCATAGAAAGAGGGCCGGACGGACAGTAAAAGCCTTATGATTTTTTTTGACAGTTCACTTGCTCACCAATGCGGTGACCCACCGGGATTTGTCCCGGTATGCCAGAAGGCCAGTACACCACTGACTACATGGAGCAGCGCCTCGGGCAATTTTGTCACTATAACTCAAAAAGACAACCGGTCCTCTGAAAAGAGGAAAGCCATGTCACTGTCAATGTGAATATGACTTAACCAGTTGATGAAACTGGAATGAGGTAACATTTAATGGAGCCTTGCATCATATATATCCTGTCTTACACACTAAAAAAAGACCCCAACAAATTGTGAAGACAGTGAACCATGGGTTTATGGGTTATGCATGTAACCCCAATTCTCTGATGAAGTAATGCCTGTGCAACTTCAACTGGGATCCTCTCAAGCTCTCCAGGTGATCAAGTCAAGAGGAATTTTCAATTGATTTTCAAATTAAATTCATGGTATGTACTGTACTGTTGAACATTCAATAAGATCTAAAACATATTAACATCAAAATATGTGGAGATATCTCATTATTACCTTTAATTACTAGCAATGGTTATATGCCGATTGATGTCTTGCTGAAACGGTTTATACTGTATGTACTTTTGATACCCGACAACCAAGTGCAGCCACAGTCTTGAATTAACTACTGAAGAGAACATTTCTGTTTACCTGTGATGTCCTTGCCATACAGTACGTGGAGGAGTCACAAGCAAAATGTATGAAAAGATTTGCCTGCGAGCTAACCTCCTTTATCAAGCACCAGCTTACTTACTAATTTACTGTACCAAACGGAAATTCAGTCGGAAGTGAAAGGAGTAAAAAGTTATACAGTCGTAACCCATTTAAAGAACATATTTGAACTTGACACCGATTTCTTAACCTTCCAAACTGGCCTTGGTAGAAACTACACTACTCTGCAGTGTGCTGTGACCAAGAACCGCTCAATAACTGTGCTCTGTGGTCTTGAATGTAAACACATCAAACCAAAAAAAACTTGTTTATTGCTTATAAAATCCAACAGCTTTCGTAGTCTGTGGAGCAGCTCTGTGCTTTATGCCTGTGATATCACCTTTGAATGTTGGCTTTTAACAGAACTTGATGCCGCTATTGATCTGGCTGGGATAGACGGCAGGAATAATGGAAGAATTCTGCAGCTGAGTCATCCCCTTTATGTGCATGAATAGGTATTGGCAGGGATGGGAAAAGCTGGTGACGTCAAATGCGGAAAGTACCAATGATACGAGTGCAGTGTCTGGGTCTCTCTTCAGTGCCCCAATTGTTTTTGTGTGAAAACACAGAAAGAAAAGGAAAGGAAAAAAGAAAAAGGCTTGCATGTATTAATTAGCTTTGCCATGCACAATGAAACAATAAAAGGATACATATTTCAATATACTCCCAATCAGACTTTGATAACAGAAAATCCACAAAGCCTAAGTGAAGACGAAACGCACTGTCTGGCTCTGTTAGAGAGCCATCTGGAGCATTACTGCTCACCCTGCTGAGCTGCTCCAATCACACTGTTTCTTACACTGCTCTTCACACTGACTCGAACCCCCTGAACAGTCCTATCAGACGTATACCAAGCTGCATGACATCAAGGTCTACACCAATACCTCAGTGTGCCTTAGAATGTATTCATTAAAGTGAACTTTTTCAAAAAGCTTCCCCCTTCAGAGTGTTTAAAAAAATGCTGTTTCATCAATGAAAGATTAGTTAGAGCGGACCCACGGCAGCTCTGAAGGTGTACAACAATCTGCTTGTACTTCACCAGCATCAACAGATAATAGAGGAAGCAAGTCTACCTTCATCCCCATGACCCTTCTCTTTTCCTCCAGTGCCTCAGCCATCTGTAGCTCTTCAGCTGCTCACCTAAATTGCAGGGCTCCGAGTGGGACCTACAGATGGTTCACAACAGTGGTCTGCCTAAATATATTATCATGTACACCACTGACCCACTTCACCTTGAAATCATTACCGTTCTCCGATAAGAGCACCGGGCAGTGTGCGAGTGCAGGTAATTTCACCTTCACTCATGATACCCGGGTGAGTGCTGCCCTGTGTAGCATGATGCATAATGTATAACTTTCATCCCAGAATTTAAACACAAACACACACACACACACACACACACACACACACACACACACACACACACACACACACACACACACCTTTGTGAAAGCCTCTATCAGCAAGCACTCATGTTCTTACACCGTATGCTTTCACTTTCTTTGCATCAACAGAGCACTTTCGTTCCAATGTTCTTTGAGGATGCGGATGAACATCAGCATCCTTTTATATTGTCAATGAATGTTCACCAAAAGCATCTTCTTGCTGTGTGAGATCTTATTTGTATCCCTTGCAGGTCAAATCCATCCAAGTAGTACTCAGATCTCCAGATGCAAACACAAAAGACCCTTTCCTAAATCACTGATTATACCAACAGGAAGCACAGAAAGAACATTCTAGCTATTTTCAACATGGTTCTTGTTTTCTCTTTTATTATCGTTGAATTACTTTCCTCACCAAGGTAATTTTTTAAAACACACTACATCTGTAAAGGTCCATTAGAAGTAGGAGCACAAGACATCAGACAATCACACAACTTGTTCACAACCCTCCCCTTATTTCAGGCGTCCTGAAGGATATACATGTTATATTCACTCTCCTTTTATCCATGTTTTCGGTCTCCACCAACTCCTGAGGGAAATATCTGGCTCTTTAGCTGCCAAACGCTCCACTATGTTTACCAGCTAGTCGCTATGTTTGTTTGTCTGCTCTTCAGTGATGGTCAGATAGTGTACAGTGGTTATTTTTGGAAGAAAAGAGCAGCTTTAAGGAAAGAGTATTCATTTATTTAGACTTCTTGAAAACCCGATCTTGAACAGAAAGTGTTCTTAATAATTCTATTAATTCCCAGTGAAAGTCTTTTGGCACATGCCAGGCAAACATATATTGTTTGAAACAGTATTTTCCTTCACAAGGTAAGGGGTGTCTGTGGATTACAAGATGGACGTTCTACTTTCAAGAGAATAACTTTTGATTGACATATTCCATTGTAATGCAAATTGATGATGATCCCCTTGATACAAAGACAATTACTATTAATTTGTGTTGGGGTTGAGGGACTCTCCTGTTGAATATTGCTTGGGCACATGGCATCTCAGAGGCAACACATATGATTACGACCACCTGAAGCGCTTTAAAGCAATGCTGTAGAAACTGGCAAGTTGCTAGGAAACAGACAGTGGTCCATAGTGTGAAAACACTTCTCTGTGTTATAAGTTTCATCACTGGGATTCAAACTACAAATAATGTGATATATCTTCCAAGGTAAAAACTGGACTTCAGCTCGTGTTTAAAATTCAGCTTAAACTGCCAGAAAGACATTTACACAGAATGAGGCGGGCTCAAGTGGTTTTACAGCAGAATATTTATATTGTTATCTCCAAAAGTGACCTTAACGGTGAAAAATAACAAGAAAATCGTAAGCAGAAAAACTGGAGCAATGACCAAGAGGGCATATATAGGTAAACTGAGCTACTGCGTCCCAAGAAAAAGCTGGAGTTGGATTTATTGATATTAAATGAGGTAAACTTCCCTTGCTGCAATACTGTTTTAGCTGCCATTCCAAAAGAATTGAGGTTGTTGTTGACATAATTCATATTTGAATTATGCCTTTACTGTGGACATGATGCACAGGATTTATTATAGAATCCGACACAAATTTTACTCAAGAGAATCTTTTGGTTTTGGGAAGAAATGGAGTCAGGAATGCTGTGCGCCAGAATGTCATTAAGATCATTGGCCAGACTGTCCAGGGAACTAATGCAACCAATAATGGGAGTTGCAAATGTGATGATGGAGGCGTTAACACAGTGGCGATAAACAACAGACACATAATCTTTTGGGTGAGGTAGTGATCGTTAGAAATGGACAAGAAGACAGATAAATCTAAGATGGAGGCCTTCATGGTGAAAACAGTCAAATGCATCAATGAGCGAGATGAAGGCCTCTAGAAATGGACCTAATGGATCGTTTACATTTGAGATCCTTAACTATTAGACAAATGTTAGCCAGAAATAAAAAGAACAAAACATAAAATGTGGCTCATCATATCCAAGAAGGTGGTAAGTAGAACATATAAAGCATATTTTCTGACATGGGCAGGTGGTAGCTGTACAGTAGATGTAAAACAACTGCTATGCAAGTCAGAGTTTATCATCAAAGCAAATCGCCCACCGCGAGGAGCAGCATGAGCTTCACGGTGGTAAGAATAATTTGAAAGAGCAGCCTCGTCTAATGGTGAGAATTCATTAATACAATTACTCATTAAAAGAACTTTATAATAAAGTGACTGCATACCCTGAATCCATACTTGGAGTTAGTGGCGTATGGGTTCAAGTTTGTGTCAATGAGTATGGACATCAAATTAAATGGACAATGATTAAGGTTTTCCCTGGCGAAAGCAAATAGCTTCTAAAATACGGAGGAAAGCAGCATGGTTCAGAAAATACAACTTCCATCAACGCTTTGAGAGAGCTGATACTCGGATTCTTCTTTTCTTTATGAATACGCTGCATGTGTTGAACCACATGCTAAAGAAGACTTCAGGGTTCAGGGTTCCTGGGGCTATAGCAACGAATTCCTGAGGATTAATTTCCATTAGAGTACATACTCAAAATGAGTAATGGCATGGTAATGACCTTCGAGTAGATAATGGAGAGCTTGGCACCAAGCACCTGCTCATCAAGATGTTAGTGTCGTTACAATCCGGTGACCAACCGGCCAATCAGTCACCAGTTTGACTTGCACCCTCTTTTACCTCTAGTGTCGTTGGACCCAGTGTCACACTGAGGGTTATTAGAAAGTGATGTGCTTCCAGAGCCTGTTTGTCTGATGTCATTTTCTACCACATTGTATTCCCATTCATATTTTTCACATCCACACCACCAATTTAGAGAATATGTGAATGTTAATTCTTATCCATGTTTGTGGATCTTTTGGTTATACTACACACACAAAAAACAATACTACACATTGCGGAAGACTCACTTATTTTTCCTTTACCATCAGCAGATAATCTTTAGTTTTTGTCTTAAATATTGAGTTTGGTTAATCAAAGACATTTTAGTTTGAGTTGTTCATACTGACACTCTAGAAAACATTGTAGCAGAAATGATCGAACAGCACAGCTTATTGAGGTACATTTAGATAAGGTGGTTGGTGGACTGAAAACTAGGACGAGTACAAAACTGAGGGTTGATGAGGTCATCTCTCCTTTGGGAAGTGAGTTGCATTCTCACCACCCAAATTAAATTGTTCACCCGTTACTTTCTCCAGCATTTCAGTCGATAAGCTTCTGATAGTATTCCCTCTCAGTCACATGTGTTGTCTCTGCTTGACACTTCCTATCCTCGTGGTAGGTGGTACAACGGCTGTTATGAAAATAGGAGCCATTTCCAAGATGGCCAAAATAGAGCGACCAGAAATATTACTGGTCCTTGTCCTAGTGACTCTGGCACCACGACTCCTTTAGTGTAACACTGAACTAAACAGACCGCACAATCTTTTGACATGTGCCTCAGTAATTAACACGGATTGGGAAAAAGATGACTTCTGGTTCTCCAAATTGAGGTTCCAACGACCGCTAAAGGCAACACATTGGATTTTATTTCACTCCATTTAATTCCAGCTTAACTTTCACAGCTATCCTTAACAGTTATTATTATTAACAACTAATACAGCGTCAAGGCAGCAATAAAGCACAGAATTAGGGCTGAATCTGTTTGGGTCAATTGTGATACAGAAAAAAAATGTATTTGCTTTCATTTCCACAATTCTGTCTGAATAAGTATTATGTGGGATTGTCTATTTATGTAATTACTATATGTTGGCAGTGTTAACATTATTGTCACAAGTAATCATAGCTTGATTAATTGAATTAAACCTTATTCAACTAAAGTAAATGTAATTAAAAAGGCAGTCAAAATAATTGTGTACTTTATTTTTATTTAATTCAAAAATGTTACTTGCAGCTGTTGTAATTGCACAGGTAACTGGATCATTGTCTTTAGATATAAGGATAACCAATTGGCAAATATGTTAATAAAGAAACATTAATTGATCTGAAAAAGGAACACCATCTGGCCATGGAAATAGCAACCAATGACTGCCATTTGTATTTGTGCAAGTGCCACTGTTTCATGAGAATAGGGCCTCCTGTATGAAATATGCTATGTGAATAACATTTAATAATATTATCACTATTTAAGAGGTGTGCTTATTTAAAATGTCAAAGACATTAGGCCACCATGTTCTAACCCGGATATCGTCACCAACCAACTAAAGCCGCTGCTGATTCTAATGACTTCTGTCTCTCTCTGGATTCAGCCTGTAGGGTTAACTATTCTGCCTTAAGATTACTCTATTTTTAAAAAGGTCCCATTCAGGCCACCATATCTGTCAACCATGACAAGAAACATCTTTCAGTTCTTTCTTTCAACAGAAAATCCCACAAAAACTGATCATGTACATCGGTAGTTTTGTCAGTTTATCTGACAAAACAACAACACTGTGTGGTCTTTTTTCCGTCACATTGAAACTAAAGAAGTACACTCAGTAGAGTGAAGATATTTGCTAAGTGTGTCTGCAACGACCACTGCTGCAATGTTTGACTGAATTAATTCAAACCACAATTGCCCCATCTAAATTACAAGGGTATCATAGTTCATGTTTTTAACTTGCACACGCAACAGATACATTCTCATTTTAATCTATGCAGCTGTCTGCTAAGCAGCAATACTGCATTTCACCGTGTAAAGCTTCATGTTGACTGTTTTAACACTTCCTCTGGACTGTTAATCCTGCACTGTGTTTGGTTCTGTTAACTGTGAGCTCTGTGAGCTGTTTTAGTCCCGTTTGCTGTCTAAAGATAATCAGTCAATAGAATATGTCGGCAATAATATAGGTTTCCAAAAAGTATGAATCACTGCAACCATGAGAAGTCCTTGAGCATACAGTCATAAATAACCACAAACAAATATGATGTTGATGGATCCAGTAATATGTGAGATTAGCTGTAGACAGACACAGAGATGCACACACACACGGCCAAATACATAATCTCCTTTCAAAGATAATAGTAACAATCAGTATCCAATCACGGCGTCTAATTTCTGTGTGATTGAGTTACAATTTTGTGATGGAGTGAAGCTGTAATGGAGACACTGACTGTGCGTCTGAAACAGAAACTGTGATTACATTACAACCTCCTCCTGCATACTGTAGGATTTAGGAGGTACATTCTACTTTAATGAAATATAAAAAGGAACAGTAACATATGTTAATTACCTTCTCAAAACTTATCTTTTCATGAAAAGCTTTTTATTACCGTGATCCTTTTACTTCCAACATGTCTACTCTCTGTAATATCACTGCCTTCCATCTTGATATATTACTTGTGGATATTTTATTTCCATGTACTTCCATGCATTGTAAATGCTGGATTTTTTCATAGCAGTCCTGAAATGCTTTTTTCTGTAGTTTTTTCCTGTTTTAACCATGTAAAGCACTTTGTAACTTTGTTTTGAAAGGTGCTATATGAGTAAAGTTAATTATCATATTATAGGACCACATTTTCAAAGGGAAAAACCCAATAATAAATGGTGTGTCGTACAATGTGGCTTTGAATATGCATTGCAGTGCTCTGAATTGAGGCATAAAGTAGACTCTGCAATCTATTCAATAGTCATTTTTCAAACTTGAAGACTTTGTGAACAAATGTAGCAATATCTTGCAGATAGCTAGTACCAGCAGTATGCCAGCTCTTCATATACTATAACGTCAACTTCACTAATACAATGATACAACAGGGATTTCCTTAGCATTGAACCCAAAGAACCCATAAATAATGTTCATTGACTATATTGCTACAAACACATATACAAATCGTCCTCAAGTGACATAATATATAACAAGGAAAACACCCCCAGTTGACAACCGCTCTATATAAATGCAGTACATCGATAAAATGCTTGCACTGTTGGAGTTTTTTTTAATTTTATGTAACCATCAAAACTAAAGTAAAAATATATGTAGTCTTGATTTAGAAAACATGTAGCAGTAACCCATACTTGTATTCCTACATATGATTAACTAAACAATAATGCAATGATTTCCGACTGGTAGAGTCAAGGGATACATTTATGAGAACATACTATATGATATTTAGGAAATGTCAAACATGCCTAATATTTAATTGACTAGGAATTTACCACTCCCATTTAACTGTTCACGTGAACTTTACGCTCATTATTAATGACATATTTGACTTTAAACCCATCAACACAGGGGAAAGCACTTATTCCCACTCCTTGATTCATTTTAATTAAAACATATTTATTCCCCACACTAACAAAAAACAACAACATGCAAAAGAGTCCAAACACTCCTTCAGGTTAAAGATAGATAGGTTAAAGTATGTGTCCAAATGTATAAATGGTTGAACTGGGGGAAAATATAGAAGTTATTTGAACACATACTGTATATTTAAATTATATTCAATAGATGTTATGCCCGCTTAGACTGACAGACTGATGGAAGGATAAATAGATAGACTTAAAACAAACTCTGGCTTTATAACCAAATATGACAATTCCAACATATCCACTCGACCACCAACAAGAGCCGTACTAGAGCGTCTGGCAAATGAATAAATTATTGTAATACAGCTCACTGGTATGATATATATGCACACATTTGTGTTTTCATGGCTGATTTACTGTAATAAGTGTTGGCATGGAGACAGCAAGAGACCCCATATACTGCATTAGTAAATGTTTGTCATTGATATTATTCCCTCTAATGAATAATGCATGGAGATAAAGATTAGCGAACAGTGTTCTACACGAACTGGTTGGGTTGTACACGGTCCTTCCTTTCTTCTAGTATAGACACTTGACTTGTGAGGAATAAATATTTGATGATGTGTTGTAAGTTCTTCCAACATCTCACGGTTGGGCCAGTGCTACCTTACTGTGCTAGCAGAGATGACAGACTCACCCTCAGGCGCATCGGCATCACAGGTCCTTGTGGTGGCAAAAGTAGCATTCCCAGATGTAGAACCAGCTGAGGGCATCTGAGTCTGATCAGAAAACACAGACACAGACACAGAGACATGTATCGGTTTAGGAAAGAAACACTACAAACTACTTCATGCCGTACAAGCAAAGAATGGCTTGACAATAAGGACCATTACATCACAATCTCTGGACATCCATAATACTATAATTGCACCCAACAGCAGAAGCTTTTAACTCAAACATTTTAAAAATAACTAAAATAATTCAGATCCCAACAGAGGCTTCTTAATTTGCAGTAAACCCAAACAATAGTTGATTAGAATGTTATTTACATCTATATATATATATATATATATATATGCTAGGTTGGTATAAATGACATTGAATGTATTCAAATCCTGAAAGTGAACAGACAGCAGCAGAGAGCATGTTTACCCCCTGAGTCATATAGAGCTGGGTCTTTACTCATTTAGAAAAAGGATGTTTCAGCAAAAACAACACTGTGTGGTTCATTTCAATTATGTTGTTTTTAATAACGCTGCTGCCTGCAGCCAGCTGGACCGGAGTTGTTTGAACACACTGACTGACCATCACTGCCACCATTGGAGGTCTGTCCTCAGGGCTAGTCCTCAGAGCAGAATAGAAATACAAGGAACTATACATTGTTCCTCACCTGTACAAGATATTTCTGGCTGCCGTACATGACATATTGTGGGGCCAGGCTGTAGATCATGTAGCTGGTGTGAAGGACAATCAAGAGAAGAATCATACAGAGGAAGAGAAGTGCCTGGGGACGAGTTTTCTTAGGTCTGATTTTGTACAGCTGAAATGCAAGAACATGTTGATAAAGTTAGTATCAATGTTAATATTGCCAGATTTGCAAAGTTTTGAAGGTAACATAGAAGTAGTGTCTTTGCTTACCCTTATCCAGAAGAACCAGATGCCCATGTTGCGAATGCCAGCCATGGAAGTGACTACAAAGTACATGGTGATGACTGTGATCAGGATGTAATCCAATGGAAAGACCTATGATGCCATGGACAGAGGTCAGCTACATCCCTCACATGCACATACAGTATACAGTAAAGGCCACACATTTAGGCTTGTTTCCTCTCAAGGTTGCTTCGAGCTGTTAATGAGCAACTATCATCAATACCACTTAGTCTGGTTATGAGATATATATATATATATATATATATATATATATATATATATATATATATATATATATATATATATATATATATATAAGCAGCTAGATCTGACCAGCTAGATCTGCTTTAGATAAATTGGCCTAGACTAATATATATATATATATATATATATATATATATATATATATATATATATATATATATATATATATATATATATATATATTATTGATTATGTTTTTTGAACCTGTAATGTTCTGATTTAATTCCTTAAATATCAAGGTCATACATCCTAACAGTGGCCGTAGACATTTAATCAATGCCACTATCTATGAAGCAATTCTTAAATGCTCTGAGCTGTCAGTCATGTTTTTCTCCCGGCTGTTGAATACTAAGTTTAACAGTGTCCAGAACTGCAGCAATGACCTGGAGGAGGGAAGCAATGGTCGTGATCTAATGTGTGTGTATCTAAAGGGGTTTATTTTTTGTTTTATCAGACTGCATTGTACTGCAGGGTTTCCTTATGTTATCCATCTTTTGGTAACCAGATATTTTACAATTTACTGAATCACTGTGCATGGCGTCGTAAATGAGTGGTTTCAGAATCAGATCAACAGTTGTGCCAGCTATTCAATGCATATTTTTTGCAATACTGTATCACAAACGTATTATTCATGTCTGTGTTAATTTAAACGTTGTGCAAAATGCATTTTTGAGTATGATTCATGTGGGAATAATTTCCCTGTTTGTAAATTAATTATCTTGTGTTCTTTGGTTAAGTACAAGTGGTGTCTATCGGACCAAAAAACAAACAGCCAATTGACATTTAAAGCAATAGGGCTCATCAAGTGAGGATAGCTGCTTTTGAAAATCTTATTATTTTAAAAGACCACCTGCAGTATATTGAAGCACATACATTTCAAGTTTTAAACTTGCTTAATGCTTAATTTAGGTTAATGATGTTGGAAACAAGAAAATATGGCTTTAAGCCCATCTTAATTAAGGGTAATCATCTTTTCGTCATGAGAGATGAGAGGATACTCACGGGTTGTAAGGCTAAAAGAAGTTCATTCAGAGGATTGGTTAGGTTGGTGCCAAAGATTATGAACCCAGAGCTGATGCCCGCAGAGTGGAGAGCTTTATCCAAACTGAAACACACAAACACACAATTGTTTATATATCTCCAGCATTACACATAAAAAAATATGCATACAAATATCCCATTGTCGGCCTTAAGAATTATGGTGCCACAGCACATACTATGACTTACTTTGAAATGAACAAGGCAACAGTGAACAGCAGTGCAACGAGGATAAAGAAAATGCCCAGCAATATCTGAAAAACAAAATTAAAAAACAAAACATCAAATGACATTACCAAACAGTGATATGTACCCACAACCAAAGGCAGGATCTACACCCATAGTGAACCCCATGAATAAACCCCACTAAAGGAAAGGTATGTTTACAAAGGCATCTCCAGGGTCAGCAAATATAACCTTTCTGTCATGTCTTTCGTAAAGGAGAGACCATATGGCTTGGCCAGCCATAGTTTGGCACCGGTGCCTGGGGTGACACGGGGAAGCAATGGCACAGCCCAGACAGAGGAGGGAGGTTGCAACCAGGGAGGCACAAGGTGGAAGGCAGCCAAAAAGGCAATAAACCCTATAAACTACTCGCCTCCAAGTGGGCCTTCAGAGCTAGAATATATAATACAATATATTTCACCAGCCATAGTGATAAAAGGGCAGGCATATGGTTTAAATATATCATGCTATTAAAATATATTATGTTGCAGTGATTTATAGCACAATATAAAAATTCAATCATTCAACCAAATTAGCTTTGACCAAAAAAAATTATTATATTGATATAATTTCTCAATGAATGTAAAAAGCATCAATTACAATCAGGAAACTGATAATCAACACACGTTTGTCTTTATTGTTGATATCGGCTTGATATAAACAACAACTTAATTTATCTCCTAATCCAACCAAACAAAAGGTTTGGTTGGATTAGGAGATAAATTAAGTTGTTGTTTATATCAAGCAAACAAGAAGAGATTGTCTAACTTTGTTATGCAAACACCGTTTGGATATTAAAGCGTCAAATACAAAGCAGAAAAGAAATAAAATAATGATTCAGGATTTATTTTCATATCTTAAATGAAAAGGTGACAAAGTATATTTTAACAAAGAGAATGGCATTATACATTACTTATCGTAACAGCTATGGTTGTAAAATAATTTGTGAGCTCCAAGCAATCTTTAACTGTGGATATCCGCATACTCAATAAGTCATTTTCGCCCACCACCAGGGTTGATATAAAAAGGACAGCAGGTGTTAGAGAGACGGTGGTGTAACTGCTCTGGAGGAATCACAATCATTTGGCTTATCACTCTACACCAGTGCTTTAGCATACAGTAAATAAATCTCCCAACTCATTACAGTTTAAATTTGAGTCTGGGGACTGTCATTAGCAGCAGCCCCCTTGGTTAAAGACAAACTGTTACAGACACTGATTTCAAATGTGTGTGCGTGCCTGCCGTGCAGTAAAATACTGGAAAGTAAATAGCAGTGGGAAAGTCAAATCTAAACTCGGAGAAAGATGTTTGATCTCGTCCTGTCCTTAACACAGAAAATGTGAAGACAAATAGTTTGACTGTGCATTGCCATTGCTATGCCGCGGGAGAGCGGGGAAAAAAGGCAATGTCAAGCACGCTTGCTATTATGTAAATGCCCAGCACATCCATGTTCACTATGCACCTAGATGTGCATGAGGTTTGGGTAAAATAAAAACATGAATAGGAGAGTGTGGGGAGTATTGCAGTGGATCATTACGGTGTCATTTTTGCCAGTCCCATTACTCTACCGTGTTTTCTGTGCTGAGAGGTTAAACAGATCTACAGTACAATAAAACCAGTAATACTTTTTGATTGTCTAAGGTTTGGGAGAATAATTCCTTTGTTTATGACTCACCCCTAACACATTTAAACCATACTGGTATGCATTTACATTTTTTTGAAAATTGAAAAATGCAATGATATTTATGTCAGTCTGACTACAAAGATGCTAATGATCACAGCTGTTGCACTCTAGTAACAAAGTCGTTTGAGATAAGGATACAGTCAGTTGATTGCTGGGAATATGCAACTTTGAGGGATTTTATTTTTATTTTTTCACGGAACGGTGTTGTGTTCAATGAGTCTCTTGGATGCATCTTTTCAATAATGTTGATGGTTTAGGCTGCGCTAACTACTGTAGGGAACTGAGTGAAATGTCAGTTTATAACTGATCGATGTGATGTGTGCAGAGGAATTCAATGGTGTATGGTTATTTTGGGCTGCTGCTGGTTATGTATGATGTAGTTATAGAGATCAGGGGTACAGAATCAGTGCATCATATCTCGATGTTTGTACCAACCATGTCATATGATAGTACTGTTTTTTATACAAATTATGTTGCAACTCATCTCCTTTTTCAACCCCCTTTTGAAAATTTGAATATGGGAATAATGATATTGAAATAGCATAATGAGGTTCAGGAATTGGTTGCCCAACCCCAACAAATGTAAATCAAACAGAAGTTTGTGGTTGCTGTGGTTTATCCCTGGGGGACCATGACATCCTGCCTGAAAAATGTGAGACTCCCTGAGAGACTTCAGAGTAACTTAGGTGAAGAGACTACCCGTGGGAATCGTGCAAATATACGGATGTGTAAAGTAGAACTAAAAGTAAATCTAGAGCAGTCCAGATTAGAATTTGAGCGCAAAGAAACTGTTAAGGGGGAAGATGTTGAAGCTGAAAAATGAACACAGACATGATACGTGCCCAAACAAAAGTTATTAAACTACACAACTTTTAAATAAAGAAACACAACATTAGCTGTGGTAAATTGTGCAGCCGTGACCTACATCAACCTTATAAAAAAAATCTATTAAACCAAAGACCGAACACAAAAGCTACATTTGGAAGATTATATGCAATATACAGACGTTGAAAGGATTTGCCTTAGCATACAATATAGTTCCTTTCGAACATAAATTTACTTTTGTTATTGGAAGCCAATTACATAATGCAGACTCACCTTGATCGGTCTGAGAGCACTGCCCACTTTAGTGCAGCAGTTCCTCTCTGCAATTTCCAGGTGTCTCCCCCTGCGCTGGAGGACCTGCAGTTTGCCCTCCAGCTCCTGCAAGTTGTGTCTGTCCCTGGAGGAGAGGGGACGTCCATCTTTACACTGACGAGACAAACAACAAAATAAGTCAAGAAATACACATATGCATTTATGTCCACTTGTTACATGGCATAGTTATAAGCAATATCAGGGTATTTAAAGTAAACAGCACAGCCATTATTAGATACATCTGAAGATAGACAGGAAAAGAGGAAAACAAAGGACGACATAGAGCTAAGGGACACAGGTTCAAACCCAAGCTGAAACGGTAAGGCCTGAGCTCATGGGACGCCTGCTCTATCAGGATATAACTAGCTGTACTTTTTCCTTGTAATCTACTACGTAAGTGATCTTTAATCCGGCCATTCCTAGTGTTCATTAAATATATAGAAGAGGAATGACAAATCCACTGGTCTGTCGTTTTCAACTTCACATTGTCTTTACTTGTGTTTCCCTGTTAGTGTTGCCTGCATTTGAGGGTTTGTTGTTAAGGACAACACTATCCATCTATAATTGCATGCAAAGACGGAGGGTTAAGGCAGAAAGATAAAAGGAGAGGGACTGATTATGCACTCATTATACACCGGGGCAAATTCACAAAAGGATTGCGAAGATATCGCGACCACTAAACCAGCACAAATAAGACAAAAGGACATTTTCTCAAAGCACCAAAAAAGGTTAAAATGCACTGTGCTGACAAGAAAAGCTTGTCTTGGTGCTCCTATGCTGTGTGAACATATTTCAATTATTTAGTACGTTAATATTTTATATTAATCAATGCAAATGAGCCTCATTTCAAGAACAGTCCAATTCACAAAGATCTGCTTTAATAGAAGCACGTAGTTTCAGTGAAATTATTAGCCTCTTCATAAAGTTGCTGGTAACTGAAGTGCATTTACAAGTAGTGCATATAAATCATGTTTATTCTATTACAGTCTGAAGGTGTCTGTTTGCAAACACCAACAGCAATGACGGACTGTCCCAAATACCAAATTTGGTTTCCCTCCACCACATTTAAATTGCCTGAACCTTTTAAAACTGCCTCTGCACCTCGTTGATCAAGACCTGTAGCTTTGAATCTGAAAATGTCATTTCTTTTTTCTCTCTACAAATGTTCTTTCGACTGTGTTCTTGGTGCAAAGACAACATTTAAACTTTGTCACATGGACGATTGCAATCAGACGATTAAAAAGGGCAAATTGCCCTCAGCTGCAAAACTTTATGCTCATGTTTGCGCTTTTCTATCATTAGTGCGATACTTTAATGAATCGGACCTCGAGCCGTTGGAAATTCATAATGCTATCAGTCGCCGCGATCCATTCTTTGTGAACTTGCCCGACAGTGTAAAAAAGAAACAGCAAGCATTCTAATATTTTTTTAAAATATAATTGTTGTTAATTGATCTGTAGATAATCTATTTTCCCCACTCTTCTGGGTTTTGTTCAATTAAGCTATTACATGACGTGTAGATAATCTGCACTTTGTAGTAAGGTCACATATTGCAGGAAGCATAGTGCGAGTGCTTTGTGTAATTTGGTGAGACCAACCTTGGATTTCAGCTTTTCTATCTGATGCTCAACATCATCAATGTCCTCTGTGTTCTCCAGGCGTTCATACACCACGCTCCGTGTGCCTTTTATCAGATTCAAAGGCAGCACAGACATACCGTATGCCTGGAAGACAAGTGCAAAAACTTCCATTATAATCACACATTATTGTCGGAGTGAAATGGCACATATGGCACGTGCATCCACCCACACACACACACGCCTGCCTGATGACAAACAGTAAAATGTATGAGAAAACACACCCAGCGTATCATATGGTTTCTGGCCTCCCGGGCTATGTCATTTTTGGTGGTGGAAAAAAGATTAAAATGGTGGAATCTATAATTGTGCTGAGGGTTATTGGTGAATTTGCTGCAACCATTTTGTGTGGATATCACTGCCTCATATCACTGTGAAGCAATTTGCAGCTTAACAGTGCCCCCATGTGATAGCACCATCCTCTATCCAGGATTTAATACACTTTTCACAAGGAGAATTTTAGAGGGGGAAATCTGGGTTAGATGAGGGGGCTTCAAGGTGTCATCAATATTGAATGACATGAACTGAAATAAACACAAATGAACTTTTCTTTTCTATTAGAGGTACATACATTGTATAAATAATAAACAATGATAGCAACACACACACACACACACACACACACACACACACACACACACAGTCAGCAAAGACAGAGAGAGAATATGTGCACAAAAACTCAAAAGACATTTTCATCTATCAGAGGGCTTCAATCTCCGTTTGAAATTTAATTAAAAAGAAGGGACATCTCTGATACCAGGAAACAGTCCAATCAATAAAAGTGAAAACAACAGCAACAGGGCGATGCTTTCTGGCTCTCCCTTGTGCTGCCTCACTTTATCCAACTTGGATGCCAATATATGGGCTCATAATAAAACAAAGGGGCCGTCAGCGCAAAGAAACTTTCAGCCCTGTCAAAAGGATCTGTCCACTTTATTCTATTTTTCAAGAGGGGAAACGTCAGAGCCTGGATTTTTCTAAAACAACTTTTACTAGTTTGTGAGTGTTAGGTAGCATTAAGAGAGTCGCATGGGATACTAAGTCAGTCTAGACTATTATTAGTCTCTGCTGTGGATTTCTGCTACGGGCGAATGTCGCCTCCTGCAATGAATCATGGAGCTCTTAAGGCCGGAGCATGTCCTGAATATCAAACACACTCATAAAAGGAAAACCTGTCCTAGATCCCAAGAGAAACATCTTCCCTCAAATGTGCACCTACATGGGGGAAATATAAAAAAAAAAAAAACACAGGTGTTCGTCTGCTGCAGTGTACATTTCTTGTTCACACATAATCATGCATGATCATTAAAGTTCTTTTAAAACCCACTGTGGTCAATAACTACCAGAAATAGCTTGGAGCAGGAGCAGGGTGGGGGGGAGTGTGTGTGACTCAATGTGTGTGTTGATTGAGGGGGGAGATCCTGGCTGAAATCATTCAGTGAGTCATGTGAGGGTGAGAAGAGGGATAGCTAGATGGACATGGGTCTCCTACACAAGACTCTTCTTTGTTGCTCTCTTTACTTGTGATAGTGGAGCCGAAAGGAGGAAGAAGAGGAGGAGGAGGAGGAGGAGGACCCCCCCCCATACATTCTCAAGTGTACAAGTTGGCTTTTAGATAATTCAACAAATTTGAAATAACCAGGCTAATCTGCATTTAAAGATATGAAACTTAACACATTCCCATAAATCCTGCAAATTTGGCATTAATGCCAGATCGGCTGGTTTCACTAATGCCATTTGATGAATAGGACATTTGGCCGGGTGAAGCGTTAAACAAGACAAGCTCTAAGAACCTGAAATGAGAGGGTAATTAGGGGTCATAAGGGTCATGAAATCACACTCACTCAGAAATTCTGGTTCAGGCTACGATTCTGTTTTTTGTAAATTTGTTTTCATTGTGTGCTTCCCATACTGTCCTTTAATCCTCCAGATTAAAAAGTCTGAATACAAAGGAAGTATTCAAAATATGTAGGCTCAAGACTTACATATTGAGGAATTTAAAATTGAAGAGATGATCGCCAGTTGTTGCCCCTGCCAAGTCTAACTTGTTTAATAGTATATAGTAGTAGTATAATAATAGAGTCAAACTAAATGTTCCTTTTTTCCCCTCTAAAAATGTGTTTTACATTAGGCTTTAAAATGTAGTAAAAAAAAAAAAACGGCCTTAACTCTGCACCCTTCGTCATATGTTCTGTATGTTGGTACATTTGCACATTTGAGGAAATATTCCCCAAATATGAGATGCCACCACCGCTCTGTCTGGTCCCTTGTCTCACATGCTGGTTAATAATCCGGGGTTACACGTGAACTATACAATCTCAGACATCACAAAATATCCGTAGTGTTTAACGGCATCCTTCGCTTTACTGTCAGTTATGGATCCATTTGGTTCTTGTCACACCGAGATTGGAGCTTCACTCAAAAATATTGACCATATTTGATACTAGGGTACTGGATAAATCTAACATGAAAGAGGCAGTTCCCAAAATTATAGTGTGCTTGGAATCGCCAAGAATGTTGAGGGGACAGATATATGGCTGATGCTTCCTTATTAAAAACGGCACATTGCTCTCGTAGTCCCAAACTGAAAGGAGGACCTCCTCCAGTGCGGCGCAAAACTAATCTAATGGTTCAAGATTTCATTGGCAGTTTGGCATGAGGGCTCAATGTTATATCCTCTTTGCTCCATCTTCAGACATCTGCTGGTTTTTCATTATATGTTGGGTTAGGTTTTGTAAATTGCTTGGTTGTATTCTACTTTGTTTTAATGTGCCTCTTGTGTTCACTCTACCTTTGCATAACAATCGTTGATATTTTCATTTTGTCAAATTGAAGGAAATGCAATCTTTTGGGGAAAAAGACAATGTGCAGATAGCTCACATTCATTCCCACCAGAATGATGAGGATCAATTCAAATGAAAAAGTAACCGAGTCTGTTGGGTATTTTCCCTGCCTCCAACTCGGAGAAGAGAGGTTGCATCCTCTATTCTGAAGGCCTTGACTGTTATTATAAAGGTGGTCACTACTGCTAAAGTGGTATGAAGAAGGGACCACTGTATGGTGACACAATATTTAAGTGACACAATATTTAAGTACATATATATAAGTGTTATTTTAATATATTGTAATATCTAGTTCTGGCAAATCACAAATTGGAAGACAGGGAGGCGTGTAGAGTGCAGGGCTGGTCAGCCTTTACTAATCTCCTGCACAAATAGGGGCCAAAATTGAATGTCCATGAAATACAGAATACAGAATATATTTTATATTATAGCTATATTCTACAAATTAATCATTTGTTTTCCAATCTGAACATGCCCTCAACAGACTGATGTATTGCTCAATTATTAACATTCATATATCTGATTGTTCACCAACTGTGATTAGATGATGCAACAGATACTATGGGTATCAGGCTTTGGGGGACTGCATTCTGATTGGTAAAATGTGTTTTAATGCAGGCCTGCATTATTATTGTTCTATGACTAAGTCCAACTTGTATTTTCTGTGATATCCTTCCAGCAGCTGCACAAGAAAGCTCAGCTTCTCCTGTGTTTCTGCTCCTGATTTGTCCAGGGGCTGCCGGATCTTGCAGACTGTCATTTGCTGTTATAATGTTTTAAGATGATAGTTTAAAAAGATAAGGAATACTGTGATTTGAAAGTGGCCAATGAAAAGAGCAGCGCATACTTTGCACACTCACTTGCCCTACGCTGAACCCAATAATATTACTTTTCATGTTTAAAGGTTTTCATTGAATCCCAGTTAGGTCTAAATAATGTTTATGATATGTTTCTTTGCCTGAGACTGTGTGTGAATGAAACGTTAAAAAAGTTATTTTGAATGAACAAACGTTTTCGACAAAATAGAAATCCAACTAGCAGCCCAGTTATGAAAACCTCTGGCATGGTTGACAGGCTTCCCAGGCCGCCTCCAACCTTTAGAGCGCTTGTTTGGGTTTCTTAAGACATTGTACTAAGTTTGACCTATAACCTTCACGGTTGTTGCAGTAATCCTTCTGCAACGATAAAGGGCCATTACAATCAGTGGTGTCCTAATCATGAAGTTGTTTCACGAGCATCATTTGCACCCTAATGCACCTCTGTTTATGAATCTTTGATCCATCAATGTAAGTTCTTTAATATTGGGTATATGCCAACAGCTGCAGAGAGAACAGAGAAGTTATCAAGTTACTCACAGTCAACATTAATTAGCGACACCTGCTGCCTGTGATGTTTGTCATTTAAAAAGTAAAAACCGCTAAAGACACTAAAACTAAGAAACTGCTAGCATAGATGCACTTTTAGCCATTCCTCTCTTATTTGTAAGTATTTAGCTTTTTGAAAGTGCTGAAAAAAAAGTTAAAACTAGACTAAAAAAACTACTGCAGTGAATCACATATGAAGTCCAATTACAGAGCTCTAAACTTCAAACTTCAGTTCAAAAGCGGTAAAGACATATAAATTCTGAAATCTAATTTAAAAATAAAACATAGAAGTCAAACAAGCGTCAAATGACTGAAGAATCCTAAAGTAAGTAGTGACACCCCTCTGATTCACTCAGAGACCATCTTCCCAGGTCAATCTCAGGGCCCGTGATTAGATCAACAGACATTAATCTTCTCAACTTTACTTCAGCATCAGCATCTCATGGCTGGCAATTTAAGACAAGAGAAAGTTAGGTCCACAGTAGACAGCCATGAGAGACATAAGTCAATATGCGAGCCTAGCTTTTAAACAAAGTCAAAAGACTTCACATGGTGCATGAGATTTAAGACCGGCCTGATCAGTCTCATGTTATCACTGCTGGGTGCAATCAAATAGAGTGGGAGATAATATAGAGGGAATATGAATGTGCAAACATTCCAGGTGATGAGAAGGAAATTTACCATATTAATAGATTTTCATTATTGAATAAAATCTACACCATTAAAAAGGTGACTGCTTGAGTATACAGTGATGATGACTATTCTTATTAAATCCAATGTAAATCTAATTAGCTATTTGAAATTAACTTGCTTTTTTAAAAAGGTAAAACCGCTTTTTTTCAACTATATACAGGTACCACAGGGTAGCCCAACCCAACCACTGGTTTGCTATTGCTATCAAATTCATTAACATAGGGTGACCAGATTTGAGTTGGTGAAAAAGAGGACACTACGTTCCGGGAGGGGGGGGGTAGCAGTAGTGTGTAGCATGCCGTGAACTTACATTTATGTTGAGATCGGTCGACCAATGACAGTTCTCTCTACAGTCAGAGCTTGCGCATGAAGGTGGAACGTGAGGGAGATACCATTTCCAAAACGTGTAAGGGGGTAATAACTATTTTCCCGAACGTAGCAAAATCCCGGACGTTTTTGGAATCCCTGCCGGACGCTTTTTTTAGGTCTCGAAAAGAGGACATGTCCGGGAAAAAGAGGACGTCTGGTCACCCTAATTAACAGGTGTTATAAAACAAACTATAATACCACACAACAACTCAAAACACTTACAGTTTTTTTCGATTGTTTACACACATTTTCTGGTACTTGACACACAATGACCACAACATGTAACTCATGCACCAACCCCCTGAACCAATTCTGCTAAACTACAAGCACAATTCCTGCTTTACACTCAAATTGCAGTTCTAAAACACACTTTTTTCCAAACACTACACACAATTCTCTGCATTTGAAATCTCGTTTTCACAAGGAACACACTGTCATTCAAAATTCTAAAGTCAATTGCCCTACTATGCACACTGACTCATCACATGGGCAAACACCTGTCACACAGTGTTACAATTAGCAATCAGAGCTTTAGCATAAAAGGGCAACAGGTGAGCTCTTCTGTTTTGGAGCAATGGATGCCAACATTGGAAACAGTGGCAGAGCCAGAGCCAGAGGACTGAGAGTAAGAGGAGGAGGACGGGGAGGACGAGGACGAGGAAGGCCAAGGACCGTAATCTCTGATGATATCCGAGCCACTTTGGTTGACCATGTGGTCAACCATGGTCTAACAATGAGGGAGGCTGGGCAAAGAGTACAGCCAAATTTGAGCAGGTACACTGTAGCATCCATCATCCGGACTTTCCGAAATGAGAATAGGTAAGACATCTACTCTCACTAGAAAATTGCAGTACTGCATATCAATACAGTACTCAATGAGTACAGTAGTACAGTATTGCCTGTGGACTGTTCTGTAGGACTGTAAAAATAAAGTATGTTTCAAGTATTTGGGAAATGTATTCCTACACAGTATTTACAGTATTTTACTATTTGTATTGCAGAACTGAAAGATTACCAACACAAGGTGGTCGGAAACATCTTCTGTCTCCTGAACAGGAAACTGAAATCATGAACATGGTCCTAGAAAATAACGCCATAACATCACGGCAAATACAAAGAAAAATAAGAGAAAACAATGAGATATTTCAAAATATTGATAGGGTAAGCTTATCAACACTGGGCCGTGTCTTGCGCAGAAATAATTTGAGGATGAAGCAGGTCTACAGGGTGCCATTTGAACGCAATTCAGAAAGAGTCAAAGAATTGCGATATAACTATGTGCAAGTAAGTCCTATACAATCCCACAATTGATGCATGCTCTCAACACATAAATTATACATATTTCAGTATTGTAATCATAATGATTGTGCTTCACAATAGTGACCACTCCATGTCTGTTTCAGAGAGTCCTTGAGCTAGAGGTGGCTGAAGTGGAGCACCAGTTCATCTTCATTGATGAGGTTGGATTCAACCTCACAAAAAGACGAAGGAGGGGAAGGAATATCATCGGCCAGCGTGCCATTGTTTAAGTCCCTGGCCAGCGCGGAGGGAACATCACAATGTGTGCAGCGATTACCCACCATGGCGTCATCCATCACCATGCTACCCTTGGCCCCTACAACACTGCCCATCTGATCAGATTCCTGGACACCCTACACAACCCACTCATTCCACCAGATCAGATAGACGGCCCAGAGCAGCTCAGGTACGTTGTCATTTGGGACAACGTAAGTTTCCACCGGGCTGCTCTGGTTCGTAACTGGTTCACTGCCCACCCACGCTTTTTAGTTGTTTATCTCCCTCCATATTCTCCATTCCTCAATCCTATTGAGGAATTCTTTTCTGCCTGGAGATGGAAAGTGTATGACCGAAATCCACAAACGCGTGTACCCCTTCTCCGAGCTATGGAAGACGCATGTGGAGATATAGCAGTTGATGCTTTTCATGGCTGGATTCGACATGCTAAGCGATATTTCCCCCGCTGCTTGGCCAGGGAAACCATTGCTTGTGCTGTGGATGAGGTGCTGTGGCCAGACCGAAACAGAAGAGAGGATGCAGCATAGTTTTTTTTACTGTAACTGTATACAGTAAATTCCTCTGTTGTTTTGTATGTAGACCACTGTATGTGCAACTTTGTGTTGTTTGGGATGTACACTGTGTACATTGTTTTTGTGGGGAAAATAAAATATATTTGTTACCTTGTATTTGTGTGTTCTGAGTATAAAAACAATATTCTAAAATATTTTACAACACACTTATGTATGTACTGTAAGTGTAACACTGAAAAAAAGAAAAGGCCTAAGTCATCATGATGAATGGAGAAGAAGTGTTTTCCATTCATCATAGTGTTTTACATTGAGCACATCAGTGTTCAACTGGTTCTTATAAATGTCTATTCATATGATGGTTTGTGTGTGTCATTTGAAAACAAAATACCATTTTGAGAAGAAATAACATTGTTTTGAATGTAAAGTTTCATTTTGCAGGAGAATTGAGGGGTTTTGCCCATTGTGTGTGTGTGTTTTTTGATTTGTGTGTAGAGTTTTGAGAGTGAGGCATGCTTTCAGAAAATGTGTGTAAACAATCGAAAAAAACTTTAAGTGAGTAAACAGAGTAAATGTTTAATCATATAAAACAAAATTCAATGTACTTAAATTCACTTCCATTCCTTGTTTATTTCTTAATTAACAGTGCAGAAATAAAAATACAGAGATTCAAATAGTTGACAGAGTTACTAGCGTTACGAATACACCTACAGTCTGTTTGTATACAATTGAAAAATGAATTAATTTAAGTATTATCCCATTTTGGTTTAAGCTGTATGTGATATATTGTAGTTAAAGGACTGACCTTAACAAAAAAGTACCGGTATACTAAATGTTGCATTAGTGGTGAATTTACTGAATATCACATTTCAATAGCATCAGCATTTAAACTGTAAAGTCATTGGTTTAAGTTTAGCAGAAAGTTGCACTCTCAAAAAGTGCCTATGTGCTTTTTCAAGGTGTCTCGGTTTGACTTTGTTTATATAAGAGAAAGCACCATAAAAGTGCTATAAAAAGGCCAAAAAAAGCAGTAAAAGATATAACTTGCTTCACTTCATATTAATTTTAAGTGCACTAGGCTGCAGTGTTATATACTGTTTACATCACAAATTCTTTTGCATTAAGGCTAGATGGCTAGTTCCGCACAAAGAGTAGTGATAAATTAGCAGGAGTCCTGGACAACATTTCCGCTGCTGCTTATGGGACCTGTCACTTAGATTCCATTAAGTTAATCAGGCTTAATAGTAACACATGGTAAAGAATGATAAATTACACAGCTCTTGTATATATGTGTAGGTTGCCACCAAGAAGAGTTTAGCAGCTTGAAGACAGAAGAGAGAGAAAATGAAGTAGATGAAAAAGATGACGAGCAATATAAGAGTTTCTGCATTTGTGTCTGTGAGGATAAAAGAGGGGAGGGGCAGCCGCTGTTGTTGCCCAAAGGCCCAATTTCTTTCATTGGCTGCATCAAAACAAGGAACATCAAAAACAAAGACACACTGGGAGTTTTGATTTCCACAGGGCATTCAGTGTCAATATCAACATGTGGTCAGTGCAAATCTGAGCATACTTCCATACTGAAAATGCACTCAGTAATTACCCACCCGGACCGTGAAAAGCAAAGTGAGAGAACGGTGGATACAATCCAAGCTGAGATGGATTATATGTCCTAAAGCGAGATTGGTTCTACAACGTACTTGACCAGGTTGTGTATTATTCATTAAGAGCTCCACATTCAATTGTTGTGTGATTTGTCAAAAAGGAATCTTTGAGCTCAACAGAAACTTGATAGATTGGGGTTGGCTGTCACTTTTACTCTCACTCCCTGGGTTGATACCCGAGTTGGAATTTTTTCCTTTTTCTCTCCAGCAGCCACTATTCTGTGTTACTCCCACCCTAACACCAGTGCCACCCCCTCCAGGGAATATTCAATGTCTAGTTATCAAGATAACGGCTATGAAAAATGGACAACATTAACAGTTGTTACAGCACAGTTCATTTTTCTGATCTAGAAAAAAAACTAAAAAGGCAAAACTACAGAATGCTGAGGCAATCAAAATATAGGCATATATTAATGGACACTGAGGTATATACTGTATACACTGTATATATATATATATATAGCGCTGATAAGTGGTTGAAGGGTGCAAATACATCATGCAAAAGTCTCAAGTGAACGACGGCGGTCTGAGTAATTTGAGCCATCGAATATCAGAGCTCTAAAATCACAAGGCATTACTAATACTGAAAGGCCGCTCCATCACCAGGTACATCTCAACCAAGAAGATGGGTAACCGCACTGCAGTTCCAATAATATTTCACAAAACCATGCATTATCAGCCATTAACATTGAGTGAAAAAGTGTGTTTAGTCTGTCTTTATACTTCAAAACATAGTATATGTGATATATCTCAATAAGTAGAGGTCGTATTAAGGGCTGGAAACATTTGGACATCATCCCATTGGAGGATTAGCCTTAATTACTGTGCATATATAGCTCAGCTGAACACATGAAACAACATCCACCACTTGTCGAAGGGTTCCAACTCACCGTGTATGTGATCACTGCCAACATGCCAATCAAGGTCAAGGAGCTAATGGAGAAAGATAGAGCAGGTAGACCATCTGCAGGGGAAAAGACAAGATGGCCATTAGAGATTTGACCCTGGACTCTGACAGAAATAGCAATGGGCTCTTTGCCAAATGGTCAAACTACCTAGAGCCTACTTTCTCGTGTGCACTTTGACGGTCTTTCAGTCAGCTCTTTGTTGTAAACTGTCAAACTCAACATTAGTTGATTATTATTTAGAGCATAAATACTCTCAAGATGCTTCTAAAATATCTTTGCCACACTCTTGTAGAAAACTCAATGGAAAAATACTGTTTGACGTATTTGCTTTAAAATCCCCCACTGTGCACGGCATATAATTCTGTGCTGCGTTTCCTGGTGACACACACAGTGCTTTATTACACAAACCAAACCTGCTGTTACCAAACTGAGAACAGGAACTAAATGCAAACATTATATCAGCAAGCTAATGTTAGCTACTGTTGCTCAGTTGGCAGACATTTGGGATGTTAAGCAAACACACTCTTCAATGGGGTGATGAATGGAGTTGATGTGTAACTATCTTATAGCAATTCTAATGACGGTAGATGGATACTTAAAAATAGTTAGTTTTCACTAATTAATCTAGAGCTGTGTTCTCCTGAGTAACAGGGAAATGGTTTCTGTTGTTTCTGAAAAGAAATATTGTGGGTGAGTTGTTAAAGGACACTCTACTGCAAAGAAGGTCAGTTTGCTCTTCATGCGGAGTGTTTGTATTATTACTCAGCCTGTGAAAAGTTGTACATCTTCCGTGGCCATAGGGAAGCTTTGTCAAGTCTGAAGGAAGAACCTTAACGATGTCATAGTGATACTATCAGGGCAATCCCAGCTTGGGTTCGGCGAATACACATTTGTATTAGAAAGTCTGTATTTCAAACTGGGAATAGATCTTTAAAGAAGAGGGGATTGACCAGGTAAGGAGGATTTTAAGAGGTGTTACGGCAAATGTAGGCTCCAGTGTTGAAACTTGAACCAAACTAGCTAACTTTTTATATGCTGCGTCATTTTGATGATTCCTCTTTTATTTTTGTATCCGTCTTTGTGAGTCCCTGGGTTTTTCTTGGTAAGGTGGTGGCAGATATAAAACATCTGCAAAGACAGTAATGATACCACCTGGCCAGATATTAGGGTTTTAGTTATTTAGGTGAACTGATCCTTTTAATGTCTTTAATGTAGCATTGGAGCCCAAGAAACCGTTAAGAGAAACATTCATCCCCTCAAACAGAATAACTATAAATTCTAGAAAGAATTGTTTTGCATCTCAACCAAACCACACAGCTGAAGCGTGGAACAAAACCGATCTGGAACTGCAAGGATGCATCTCTCTGCTAATGTTCTGAAGGGGCAAACTCTGGGAATCAGTTCCTTGACGGAAAGTGGGACATGTTATTCACAAGGACAAGGATGAGGCATCCTGCTGGTATTCTGGTACTCCTGGGTTTAATGAATGCACTGTAGCAAAGTCTTCCCCTGGAGACACATCTGGTCACCATTTGTTGTCAGCGTTGCCATTTCATACATTGATCATGATCGGTTCTTGAACAGCTGGATCTTTCAATGCATGTAGGTTGAGTTGATGCGTGTCACCTTTGATTGAGGCAGAACGGGGACCACCCACCGGGCAAGGGCAACAGTAGGTGTCACACCAGCTGGAGTTAGAAGACAGGGATTGATGGAGAGACTGATTGCCTCTATCCCGTCAAGATCCCACCTGTTCTTGGGTTCCACGTAAAAAGCTACACAGTTGTCCTGTTATAGATATCCCGCATCCTCACAGCAGCGACTGCATAGTGCCCAGCCCACCTGTCAGCATGGACAGCTCCGCTGGCCTTTCGCATTGATAGTGGCATTTGATATGGGACTATTAAGTCAGTATTCAGAGCATATATAATTTGTGTTGTTTATAACATGCATCACATTCTTTTAGAGGCATTTCACAAGCAGCAGGACAAAGAAGTGGATAATGAAGATGAATTACACACCTGCTCCCTATTGTATTGTATGCAAAAAGAAAACTTTGAAGTCTGACAGCCGGGTTGAACATAAACATTTGAATACAGTTTCCTATTCCCATTGCGAATTTGCTGCAATTGTTTGGTGGTGAGTTTGGTAGAATAGACAATGGCTCCATGTTCTGCATGGAAAACATTGTGTCCATGAACTCCACACAAAGCAAAGGATAGATGTTTGCTGCCACTCTTTTTGGTTTCTTCCAGGGATTAAACAGAGGGAATATTGTCTATTGTCGGATGTGCTTCCACATCTGTACAGCTTCGATTCCGACAGAAGGGGAATGAGGTAGCTCTTATCTCACAATGCATATAGCCCTTCAGGCTTGTGTATATGCAGTATGACTGCAACAATGACCACATTCAGACTTAATAGCATGTGGAGGCCAAAGCAAATTTAAGAAAGTTATAAGACACCACCATAGTTGTTTTTTGTCTTTGTGGTTAAAGCTAAAAAAAAGTTATAATTTGTGAAACGGGGTTAGGTAGACGTTTGTGTTTACGAAGATATTTTGAGCATATTGTAGCTCTTACCTCAAAGTTCAGTAACAAATTGAGGGACAGCAGAAAATGTGAAACGATTAATCTTTTCAAGATGAGATCGACAGCGTCACCAAGAATCTGTCAACTGAGGCCTCAAATGCATTTAGGAAAAATAAGAGCCTTGATTCTTACAAATGCTATTTTAAAACTTTGTAAGCTAAACTAAATTTGGACTATGTCTTATGTATGTACAGGGTGGTTTGATTAAATAAAAAAGACTAAATATGCAAAATACTAAATGTCACTTTCATTTTAGAATTGAACAAGGTGTTCTGAAGGCAGGCCAGAGAAAACTAAAGATAATATAAACATAGAATGTACTGAGTTTTCAAGAAACAATCCTTGATAAATGCATAGTTCTGCAAATGTATGTCGTCTCATTTATGACTGATCACAATGCGATGTTTCAACCTTAATTATCTCAGATTGGATTAAAAGGACCCCACCCAAAGATGGGAAAAACATTTGGAAACATGGTATGTTTTTGTCACTGGTCCGGAATAAAGTAAGATTTGTGATACTGTGCATGCACTACAACAAGCAAACCGCTTGATAACATGTATTATTTGTCTCTTGTTTTGTATCTTTTCTTAATTAGTCTATTCATTCTTTGTTTATTTATTCATAATACCAGCAAAGGGACAGATTTAAGAACTGTCTCACCACTTCTGTAAACACAGCAGTTCTCAAACGTATAACAACTCCAGGCTAATATTGCATTACAGTCTGATTGATATAGTTTAGATTTGCTCATACACAGTGTATACACAAGTTGATTTGTTCTTTTCTCACTGATAATGAGCATAGCCAGTGCTTCTTGCGCAAGTGCTCTTCCTAGTTACAGTTTGACTTCCACCCACTCTACTGCACCTTGAGGCAGGGCCAAAGACACAAGGTCTTGAATAGCGACACTAATGGCTTCTGATCTGGAGCACATGGGAGCATCGTTGTAACATATGTAATGTTGGAGCCATTAAAAATGTAGGGGCTTTAATGAACAGTCGCCTCAAAGCAGCCAGCAGGGTTATGTGGCAAAAGTGCATTTCCTTTACTCAATTAACCTCCCATCTGGGGAGAGAAGGGAAGAGGAATTAGAAAAGGGATGATCCCCACATTTCCTCCTCAGCAGCCGAGCTATTTCCCACTGTGCCAAGGGAGGAAGGTTAGGGAGAGCATGTAGGGGTCCACTATAGTGAAGAGAGGCAGATGGTTCAACTTCCTCCTTGATCCCCAGATGGCAAAAGGCCAGAGGACTGTTAGGAGTCCACATTTGGCAATGCTCCGTTCAATAAGTGAAGATGCCCATGGAGTATTCTAACTGGTTAATTTAATTTCTTATAGCACATTGATATTGAGGCTATCAAGTCACACATATTGGTACAGTTATTGAGTCATTTTTGTGAAGGCTTGCTGGAAAAGTTAATGAAAAAGTTAGTCCACAGTAAGGAGTAGACATCTAGGAATACTATGTTTGGCTGAATCCTACACAAATCAACATGAATACTATTTGTGGTGAAAATGAATCCATAAAGGCATGAGTTTTTCTATTACCTTACATGCAGTTCCATGGACAGAAAAAGTGACTTTGTGATCTGCATGTTGGTGCAATCAAGACACACTATATCGGAGCAGATGTGCCTCGAGGACATGTATTTGACCTTTACCATACTTTTCCAAAGTTATTTGTATAATGAAAATGGCCGCACAATCAAAATAAGTAATTGCCAATTACTGGAATTTGGACATCATCAACTGTGATACATTACAGCTCTACTTATCATTCAGCAGCTAGGTGTCATATATTAAAGTAGTTTATGTCCATTTAAAGTATTTCCCTTTCATCTGACCCCAACCAGCAGTGCATTGATTTTAAACATGCTAACCTCCATTACCTGGTCTTCTATAAGAACTAAAAAAGCGAGAAAATCATGTCAAAATGTATCAACCTTCCAAATAATAAAGTAGGTGTCATAGGGATTTAAGGATGAGTGTCATTTTCTTTCTTTTTATTTGAGTTGAAAGATAAAAAAATTGTGCAAACTTGTCATCATTTTGAGATAACGTGTGTCTTTTCTGCAATCGCACCCAATCTAAAATCTCCCCCCCCCCCGAATCCTGTCTAAACAAACCAATAAATGTGGCTGGTAGTCTCTTAATAGAAAACTTATGACTGAAAGAAGCAAAAACGTAGTATAATGAATGGATAGGGGCAATGAAAGTGACTTTAATATAAATCGTCAATATGGCGGTATGAAGGTTTACGGTGGAATGAATTAAGTATTTTGACTTAGCAAGAAATAAAGGAAATCAAATCTGGTAGACATGGTGTTACCATGACTGCAACTATGAAAGACCCCAGACTGTTCTAAAGAGGCGATACTTACGACTACTTCCAAGCTCTTCAAAAAGGTACTGTACTTTTTCCCATTGGGTGGAATTCTGACCAGGTGGAGGCTCAAGTGGAACAAAGGCTCTGAAAGCAAAGAAACAATAATTTAGCAGAGGTAAGGCATGACATGCATAAGGTTACGTCTTCACAGCACCCAGAGCACAATATATGCTGAAGTTTAGTCGTCGTACTGCACAGATGGTTTTAGCAACAGGTTCTCTACAAGCCACACACATATTTCAGACATAAAGAGAACAAATTAAAGAATCACTGTCCAAGTTTTTTTAATCATTCCACAACAGATGAGCATATACCAGCATCTTTCCTGTGGCTGAGAGAGCCAGAAAAACACTGTAAGAAAGATAGACTGCAACTAGTTCTGTTGGAAAACAGTGACAATGCAGTTTATTTCAATAGAGCACATAGAAACTTACTTCTAACATCTCTATCCCACTACACAGACCTTTCATGTCCTATATAGCGTAATGCTCAGACAGAAATGGGAAAAGAGGCTTTCACAGTATGTTCTCTACTCCAGCAACAACACATCTAAGCTCCATGGTAAGTCTTTTTTTCTTTCTTATCGGCATGCTGTAGAATTGGACCTGTACCTCTCTCCTCTAAACTGTTTATTTCTGATTTTTGAATTTTCTTTCCCTATTACGCAAAAGAAATCAATCACATTATTTGCAAAGGAACAAAACTAATCAAAAAAACTAAAGTGTGATAGCCTTCTACATTTAGTTATATTAACCTTGACAGTCATGACCTGCCAAGTCAGATCAGCACTTCTTTGCTCAAATGTTTCGATGCCTTGAAACTTTAAACCCGTTTCCTTGAAGAGGTAGATGATCTAGTGTTTTGTTTATTGAAATAAGTTCCCTCACATCCAGTTAGCTCCTAATTACATTAATCAATAATACTAATTACATTTTGCCATTTAGACCTATCAATCACATAGATAGAGACCTACAGAATGTCCAAAGTATGTTCTAGAGATATATATATATATATATATATATATATATATATATATATAAAAATATATATAAAAAAAATTGTATCTGAACAGCTCTTTGATGGTGTGGGAAAAGAAACCTGAAAAAAATATTTTGGCAACACTTCAGAAAGAGCACTTCTTTAGGACTGACATTTCTATTTATGCAAGCTAAAGGGGGGGAAAGGGTCAACGGTATTGATGCTCACTTCAGTGCAGACTTTGATTCCATTAATCATGAAATAGTTTTCCATCCATTAATCTTCCTTGACAGACAGCAGATAAATATGGCGCTCTGTGAATCTGCTAGGATTCTTTTAGTAAGTTAAAAAACTGGCAAAAAAGTAAAATAGATAAACAACCTTCACCAAGGGAGGGAAAATACATTAGATCAGCAGCTCAAAGACTTCCCTTTGCCTAACATGCAAAAAAAACCTCCAGGTCTCAAAAGGCCTCATCTGCCCCACTACCATGTGGATGCCCTCAGGGCTCCACACTTCATCTTTTTCGTATAAATGCGTTTCCTTTTGGTCATGTTAGGTGTCATTTTTCATTTTAGCGTCTGCTGTAGGAAAGAATAACTTTCTCAAACTTTAAGGACAGGACTCTTAAGGACTCTTAGGACAGGAAAAACAAAACAATTTAGAGATATTAATGCTTTTGCCTATATGACACAACATTATAAACAGTTTTAAAATAGTGACATCCTCTGAGAGAGCTCAACTTGTGTTGCCAAGGTTAATATTAGTCTAAGATATGTTATTTGCAATAGCAAAAATAAAAACGGTATCAGTGAAAGTTCAGTGGGAATTTAAGGAGTTTACCACCTTCAAGGTACAAAAGCAACAAAAAAAAAAGACATCAAGAAAAGACCCACTGAGTTAACTGAACACAACCATTACGTCTCTCAGTATCAGAAAAGCAGGACCGGATAAAAACTATCATAAAATCAAAAGACGACAGCAACAATTGCCAGAATAAAAGCTACAATAGTTCCAGTTCATGTGGTCGAAGAGGGGCCAAATTACTTCTGTCAATAAAAAAGTCCTAGCAACCAGACTTTAAACCGTTAGAACGTATAGTCATGCGTCCTTTATTTCTCCAAAATAGGTAAGCCTTCCTCCAATGCACCGCGTAATGGTTGAGAGAGCACAATGCATCGTCTAGGCTGAACCTCCATAAGAGATTTCTTTTCAGCCATGACATCAGCATGCCTGAAAAGAAATCTCTTATGGAGGTGCAGGGTTGGTACTGAACACAACCAGCACAAAAAAGCAGATAAATAGGACATGGCTGAGAATGTGCTTTAATATAGATTTGCAGGTTTAACATACAATGTAAAAAACTCACAGGAACTCAACATGCCCTCCGCATGTGCTTTGTGTATAGCGGAAATTCAAAGAATCTAGTTTAGAACCAGACAGACGAGAATACTCCTATATTTAGACAGAGGTCTGTTGTGTCTTCTTCTCCTGAATGGCTTATCATGGCCAGACAAATGGTACTGCAGCTGTTTGAAGGGTTCCTCCTCATTAATTGAACACAATGACGTATCCACACCCCCTTCCACCTATAGTGTACTGAAGCAGAAGACGCCATCCATGTCTCCAACTTACCCAATTAAAAGGAGCGCAACGCAGACAATGACAAATCCAATTGTGTACTTCAGAGCGTTCTTCACTTGCTGTAATAGAAGAAAATGAAACTGGTCAATCACGCATATGAAGTGAAAAATTATTACCGGTATTCATTATTCGTGAGGGAAGGGGGTCATACAGCATTCAGCTAAGGACTATAGTGAGTCAGTGTAGATCCAGTTTGACCTGGCAGCGATAACATGTCACTCCCACTGCTATTCAAGGTGCTTTTAAAGTAACAATACAAAAGACCTCTCTGTCTGTTAGAGAAAATGGCTCTGTCAGCTCAAAACTGACACACGGAAAGGAGAAAAGGCACTATGTGTTAGCTGGTGTTTGGTACATCACTCACAAAAAAGACTTATAAAAGATAGGGATGTCAATTTCTCCAATTTTAGGTGGCAATATGCAGCCCATAATGTACAGTATGAATGCAGTGACAGAAAATATTGCCACAATATCCTTTTACTGCCACAATATATTATTTAAATATTAATTCATTGTAATTATTTATTGGGTCAATACAAATTTGAAGGATGGACTTTTGCTATTATTGTGTGTGTGTTAGGGCTGTGCGGTATACCGGTTATTTACGTATGGTATGAATTTCTGACATACCGGTTGCCGCTTTTCAGCAGGCAACAACATTTAACGTTCACAGTTTGAAGCTGAAAGAGCAGCGGATGGCGCTACTTAGCTCTCATGGAGACTCAATTGACTCATGGTTTGTAAAGAAATGACATTGCCAAAATGCATGCTGGGTAAATTACTTCGCTAAAATGCCCGCCCACACAGGAAGACTCTTCGGCTGCGGTCGAATAGTCAAATAATTACCTCCTAACGTCTAACCCTAAGCACTTTTCCTTAACCTCTGTGGAAAACGTCACGGGGTTAAGGAAAGATGGGAAGGAGAATTCATGAGGAGTTAGGAGAAGACAACCGCGGTGTTTGGCAAATCCGACTCCACTTTCACTAAGCGACGTAGTTATGACGCGACGGCAGGCGCATGTTAGTGACGTCAGTCTGTAGCCAGCGGTGAAACTACAATGTTCTGAAGAAGGACTACAAAAAGCGCAGTTTATATACTTCATCCGTCTTCTTACAGTGTTGCGTCATAACGACATAAACAACCTGGTTCATAGTCTTACTTTAATAACGAGGTTGGAATAGAAATGAACGAAGGAATATGAAAGTGAAACCAACGTACAAAGCTACTAAAACTGTCTCTTTGTTCAGTTTCAAACATGCTGAATTAAATACGTTATCCCACAAACGATGTGTGTCATATATGTGTGTCTCATATCCCTTTATGTTGTTATGGTTTATTTACATGCAGATTATAATCTGATCATAAAAATATGCATACAACAGTTTATGAAACATCACACAACTCGTGTTGACTTGATATGTTTTATTGTAATGTGACAAAATAGTTGATTAAAAAGATGATAATCAGAAACATGACTCAGACTGAAGAGCTCGTCCAGTTTAACTCTTTCACTAAAGCTTCTGTAACTGAAGTCAAATAAAATAAAAGAATGAGGGCTGAAGCTGCAGTTCAACACCAGATAGAATATCAAATACGTCAGTTTGATCACTTTACAGCACTTTTCAGCAACGTAACGTTTTTAGTTTTCCAGCAGGTTTAACAGATTATTGAAAGTGTTTCCAAGTTATAGCAACAGTTATTTACATGATCTGCGTGTGTCGGTCATGATCGTCTGTTCTCGTGAACGGCCGAATGATACGTCACTTTAAATGTTGCCGCCGCAAGGAATTGTGGGTCGGCATTATCTCCTTTCCTTTCGTAAGGAAGGTCCAGTGGTTCCTATGCTAAAGGAGCTAAGTTAGGAAGCATTGAAGCTCCTTTCCTTTGCGTTTGGACAATTCGACCGGCACTTATCATGGCGGCCACTGAGGTACTTCCGGGTCATTTCACTCAGTTAGGAAGGTTCCTAACCAAAATGGACTATTCGACCGCAGCCTTCATGTGCGGCTGAGTGGGCGGGCTTTACCCAGAATGCATTTTGTCGCTGTCATTTCTTTGAAACCATGAGTCAACCTCTATCCGTGAGACGTAAGTAGCTCAGACCGCTGGACATGCAGCTGTGACCGTAAACATTAAATGTTGCTGCCTGCTGAAGAATGACAATAGTCGTTACGGCTTCGCATGCCCCTGGGTCCTAAACCCCTCCATGTTAAGCTTTCTAACACAACCTATGTACCAACGTACAAACAGCTGCCAGCCAGTTGCGAGCGAGTGGTGAATAATGGTGGCGGCGGTCCTTTTCGGCGTCAATAAATTAATGTGTTTATTCGGGAAAAAAATACCGTGATATACCGTGAAACCGCCAGAATCTTACAAAATACCGTGATATGAATTTTTGGCCATACCGCCCAGCCCTAGTGTGTGTCATGTAGAATGTTCAACTGGGTGCAATCAAATGTGTTCATCTTGCCTTAAACTGGCTGGGAAGTGAAATTACCTCAAGACATTTAGCATTAAGAAATTGGTCAGCCGCACATGAATCATCTGAATGAAATTTGAATTCCTCAGAACTGCATGCTGTATAGAAAGGTGCATTCTTACCGAGCATCTGCTCACGTTATCGTCGTCCCTTTCTTCGTAGTAGAAATAAACAAAGGGGATCCATAGGAAGACACAGAATAGTATGATGGAGTAAAGTGCTACATGGAAACAAAAGAAGAATACAAATCCAAGAATTAGTCAAAGATACTTTTTGTGCCAAATATTGGCAACATTCAAATCCATACAAGCAAGCATACAGCATGAGAACATAATTTATGATGTTAAATTATTGCAGTGGTGACACGTACTGAACATGCATAAGTACAGGTCTTATCAATAAAAGTGTATATTACTCAGGGATGTACCCTGTTCATCCCTTTGAAATTATGTTGAATTGTCTGTGACAATCTAAAGGCAACGGACACTTTTCTGTGAAGAATATGCTTTAATTTCCCTTATCAGGTCATACCAGTCATAAACTGATAAAGAATTCCCCCTTTCAGTCAGACCATTCATTTAATTTATTTATTTAATTTATTTTAACAGCAGTTGTGAAAACTCAATAACATAATTTAGCAGTCAGAGTAGAACACCAAAGAATTTATGCCGACAATGTGACCCCAATCTTCAAATTAATTATTCAAGAAACATTGATACCACAGTGAAACAATAAGTAACTTACATTCAGTAATTAATAAATAAATAAATGTGTGTAATGGTACACATCACATTAGGTTGTCATTTTAGTCATCAAATTATCATATATTACACTTCTCTCTTTTCTGAATATTTTTCTAATTTGTCTCGTGCCAAAATACTTTGTTTTTGATGACACTGTCCAATGTCACATGGGTGACTATTAGGCATTGACAGTTGTCAGTTTGACGCGTTGGGCAGTTAGATATGCGAGTAATATGAATTAATTTACATTATAAATACAAATATATATATCATATACCTTCATAATGATCAAAATGGTACTTTTATGCAGCCATATCCTGCTACTTTATAAGGAAAACAAAGGCTATGGTGCTTATGCTACATGCTTCTGCAAATAGCTGAACAAAGAAGTAGACACCCAGGGTGGTTAAAGAAGAAAAAAAAAAAGGTGTTGACAAATCACAACAAATATAAACCATCAGAGAGCGATGGCCCCTCCCCCACTTCCTAACACCTACTTCCAGTGCCCTTGCTCGGACCAAACCCATCTTCGAACGCTGCCTTCATTTTGACTACAAACCTGTAGAGTTTTGTGAGGGACCAGGGGCAAATCAGGCCGGGGGCGTGAAATGGGGTTGCTAATGGCTTCTTCCCAACCTCCAACCCCAAATAAATTATCCCCGAGGAAGCTTGGGGCAAGCTTCCATCAGAGGTAGTTTACCACAGAAGAAATGTACAGTAGATGTTTGGGCATTATAAATGTTTTTTCAGAAGAGGTCCATCACAGCCCACTTTGCAGAGCTTTATGTATGAATTTAAAGGTTACTGAATTGGCTTGTTAAGCAAAGCATTGTATAGCTCTATAAATTGCTCTAAAATGAAAGAAGAAATACAATCAGCTCGTTATTTCATTGATGTGGTAATGCTTAAGATGTTCATATCAAAGCAAAAATACTGCATATGATACTTATTCTTCCTGCCTATTTTTAGTGACAGCCATCTATTTGTGTTTTGTATAAGTGTATCTAACATTATTAATGGTGTTTTATAGGCTTTGTTTTCTCTATTGTTTAAATACAGTACAAGAGATACAATGTCTGCAGTACAGTAGCAGTGGACTATAAGTCATTATTAAATCCGAAATGTTGCACACAAATTATAAATGCTTACATTCAGCCCAGCAGCATAATCACGATGGATCCCTCAAAAACCTTACCAATTAGTGTTCTGCCTGGCTGGTCAAAACAGACAAACAAATATAATTAAGAGTGAGTTAACTAGTTTGTTCTATTAAAATTTAGCAAAAAGGTTACATATCTTCATTAAATAGAAACATGTATGATTGCCTCTGCACTCTCCCACCAGTACATAGATGTATGATTAGGGTTGGGTACTGAAGATCTGCACCGGTGTCATAGTTCGGTGGACCGAAACGCAACGCAGATTTCGGTGCTTCCTTTCGGTGCCTGAGCCAATTTAAATTTTAAAACTTTTCTTACACTACTCTGATGAGTCGGTCCTGGCAGCAGGTTGTGTAGCTACAGTAGCTAGCTAGCCATCAACCTTTTAACAGAGAAAAGTCCGAAAGCAGTCAAAAGTGTGGCTGTATTTTGCAAAAAAAGATTCGAACAACGTGACGTGCAGCAAATGCAACAAAACAACTGCGTGTAAAGAAGAAGCGCCGAACTCCGAGAGAGAAACACGCCGTTTCCTCCACCAAACCTCGTTGAGGAAACGTCTGTTTTAAATGCTGGAATCTGGACGAGAAAGCTGCAGAAAAGACTCCTGAACTATAAACTCTAAACTTCCTGCTAGAAACGTCTGTTTCGCTGATGGAAGTCAACGTCAGAGCGGAGAAACCGCAGCTGACCGGCAAGAACACCGGCTGAGAAACGCTCCAAGCTGCGACACGAAGTGAGATTATTAGGAGACCTGTTTGTTCCTCGGTTCATTTGGTGTTTGGCGAACCGTCTGGTTCAGAAAAGCTCTCCCAGTTTATATTAATGATGACGTGTAGTCCAGTAAAGCAGCAGAGTTTGTAGAATCCAACAGTTTCTGAGTGGAGTTCTGTTGCATACGGTCCCCATCAGGCCACCTGATGCTTTTTTCCTTCTTTTTTTTATATATATTGTTTATAGTTTGAACTTAAAAAGTTTGAAGCTGTAGTTTAAAGTCAAGTCTTTTGTATTTATTTATTTATATTTATAGTATACTTTAAACGGTTAATATATTGTTCAATTTGAAGAAAAAAAATCGGTTCAGACACCGTTTAGGCACCGGTATCGCTTTAAAAGTATCGTTTTAGCACCGGTATCGGAAAAAACCCAAACAATACCCATCCCTTTTATTTGTATTTAGCAGATTATCAAGCTAGTAACTGTATTCATGCTGATCCTCTAGTCCCTTTGGGTCTGCAGCTTGTTAACCAGTAGCTTAAGAAGTTGAGGTTCAACAAGGCAGAAGCTGATGTTAGCCAGCTATCAAAGTTTGAAAATGGAATGAAAAAAGACTTCCTGGGTTGAATAATTAAATTGACTTCCTCTTGAGACCAAAACCACACTTCAACAACTGATTACAATTGCAAGCCAATTCATCAATAGCAGTCTTTATACAGCTGTTTTCTCTTATGCTTTCTCCCCCCCAACCATCACCACCCACAAACCCCTCAACTCGTCTGTACAAAGACTGTACACCAGCACTACTGGACCTTCCTGCACTCAAACACTTTGGAATCTGTTCGCACTAAAAACTATGCACTGAACATTGCACTAGTTTAGTAACGTTAGGCAGCTACTGTTTATTATTATGCACTATTTAACGTTCACTCAATCTGTATTACCTAACTTATCATACGCCCATTTGCCTTTTGTTAATTATGTTTATGGTTCCTATTTATAGTCTACCTACATTTAATGCACAATCAACCTGTATAATATGTTCATATTACCTCAATCAATCAATCAATCAATCAATCTGTATATTCCGTATTTATATATTACAGTTCCACTTGGAGCGTTAACTTATCTATAAAATACTTACTTATTATCTGTATATTGGTACTTACTACTATTGCACTTCTGGTTGGATGCTAAACTGCATTTCGTTGCTCTGTACTTGTACATGTGTAATGACAATAAAGTTGAATCTAATCTAATCTTATGTGCTTTCTGTAAAAGCCGGTTGATAATACTGCTGGGTGTGTTATGAGTAAAAGAAGAATGCTGCTGCTTCTGTTCTGATTGTAATCCAGAGCACTGAGCAACTGATTCAAATAAGCATTTGTATTTCAACACATTAATCCTTGTATGGTGTGTTGAATATTGCTTTGGCAGGTCACAAAGCAGGTAATCATTAGTCCCATTTGGATGTTGACTACTGCCATAGAAAAAAGCCATCTGCATCAGACAATGATTTCCTAAAGCCATTGATCTTCTCTATGAATGGCCACAGTGGATGCAATACACCTGTCCTTGGAAAAAGAGCTCACTTTTCTTTGATCCAAGCTTTTTTTGTTTGTTTGATTCTTCCTGTGCAAGATATATTTTTTTTTAGAGAGGAGACCAAAATCCAAATGCATTAGAAATTCATGGAGCGAAGGTGAGGCGGAAAAACACTTAAATAGAAATATGCTATTTCAAGCTGGGGTCTTTTCTCTCTGCAGCAAATGGATGTTGGTGAAGACAGCCCAGATGACCCCAAAATAACCCAAAGAAAAGCATGTCACAAAGATGTGCTCAACAACATGGGTGGCACAGCGCAATGCCTCCTTGAGGTGATAACGGGAATCATTAGTGCGCGTCACATTGTGACGCAAAATAAAATAATGTGCAGGGAGAAAAACAGCTTATCACAACTACATACATTTTTTCCTGTTTTTCCTACATGTTTAATACAGGTTTGGTATGACAGTGGTGCTTTTGAATTTACAAGTTTGGTCTCGAATAAAAGTCAGCTAAATTAAACACAATCAAAACAGAGTTCAAACTATTAATGCATAAGAGATTCAGGCCTACACATAAGAAACAACGACTGAAAATATGCCATTATAGCATGATAAACTACACAACTATTGTAAATTGAATTTTTTTTTCCCCTCGATAAGCATTTAATCTATAACATCAGTACCACAGTTCAAATGCAAAGTACATGTGGCAAACAACCTTTACATATCAGTCAAGAATTCATGGCCGCGAGCAAGTACCAACATGCCTCCCTGTGAGTTGCACTATATTTCACAAAATGCTCGCTCTCCTGCAGACAAATGAATGTCAGTGTATAAGTGGCTTGCTTTTTGCCAGCTGTGATTGTGACAAGGCATTACTTTCAATAAACACATGCTCATTGCTCCACTAACGTATCCATTTACACTCATTTACAGCCAGGCAAACTGAGTTTAGGATGACACTAGGAGCCAATAAATGCAAGCCATGCACAGTATGCAGCCGCTGGAATATGCTTGTGGCTTAAAGCAATGGGTAATATTAATCATAACACCATGAATATTAAGATACTGAGAGAATAGGTCATACTGCTTTACCATGTATCATCCATTACTCTCTGAGCAGATCTACTGGGAAGAACGCCTGACCAAGGATAGAAGTTTAGTACATTTACCCGCCTGACAGAGTAGAGAATAAATAATTGAATGTCCTCCCTTAACCCTTTATATAGTTCTTGTGTTCAAATATAGCATGGACCCAAATTGACTCATAAGGGAAGCAAAAACAAATTAAAGAAATATATTTTGAAAGCTTTTGGGAGAGACTTCTAACAGGCTATGTATAGCTTATGTACACTGATTCTGCATGTAGTATCTCGAGTGTCCAGCCACACGTTACTCCAGTTTGTTGCCATCTGCTTAACAATAGACTGTCACAAAATGAAAACATGCTGTTGTCATATTCTATGATTTTGTTTCACTTCATAGCTCAATGGCATGTTTTGTTTGGTGGGAAAGCAGCCAGCGTATACCCAGTAGGACAAATGGACTCCACAGGGCTCCTTGTGCATTGTTGCAGGAAGTAGGGACCATCGGTTTCTAAGACTAGCCTTGAAGGATATGAATAGTGAGCCGATACAGAGTAAAAAATAAATAATTGATTGTCCTCCCTTAAACCTTTATATAGTTATTGTGTTCAAATATAGCATGGACCCCAATTTACTCATAAGGGAAGCAAAAACAAATTGAAGAAACCTATGTTGAAAGTTTTTTGGGAGAGGTGGCTATAAAAGCCTTCATCTGCCAGCTGGGGAAATAATGCGAGGACATCAACATATGCAGTATAGTCAATACCTCATTATATTTTAATAATAATAATTTATGGCAGTTTCCAACAATTACAAACCATCAATCAGAGCAGTAGTTTCACTCTTAATGAGAAACATTAGAGCCTGGTCCTCACCTTACCGTGGCTCTCCACTGAGACATTAGCACCTTGCAGACAGGCAAAACGTATGACATTTTTAGTGAAAAAGAAATGCCAGGGGAGATTTCACACAGAAACACTCACTCTAACAAAGGACTCCAGAGACTGGTGAAAATATATGTCTGTACAGACACTAGCTGGAAGGTATGACACTCCTTTCAGCAAAAAAAATAAAAAATAAATCAGGGAAGACTATATTATTATTTTTTGTGGGGGGGCAGACATGGGATAAAACACAAGTGAATATTGGAGCTCAATTTGACAGGTAGCATGAAGGAATCCAAATGTAATGCCTGTGTTGCTCTGCTTTTGTTGGATGAGTGAGAAAACAGATGTTTGCTAACATTCAAGACAAAGGAACTATATAAAATGATGGATTATCAAGGCTCATTGCTGCAAGTATGTTTTGGAGTCATTCTTAAAGCCACTTAGCGCAGTTTTTTTGGCTGTATTGTGCTTTCATTGGGCAGAGGACAGTGTAGAGGAAGACTGGAGAAAGGCCCCATGGCTGGAATCGAACCAGGGACACTGCAGGTGCATATCAACTCAAGCACTGTGTTTGACTACCAGGACACTCCGTAATTGCTGCTTTTAACTGTTTACAATCTATATACAACCAAGAAAGAGCGGTGCTAAATCAATACTTTCACACTTCACTTTCCTTGTTTCACATGCTTATGTATGACCATGCAAATGTGGAATAAATTATTAGTATTTTAATATCAAACTCAAATTACATGACAGAGCAAAAACAAATAAGGTCAATCCAAGTAAATCCAGATGTAAAAGATGAAAAGAAAGAAGTGTGCAACCTTTGTCGTGGGAAAGTTCTGTATAATAATGCATATGCTGAGACATCTCTACACTATCCGAAGAAGAAAGGAAGCTTGCATTTTTTTGGGGGCCAACAGACACTTGGAAGAAAACTGTAGAATTCAGATTTTTTAACATTTGACTTCAAACATTACTCATAAGATGGCAGCAAGTAGTAAACCCAGGTAAACTAACAGACTATGTGGAAACATATCTTATGTACGCTGATTCTGCATGTAGTTTCTCGAGTATCCAGCCACATCTAGTTTGTTGCCATCTGCTTAACAATGGACTGTCATAAAATGAAACATGCCGTTGTCATATTCTATGATTTCTTTTCACTTCATAGCTCAATGGCATGTTTTGTTTGGTGGAAAAGCAGCCAGCGTATACGCAGTAGGACAAATGGACTCCACAGGGCTCCTTGTGCATTGTTGCAGGAAGTAGGGAGCATCGGTTTCTAAGACTAGCCTTGAAGGATATGAATAGTGAGCCGATACAGAATACCTTATTTATAGGAACAACATCGTAATGGATCACATCATCAATTGGTTCCTGAGCTTTAAGTCCAGTGGGTCCGAAACATTATTTCTATGGCTTCATTGAACACAACTAACAGTCCTCGAAAGACAGTTCACAGAAAACGTGTTGCTATTGGTTAATGCTGCACCATGTTATCTGACAGAAGATATATTACAAATAAAAACAATAACAGCCCGAAGGCAAATTAAAAGAGGTGGTTGACGATTCAAATTGTAAGTCAAACAAATTTGTGTTGGATTTGCAGCGTTGGATATCACAGCTTACCTTCATGCTTAAATACACAAATATGCCTCAACGTTTAAATATAATTAGGACTGTCAGCTGAGCAGAGAGGATACTTAATCGTCACTTTAAAACCGACGACTTCTAAACACGCACATGTTAACACCTAATCATGTCTTCCAAAGCGTGCAGAGGAGATTTTGTGTATTTTGTATTTTTTTTTGCTCCATTGTGCAGAGTAAAATACACACGTTTATGCGTTTCCGAGTAGTAAAATATGAAATTTTAAAATGAATACATTTAAGAAAAGAAAACTGTCTGCATTCAGAGTAAGTTTTCATCAACCTTGTCTTCTTATTGGGTCCATGTGCAGTACTAGGGATGTTTATGATGAAGTGATGACATTCAGCATGCGTGTTGTAATAGATCTGCTTTTAATGACAATAACTTTGTAGCCTTATTGATTGATCTCTTCTTCAGAAAAAACAATTTCCCTTTCAAAGATCAGTTGTTAGAAACACCTATCAATGAGTTGCCTTGTTGAAATATATTTACTGTAACAGTGAGAGGTGTTCACTCACTAAACAAAGCTTTGGTGATAATGTTTTAGCACAATGAAGCATTGATGAAGCGGTATTAAACTAGACTAAAGCAATAATGACAAAGTGGGAAGACACACTGGTATAATATTGAATATTAGAGCCTGATCAGTACATCAGAATGGCAAACATTATATTAGCTTACTACAGATATATTGGTATTGGCATATGTGTAAGCCGATAACTAACATACGTGATTGAAAGTATTTCTTTTGCCTCTCAACAGCTCTCAACATGGCAACGGCTGAGACGACGGCTCACAGCGCTAAAAGAACAAACTACGGCTAAGGTGCTGACAGAGTCAACAATGTTTACCTGCGCTACGCTTCCCAGATAATGCCGTCTCAGAAGTGAAGAGCTATTGGTTGAGGTTTTTGCACATTGTGGCAAGAAAAGTGTCTTTTGTACACTGGACATGTTCTCATCGAACTGCCCTTCAAAATATAACTGCAATTTGTCAATGTTTTCAGAATGCTCTCAAAAGAAGCACCAGACCCCTTTCATCCAATTCAAATCAGCACATGTAGGCGAGGTGGACAAGAATCGCAGACAAAAAGAAAGTACTTGCAGGATATTTACAAGAGGATTGCATCCTCTCTAACTTCTTCCCTACAAATGGCATTAAAAAGGCAGCGAGAGAGAGCCAATGACTTATTTAAAGGTCCCAGGGGTATTTTGCCCTGTTGCTTAAGGGCCTTATGCATCACTGCTTTGAAGTACTAAGCAGTTCAAGGAAATGTATAAATGGACAGAGGCTGGAATTGAAAGGCTTTCAAACTTAGGGATCGTCAAAGATCACAAAAAGCTATTTGGGCTCTAAAAGGAAGTGGGTGTTTCAGTAACCGACATGTATATTCTCTGTAAAGTTAAGGTCGATTTTATCTGATATTACACTGTGTAAAATGTATCAACTACCGTGTTTATTCTCTACAGTCAATAGGTAACATTTCAAGGTCGACAGAATATTTTCACTTCCTGTTTTTCGGCATTAGTTATGTTCTGATGGAGCCGTTATCTCTTCATCACAGGTACACATATTTTATCTGATGCAATTAACTGTCCTCATGCACTCATAAATGCATGTGTGTATGTGTGGCACAACCGAAATGCATTTACTTGACCTACTTATGATGTTATTGGTAACATGTACTGTAGCCTTCACAAGAAAAGGAGTCTGAGCAACTGTGAGCTTTCACAGAAATTGATAATGCTTTTAATTATACAGCAGAAAAGTGGATTCAAGACCGCTGCAGAAATGTTGACAGTGAATGAATGAATATATACTTTATTATTACCAAATGACAGCTGTGTAAGGCCATCAAATTGTTCCAGAAATTATCCAAATAATGCAGACTGGACATGCTTAATAGCTGTGATCACTACTGAATGCAAGTCAATCAACGTGAAGTAAAACATGCTCAACTCGAAGAAATAGGAGATCTCGATGTCAAACCTGTCGTTATTCCATTTGTGAAGAGACAAATGGAGAGTGCTGTCAAATGTGGCCTTAAAGAAAATTCAACTTTAAAAGGTAAGATTTGTAAGGAGACACACATGGAGCTTGGTCTCCACCTACTGGCAAATACAAAAGCAATGCCCCTCAAACAGGAGAGAGGAATGAGTCCCTGGTTCTACAGAAACATCAATAACAGGATGGTTAAATAGACTAAAAAGAATCATATCGTCTATCTTCTTCAGCAAAGTATGACTTTGCTCAAATTACAGTCCTCTCCAAATGTCACAAACATCTTTTTACTATTCACATAGATATCAGTCATGAATGTGCACCATTTTACTGAGTATGTAAAGTATGTATTTACCTTGAACTAGCTGAGGGAAAACGATCACAATCAGTAGCCAATCTCTCACAATTGAACTTAATATATGACATTATAATATATCATGTTATTTGGTATACCTAAGTTCAGAATGCATTTGCAATATTTTAAAATGCACTGTGATATTATTCCCAATATATGCTTTGAGGAACTGTGCACAACCGATTTTTGTATTTTAGGCCGTTTTACAAGCACTCGACCTTCCTTATCAACAGCCAAAGGTCACAAGACCACAACAAATTTGCAGGCAGATGATTCTGTACCACAAACTCCCAGAGCTATGATCACATAGATACATGCTTGAGGCAGGTAGCTTACTATTTCAAGCATCTCTCTTATCCCTCTCCTGGGCCCTAGAATGCATACTCTTGGAAGATTTTTGAAACTGGATAAGGAAATGTATATGCAATTTCTGTGAATGGTTTGAATCAACTATGTCTTTAATATAGAGCCTACTTAGAACACAGTATATAATAGAAGCATGTATGTGGAAGAAGACTGTAAAAGGAGATAGATAGATAGATAGATAGATAGATAGATAGATAGATAGATAGATAGATAGATAGATAGATAGATAGATAGATAGATAGATAGATAGATAGATAGATAGATAGATAGAGAAGATTTCACTTTCACAACAGTGTAACTGCTGCACCATGAACATAGTTTCCAGGCAATTTGTTCATTAAATTAATTAAACTAATGGCGGGAAACAGCCCTGCATTCAAGACGAATCCAACAGGATTATTAATGTATTAAGTCTCCATACAAGTTTGGGTTAAAGGGGATGTCTAATCCAAACTATGGATGGTAACACAGAAAATTAATCTTGTGAAGGAAATCATATTTTTGAATGCTGGATTCATGTGCAGTGTTCATGGACTGTGAAAGACATTTTTTCTGATGTCATTATACTGGGGGAAATGGTTTCTTTGATTGGGCTGTCTGGGCAAGGGGACAGCTTGTCTTCCTTTGCATTTGGCATTTCTGAACAGACGGAACATAACAGTGTTGCTGACAGGCACTTTAAGGCAGCATCTGTTAGAAAATGTGTGATTTAGTGTCTTTGGCATGACTGAATTTGCTACCGTCAAAGACAACAAACTCATGTTATCCTTTAATATGACAATCATAAAGAAATTTCAGCAGCACTGATAGCTTTCAGTTAGGAATTTATAAGCCAAACGGCCTAGATACTGTCCCCATGATTTGCAACCACACTCAAATACTGGAATTATGGAGTGTTCCATGGGGACTGGACCTGCCCTCTCTCATAGCTAAAGAATCGTCCAGGACAATTCAAAGATGCTTGACTGAACGCTTGACAAAGCTACAAATGATACAACCCAATATGCCTCGAGCCAAAAACAAATTGTCAGTGCTAGTAAAGAGTTGTTCTTGGAAAGCAACACTGTAGCTAGACTTCTGCAGAGAAAACATTAATATATCGAGATTACTTGGTTCTGTGCACTGTTTGTTTGTTGACGTTTTGTTTCGCCAAGTTGAACAGGGCAAGGAACACAAGCAATGAAGGCAAAGATTGTAAACAAACCCTCAGTACACGTCTGAAAGAGAAAATAAAAAAGGCAAACTTTATTTTTTTAATCGAAGATATCCAATACTGATAATGGATATCGGTCCATTAGTCAAATAGCTGGATTTTTATTTTATTACAAGTTAGGAAAGCAAAGTTTAATTCAAGCCTGATTCTGCATACAGCTTAGCATACCCAAATCCAAGGTATCGTCACTTAAAAATTTGGATCGGTGCATCTCAATTTTTTTACCGAACCCATATTTAAACAGATAAGGCCTGTTGAGATCAACAATCTCTAAATAAGAGTAATCAATACTCAACATATTTAAATCTAACTTTAACTCCTTAAACGTGTAATAAAAGAGTAAACTGTTACAACTTCAAAAGACCGAAAAAGCAGCTGTCACACTCATTACCTGTAGGTGGCGCAAGTGTCAGCAGCTATTTCCTTACTTGCCTGTAGAAGGCGATATCAAAAGGTTAACATCTATACATTCAAATTGCTGCTGCTATTATTTGAAAACTAATTTATTCTACAATGACTAAGTTTCATTAAGTGTCCCAGTAAGCCCTGACAACGAGCCTGTGTACACATTACTAGAAGTATTACAGTTATCAATTTCACTTTTTCTGCTACAACAAGCCAAAATGTCTGCTGTAAAAAGGGTCCATTAACCTGTGTGTCATGCTTTAAAAGGCCCTGCACAGGTGTTTTCACTTATTCTGGTTCATTGGGCTTCCGTTCAGGCTGAAGTTGGGCGCTGAGCTATGCTTGAATTACATGAGGCGACCCAATTTCATGAACCAATCAAATTGATAAATGTGTACTTACGTTTTTTGGGGGGATATCTGTACTCTACTTTACTATTTATATTTCTGTTGACTTTTACTCTTACTTCACTACATTTAGCTCCAATACATTTTACTCCAATACATTTCCCCTGAAACCTTCGTTACTCGCTACAAAATCAGATCTATCTTTCGAAAAATGAGAAATGAAATGAAATGAAAATCACGAGACCAACATCGGGGACTGTGGTGGAACACAGACTCTACGCAAGCAGGTTTGGCGAATCACAATACTATGCATTTACCCTACATCCTCTAGTGCAGCGGTCCCAAACCTTTTTTGCGCCACGGACCGGTTACGTGTAAGAGAATCCCATCTCGGGGTGACCCGGTCGTGTGCTCTTTATGTCCAGTCTACTTTTTTTCATTCATTCTGACTGGTATGAGCGTACTTATGAACACACTGTTACAACTCCTTCATGGTGTCATATTGCTTTTTGGAGATTTATGATGATAAGTTCATAGTAGATGCAAAAGTATACTTATGTACAATATATTATGTTGAACATTGCTGCTCCTGGATGGATCAAGGGCCAACCCAGTTATTTTCAACCCAACTCCTTGTCCTTGGTCATGGCGGCCACAGCACTTAAAAGAATAAACTTCATAATTCTCAAAATTCTGACCCTTCGCTTTTTTTATTAACAGCATTTACTTGTACTTTTACTTTCAATACTTAAACACATTTAATATCAGAAAATGACTTTTGATACTTAAGTACAGTACATATTAGATACTTTAAGACTTTTACTCAAGTAGTATTCTAATAGGTGACTTTCACTGGAGTCATTTTCCAGTAAGGTATCTTTACATTTACTCAAGTATGGCTTTGGGTACTTTATACACCACTGCGTGTACGGGGAAACCAGTAGCACCATCAGACAAATGTCAATCACTTTAAGTGAACACACCTATGTAAATAGCCCATGTGTCCCATGCGGGCTTTAAGGATACAAACTTAGTTTTTCCTTACTACAGGTTATAGAAAAAATAACAATGCAAACCTAATGACGACAATCTATGGAGGAAACCTAATGTGAGCTATTGCCAATAAAATTGTATCAACAATGAAAGTGACTCCTCTTTAAATTGGTGCTCAACACTGACCACACCAAAGTGTTAAAATAATTTAAAATGAATTTGCAAGAACAGCCAAGAGTATTTTTGTGATAGCCGTTTTAACCACAGATATGTTAATCCTGACTTACTGGTCTTGTAAACATGAACTTGATCTGTAAGCACAGAATTTGTCAATCAAGGAAGGCTTTGGCTGCGTACATCAAATGCATAACACAAACTACAAATGGTGTAAATATGCAAATGATTAAGATGCTGCTCATCAATTAGGACACAGAGGCCAAAGTATCAATGAGACTAGAATGTCTTCATATGAAGATCATGAAAACAATTCACCTCGTGATCCCCAGTAATTTAAAGATGAGAATACTGTGTGTGTGTGTGTGTGTGTGTGTGTGTGTGTGTGTGTGTGTGTGTGTGTGTGTGTGTGTGTGTGCGCTGTCAAAATTGCTAAAAAATGACGTTCGAATATTCCCTTTAAAAAAAACACATATTCGAATATATGTGTCTTCAGTTTAGGTGTTCACTCCCCCCCCCCCCCCGCACCGCACCGTCGGTCGCGCATAGCGGTTTAAATGAACGGCAACAATAAGCACATGCTGAGTGCTGATCAGGGATAAGGTTCCTCGGTTCCAGTTCTTCACAGAACTCCCTGAAGCCCTCATGTCCTTGCATACGAACAAAATCAATTTTTGCGTGCAGGCCTCCTCTCGTGCCACAGACAACGAACTTGTGGCGGACGGCGCAAAATACGTATCCCGACGGGGCTGTTTCTCTGAAGTTCCACATTTTATGCCATATTCTCTTGGGTGCACATTCTGGAGATGTGGCCTCAAGTTGCTTGTCGTTGAATGGTAAGCTAACTCTAGCTTACATAGCGTAGCGACCCTGGGTCAGGAAAGCTACAAGACGTTAGATGGCTTACAGGGTGTTTATTAAGGGAACATAGAACAGGCTACTGTGGGCCGCAGCCTACGCCAAAACAACAGCAAAACCCCGTGAAAGCCTCAACCAGCTTCACGTCTGCTCCGGGTCAGAGACTCTGCCCCGAACGGCTCGTCACACACACACAAAAAGAGGACACTTCATCGCGGCCGCGGCGGGGGTTGCCAGATTCACGATAATTATCCTCCGAAATACTTTTTATTTTTATTTATTTTTTTACATTCGAATATTAATTTTCACATTCGAAATTCTGTTTTTAACAACTATTCGAATATATATTTGAATTTCGATTATTCGTTGACAGCCCTAGTGTGTGTGTGTGTGTGTGTGTGTGTGTGTCTCACATCTGCGGTCACATCCCATGAAAAAAAAAACTTTGAGCCTACTTAATATGCAACAGTAAATGTAATGTATTATTGACAGCGTTAGTTGACTAATGTAAGCTGCCTGCTATTAGACACATTCCACTAATTCCAATGGTCACAGTGGGCATTTTGCCAGGAAATGCTGTAAATGTTTGATATCTGTAATATATTGCATAATCATGGAAAACAAACTGCTCGGTCTTTCCCTTAACATTACTCTGTGAAAATGGCTTTCTATTATTTCAAAAGTACTTTCCATTATCTCGACTTGCAGGAGGGTGTGTGTGTGTGTGTGTGTGTGTGTGTGTGTGTGTGTGTGTGTGTGTGTGTGTGTGTGTGTGTGGTTTCATGTCTAATCTCACACACACCTAGACCCATCAGCCTAATCATTTTTGTGCTCATCGATGACTGCATGCTCAAGGACCTCTGGTGGTTGCTGTGATACACAATTTTTGAAAAACACTATTGACTGCTGCTTACTTGCTTCTCCTAACCGGCCAGTGGGGCCACAAGTAAATCACTGATTTAGTTTAGAATCTTGCTCCTTAGGGATTAGGAATTGTTCATGTCCAGATTTGCACAGTTTGTCCATGAATAAACACTTGTTGGGCCAAAGTGAAGTAACTCTCACACAACTCATGCGGTTGAATCCAAGTCTGAATTTTCCAGTAGTACGCTCACTACCTCCCAAACACTTTGGGATTTCACTCAAAGCGTACTATTTAAAACACAACAGTACTCGCACAACCGAGTAGCTTGACAGAGCAAGCGTGAGACTGTGTGAGTTTGTAAACGGATATTTTGATGTAGTTTTTGCTGGATGAGTAATTGATATACAAAGATTGAATTTTCCTATAATAAATCGTAAAGTGATAGCCTCAGCAACACTGCGCAAGATGTGAAACTAAAGAGATACCTTCCGTGAAAAGGAGTTGCCATTGTGGTAATCAATGAGCCAATGTGAATCCCAAAGTTAAGCCGTTAACCCACTGAGATTGATTGCTGTGTGGGTGAGTCAGGCCCTTGGTGTAATTGAACTGGCACTACCGTCAATTGAAACAAGTGGATATTGTAGAAGAATGAAGAAGCACACTTATAATCATTGATTGCGAAGCAGCTAATTTCAGAGAAAATATTTACACGGAAGGGCTGATTCAGAGAAAAACTGATTAATTTCTTCTAAATTCTCCAGTAAATAATCCTCTCTAGCTATTATTTTGTCAACAAATATATATTATTGTTTTATGGTGCCTCCACATAGCCAGGTATTAACAGAATGTACTTACTGTAATATCCATACAGCACAGTGTCTTCAATTTGCCCTCTTGTCTCATTGTTTGCTACCCATTCCTGGATGTTAGCAAAGAAAAAAATCAATAAGAACAGGCATCAATTAGATTAAAGATCATCACAAAAAACATTAAAAAGTATAACATTGTGATAATAAACACACAGAGGAGGTATGGTTAATGCATCTATTTGTATTCATGCATAGCACAGGTGTGGAAAAATTTCCAACATAAGCTTCCATTTTTCTCTCTGAATTAATTCTCCAGAAGCCGCAAAAATATTAATAAAGTGTTTATTTGAAGAGTAACAGCGTAAAAAATAATGTATGTGTCTATTTCTGCAGTAACATTACTCACTGCAATGAGATATGCTCTAAAGAGCTTTTCCCATAAGAAGCTAGTATTGTTGTTCTTAATTTTCTTTTTACACAATTTGCTTTAATGCCTCTTTGCTTATTAAAGTAAAGTGTGTATGTATATATATATATATATATATATATATATATATATATATATATATATATAAAACCAAGATAGCATGTCTGATTAATGAGTAAGGGATGAATAAGGGGTTACAGTAAGTATGTCCCTGATGAGTTAACATGTGCAGCCTTTCTTGGCCATGACTAAGTGGTACAAAAAACCCTGAGCAATCACAGCCGCTCACAACCCACAGAAACAAAAAGGAATGACCTGCTGTTCAAATTGAGACGCTATTACACCCTCTGCTAAATCTTCAAATAGATAGAAGCAAATGCAATGACTTTGCAAAAAAAAAAAAAAACGTTCTGAGCCCACAAACGCATTTAGCTTTTAGATTGGACTAAAACAATGTCCACTTTGTCTAATTCTAAGAAAATTACACGGCAAAGTTAAAAGCTGCCTCAGGACAACTCGTTAGCATTTCTCAAATTGATTTTACTGCCGCTGTTAGCATAACAGATACTAACCTTATAGGTACCATTGGGATACTTCATGAATGAGACAAGGAATATATCCACTGGTAGAAGTGCTGAAGTTATCAAAGCGATGGCCAGGGCACATATTGCTGTGATAGTTGAAACAACTTCACTCTCCTGCCGACTTTGAAATTTCCGAATGTAGACCCAACAGAAGGCAAGGATTACCTAAAAAGATAACAAAAACATTTAATAATCAAGTTAAAACAACTAAAGATGTATACCAATTGGAGGAACAATAACAAGTTGTGTAAGTAATATTTTCCCTGATCAGAGACAAGCAGTCGCCACACATAGTGTACACGTAGCTGCACTTTTCATCTGCTGACGGAAACCCATCTATTATTTAACTAAAGCTTTAAACAGTGCAATTTCTTTTGTGATGATGTAATTGCAGAAAGATTGGGTTCATAAATTAATTTTCAAGAATTAATACATTGAGAGAATTATTAAATAGACACACAGGGGTTGAAACAACTGTACAAACAAAATGATGCAATTCAATATAATATCCTGCAAGAAATTCTACCCTTGTGTAGCCTACATTGATTGCAGTATTTCTATTCTATTGAACAATTGCTGATTGACAAACATAATTAATCAAACCAAAGTGTCAACACAAGCAGGGAATTCTACACTGAGAATGGCCTGACTGCAGGTGCTAGGGGACGAGTGGTCTGATTATACCGGACTCCCTCCCTTTGCCCTTTCAGCACATGAGTGAATGACATTAAGGACTGAAATGAAATAACACATAGTTGACACTTTTTTTGAATGAAGCAGAAATAATAGACAAGTATGCAACACAACTTTTAGTTTTCAATTTAGAATGAATTAGCTGAAGCATTATGTTGCTGCTTCACATGCAAAAAAAAAAAAGAAAGAAAGAAGACAGGGATTGTCATTGTACCTGGCAGGAAACTTGAGACAAAGAAGCAAATAAGGGTCTCCAAAATGACAAGGACGTATTCAAGGCACACACACGCTGTAAGAAGTGAGGACACTGCTAAAACTAGTCCCTTTAGATCAAGGCCTGCCATTCACGGACAGGATCAATTAAAGGCCTGCAGCCTTAATCCTCTGGCTGCTTGTTTTGCCAGGTAATGACGCAGGCTTTGCATCTCAATAAGATGCATTGAAATGTGTGTTCGAATAGAAGGGCTGCTAGTGAGGGGACGCAGAGCAATTTAATGGCATCCAGGCATTCATTCTCCTATTCTGCACGGCTTCTGATTTGGCCACGTGACTCTGAGTGACAGGTGTGATAATGAGCGCTAAACTGGGCGGCAGATTACCTGGCTGGCACAACTTCAAGCCATTCAGTAAAGTCACGTTACCGGAGAAGTCATTACATTAGTTTAAAAAAAAGAAAGTCACGCAGGGACGGAAAGGTTAGATGTGTGGATGTTTCCAGTATCTGTGTTGGGAAAACCGCCTCCCTTTTGCGGTTTTTCAGCAGCACCAGCTTGGAGACCATAACTTGTGTAACACTCATTTTGAAACGCAACTACGCCACAGCGCAGATGGACGCAGTTACCGAAAAACATCTAACTAAACAGATGTTAATGTTCTGTACACGAGAGTACAAATACCGGCCTCCTATTCTCGACGTAGTGGTGTTTCACACTCATACCTGCTTCTAATAGTAACGCATACTAACCTACACTGTACTCAACAACAGCCTGAAACCGTGTCGTGGCTAATGTTAGCCTAAACCAATCCAAAGCCCAATATTGACTTGGACAGACCGCAGCCACGTCGCGCCCGGTAATACCTTTACCACAAGCGCGCTTCACCTGCTGAAACGCCTCACAACACGCGCGTAACTGTCCGTACTTGATGAAACCACTAACTGGACTACTTCGACCTTTCTTACCAGAAGTATACAGGTGAAAATAGACCACCCGAGCGCCGATTCGGCGAGCAACTGCTGGTCCGCCATCTTCACTTCCTGCAATAACAAAGCCACGTGCTCCTGTTGACGTCACCACGGTGGAGCGCGAGCAGCAGCCTCTGTTGATATGTCCGTGTGTGTGTGGGGGGGCTGTACTGTTACAGCGGTTTAGTGAAGTGTAGAACGTAATATTTACTGGTGGTGGATCAGGAAGGCAACAATACAATATAGGGCCCGGGGCCTTTGGCATAAGTCTGATGAAAAATACATTCAGGGTCAGCTATCCTCGAAGTTTTAGTTTCATATAATCTGTGAGGGAAAAATATTCAGATTCTTTTACTAAAAGTTTGGCTTATAAAACCACAGAAGCATGAGCAGAAAAATTTGTTTATACATTTCAAATGCGTTGTTACAACTCTTACTATAGGCTTTTATTATAATTGGCATTTTTAAAGCATCAACCTATCAGAATAATTTTACAGTGTTAGGGATTCTCATTAAGCAATGGATCATAACTTCTTAGCTGATAAAAATGTTTCATATAAAATATTTACACAAAAGCGCTTTGGCTCACCTGAGCAGTATACTATCCCTTTGGCACATTGCCTGACAAGTGGACACAAGGCAATCAAACTGACATTCAGTATTCATCCAGTATAGCCGGAAAACTCATCTGGTACAGTGAGTTTTAAATTTGCTGAAAAAGTAGAAGTAGGTCACTGGAAATTAGGGTGTAGTGCACATAGCTGCATTCCCATGTGTAAAGCAGATCAGTGGGGTAATACTCACTATCAATTATCCACCGCAGTGGCAAACACAAGCAAACAGTCACTGTCTTTGGTGCTGGTGGTATAGTCCCCTAATATGATTATGTATTCCTCGTCAAATACATATTGTTAACAAGTCAAATTCAAAATTCCATATTAGTACTGCTGTCGGAGCAGTGGCTCACTGCAGTGTGTTTTATGAAGCGCATACATCTGCTTAATATACATTAGACTTATTTTCCTTCAGTTTTCTTTCTTGGGGTTGGCCTCTTAAATATATAATTCTCCCTTGAAGTTTATGTTGGCTTTTGGGTCTCCTCTCTTTGGTTAGCACTTGTTCAGCTAGTTTAGGCACTGACATTACTCTCTTCTGTATGCCTAACATGTTTGCTTAAATATCTACTTGTCAGGAATATGTAAAAACCAATATCTATTTTCCTACTACCCCATGTCCTATCATGGCCAACGAAAGAGTCATTTTAATATGAATTTCACAATATAATCAGTACTGTCAAATATCCCTGCTGCTACTTCAGAAACATGTTAAGTTATTTCTTCTTCTCTATTCTTAATCTTAATGATGAGAGGGACCATGCATTCTTAAAAGTCTGTATTTATTTTACATATAAAAATGTTGCCATTGCAATACCAGTTTATAAGAAAAATCAACTCTTTAGTGGTATGAGCTATTGTTTTATTTGGCAGGGCATCCAAATGTATGTGGCAATGGGATTATATACACTATTCCACCCTTATTACAGTTTTGAGCGCCCAGTGTCAGCAGAAGTACTCCGTATAAAGAGTATATTGTCCCTTGAATTACAACAGTATAAGAGTCTGCAGTCATGCTTCACCGTTTCTAGAATTATTGAGACAAAATTCAATTATTACTTGAGTAATTACTTTTGCAAGGGGTAGACTATAAAAGGCCACGGTGACATTGAGGCTCTAAAGTTTCTGAGAGTGAAAATTCTCTATATTGTATTGGAGGAAATTAGTCTGTCACTAATTGGAATGATGAACATTCTTACCAGTTAATTAGTCGGTCACTATTGGTTTGGACACTTTCAAAATTCAACTCACTAAAATCAATAACGATAAATCTAAAATTCATTTATGCCCATGACTTTAAAAAAAATTAATTAAACTAATGTAATTTGTTCAGAACCCATTATTAACTTACTCAGGGAAGGTAGGTCAACTTAATTCATGCAACCTTTCAAAACTGCAGCTTGGCAACGTGCCCTCAAGGAAGCTATGTACCTTAGTCTGTTAAATGGGGCTTGTTGAGAATCTTTTTTGAATATATCAAGACTTTTGTGAATCAAGGAGGATTTGGGGAATAGACAATTTACATTTGATTGGTGTATATTATCTTAATCCTTTTTTAATTTCATAATGATATGAGTCAGCTGCAGGGGTTCCTGCAGTGAGCAGATCACAAAACCCATGTTACCTATACTTCATGTTTTCTCCTGAGGATGAGACTTTTGGCACAGCAAAATAACATCACATCTACCTCTCATCTACTCTTGAGACGCCACAGAAACAGTTCCAAATATGTCCAATAGCTGTGTCCCTGAAGCGCTTGGTCCCCTTTAAAATTTTGAAGATGAAAAAATGCACCGTCACCACTTAATATGACCTCCTCCCACTGACCGGGTGAGCGTAATAGGTGGAGCTACATGCCTTGCACAGACTTTTGGTGGCGTAGCTATATGTTGTTGAGGTGTTATCTGATGTGGCGATATGGGGTCAGTCTGTAAATATATTTCTAATTTAGCATAACTAAAGCTGCACAGCAACCTCAACTATCATGCGAGAGCAGGTTGCCAAGGAAAACCCACAATGTAATGTACTGTAAAGCAAGTGTAGTTTTTGTTGTACAGACAGCAGAAATGTACAATATACAACCACATTCAATGCAGGATGTACACATACTGTTGGTGCAACACGGTGTAAAATAAATAAAGCAACAATGTCATCCAGGGTCAAATATGGTACTTTTGATTGTAGTGCCATTTAAAGCTGCCATGACATTCGTTTATAATTGATAATTTGACTTAAATCACCAGTTTTTGAATATCTTTGGGTTTTGGACTGTTGGTCGGACGAAACATTTGGTCTCATAACTTTGGGCGGTAAACTGAAATGGACTTTTTTGTGTAGATCAAACATTTAATTGAGAAAATAATCAGCAGATTAAGTGATAATTAAAATAATCGTTATGTGTGGCCTACATGTCATTGCCGTAATAACGAAATCAGAAAGTCAAAACACAAAAGTCTCATTAATTAAGGACCTTAAAGAGATGGAGTGTTTTCACGAAGATGTTCTAAATTTAATACGTATTATATGACAGCTGATTCTGAAGAATATTGTATTTAAAGTTTCTGTTCCCACAAATTGACTTTGGTTGATTTTGATTTGACACATTAATTAAAGTACTCATGTCTGCCTCAGGTTCAAACTTGATACCGAACCACTGAGTGTTTGAGTCGATATCAAAGAGAGCCAGTTTCATACAGCTAGCTCAGTGAGTTTGCCACCGACTGACTTTTCTTTCATTACATTTCAAAAGATGGCTCAATTATGTGATCATATTTCAAGCCATCCTATAGCTGCAGGCCAAACTGACATGTTATTGTGTCTTTTTTAATTCTCTTCCCCTTTTATTGTCTACATAAGCCACTGACAGCTTTCATGCTCAGGTGAGCTTTCAGAAATGATGAATGAAACTCCTTAATGGCTTTTTATAAGCACATGAAAGGTCCACATCAATAGTTATGTCTGCATACAGATTAGTGACTCACTGTATGCTTTCTTTGTCTCGTGCTTTGGCATATGTCAAGTTGGTAAATGATAAAATAGGAAAACGGACAGGTGTTTTGCGTCTAAAGCCCTTCAACAATAGGGGCTTGAGTGGCGTAATGAAGAATCTGAACACAGCTATTAGTGTGTTTGTATTCGAGACAAACAACTGCTTGCCCAAAACAATAGTGTTTGCTGAGGTTACGGTCATACACGTCCTGTACCAATAGAATGCTACACGCGTGCAAACGAACATACACGTATGCACACACACAAATACACACAAAAACCCAAAGAGGAGAGTGCTATATTTGTCACCTTAAAATCATTCAACATCAGAAGAGTTACTTGGTTTGTTGGTCACAAGATGGTTTTACAGCCATTTGCAATTAAACAACAAAAATACTGATGTTATGATGAACAGATTTAAGAAACAAAGCATAGGTCACAGCACATTAAAACTTGATGATTTGTATGCAGCTTCTGCTCAACCCTCAACCTTGATATCTTCAGGGATGTGACTTGATGGCATTAGTTTACTTTTAATAAAAAACTGTGCAAACAATTAATTATAAAATGATAAACAGATTATATGGATACATTCAAATCCTGCAGCTTACTGTATCAACGAGAGTCATAAAGTCATTGTGTTTGGTTGATGTGTTCAGGTCACTGCCACTGAAAGCAGCTCCAGTTGGATCAATATACTGTAAATGTGTCCCTTATATCAAAACACCATCCCTAAATCTGAAAAGCAACTCAGAAGAACGCCCAAATGTTCTGAGATGCCAGCATTGGCAAGCAAAAATGGCAAAACGTTTATGGCACACATCTTATCTTTGCAAGTGGCTATTGGTAACAGCAAGAGGATATAGTGGGTATGCCACTTAATTAACATGTTATCTTTAGTTAAATCTTGCAAAGACTATTTACAGCATTTACTTTCGTGGAAATGCTGATAATACAGATTCATAGAGGCACCCAAAACGGAATATCATGCAGAAAGGAGGCTTTTTAAGTAGAGCCTATGTTGTGCATCCTAACAGCCACTAGAGGGCAGAGACGCTAAGAGTTGTTAATTTGCATAAGTAAGTTAATTTGTGAGTTTGCGTCCAAAAATATAATGTTGTCCTGGAGATGGAATACCAATAAGTCAAGTCCATACGATAGTATGGTTCAGAGGTTAGCTTAGCTTCTGCTTACAGCTCTAACTTGCTTGTTGAATATACTTTGGACCGAAATGGCGGTTTGATGGACTACCCCTATACCCCCTCTTTGGAGAAATGGTTGCACCTCGCGATTTACAATTCCCTTTAGTTAAGGTGACAGTAGTTAAGTGCTAACGTTAATGTTAGCTAGCGTTAGCTAGCGTTTCTCATAGCTCACTTAGCTAACGATACCAAGTCAAGGCTGTGTGTCAAATGTCACATGAATGTTTAATGTGTGTACAAGATATTCACAATATGATTGTAACACATACATAATATAGTAATATACAAGTAAGCAAGATATATGATCAATGTATCAAAAATGTGAACTAATTGTGTCTCTTCTTATAGCAAAAGATGGTCAATTAGCCAAGTAGGTTAACAGTCTTCCTCATCTTGTGACAATCAGGTAAATGTGTGTATTTACATTTGATTGCCATTGTTTCAAAATGTTGATGTCAAACATTGTTGTACACCTTGAGCCAGTTGTTCCAGCTACCATCTTCACTTGTTTTAACAAACCATTTTACGTGAAATGGACACAATGTTTCTCATTCCAGCTGGATAGTAGAGTTTTCGGGGGAACCTCAAATGTCTTCAAAACACGGTAAATGGGGTATTTTAAATTTTGGCTTTTGCTGACTCAAATGATATCACCAATGCAACACTTTCAAATGGAAAACAATGATACAGGGGCACACGCTGTGGCTAACCATATGCTAGAGCAAGCCCTATGTGTTTGTCTGAATAAAACATGAGATGCTTTAAGTGCACAGGTTAAAAAACAATCTCAGACAGGGCAATTTCTGCCGTTATGTCTTGGAAAATCTTCCGAGTTACATCAGGAGGGCGCCAGACATATACATGTAGTGTCTTGGAGCCAGATACAGCAGGACCATCTGTTGCTTGTCACATCCCCGCACTCCCTTGTCATCCTACTTTTCACTGAAGTGCGAACTGTCATTTAAAGCTGAAATGCCATGAAAATAATATTTCGAAAGACAATTGTAGAAATGCAAGGGACTTCTTAAAAATTAATTTCTGTTGTGTTATAAAATTAATTTCTGCCCTCTGCCAGGTGGTTATAGTTTATATTTCTGCAGTAAATTGAATTTATTAATTTAACAAAACAAATTATCAGCAGTTTATCTTTTTGACAACAATGTCCTGGTAACTCTGGCTAATCCACAGACCTCACTGGACTGTTTTTGTTGTAACTGCCAGAGAAATGCCCTGAAGACTTTTGACGGCATTGGATTTAGTGAGGATTTAAAAGTACAAGTGGAGCACCAACCCTAAAATTCTAGCAAAATACAGATTGTTGGACTTTTATCGAAACAAAGTAAATCAAATAGTAAAGGTTTGTTTGTAAAGTCTGATCAAGCCAACAATGAACTGCAGTCAGATTCCAGTTGTTACCTGAATACAAACTAATGAATTAATTATGTAACTTGACAATGGAATATTTATTGGAAATAGTCTCATTTTCAAAAGAAATATATTTCTTTTGAAATTGAGACTATTCATGTGCTATGTAAGTTAATTATAAGTTACATAACATACAATTCTAATTACATTTTCCCATTTTTGTATGAATTACTTTTTCCTAAGTGATGTTCCATCTTGAATGCTCCCACAGAATATTTCTCAAACAACAATCATCTCCAGGGTATTTTAGAGCCTCCTGACAGCTTTGGGGACCTTGGAGTTTATAAGATGTCACTCCAGTGAGGTGTGCTTGGAACATTTACCATGATGCAGCACTTGGTGGGCTACATTTGTCACCTGTTTTGCGTCGACACTCACTTTTATCTATTTAGTGACAGCAAAGGCACATAAGTTTAGGTGATGCATTGACCGTGAAGTCAGGCAGTAGATGACGCATTCCCCAAATACTGCTCTATGCTTGCGATAGGAGAAAATGTTCTCTGTCAGCAGACTATTAGTATCTTTAAATTATATTACATCTTGATTTAAAAAAAAGAAGCTGTTGTTTGAATTGCACTGATGGAAATGTTTCTTTTATCAGGTTGTACCATGCACCAGTTAGTGACAAATGTATTATTAGTCATACCATTTTTATTATTTCACCATGGCCCCAAACCTCTTCGAGCCTGAAAGGATCAGTTCCCCCAAATAACAAAACCCCACGTCTTGCTTATTGCACTGAGCCATTCAGTTTTAGTTTTTTAGTTTTATTTGCAAGGGTTTTGAGTTATTCACCGCTGAGACCCTTGCTGCCACTCCTATACAGTAGAGGTGAAGAATATTCATTTTTATGGAAAACTAGAACATGTTTTATTTTCAGCGTTAACAATCCACCGACCTCACAGTGAACTGTTTTTATTGCATGTATTTTGTGTTGAAGAAACATTTTAAGTGTTATAGATGCCAACTTGAAAACAAATCTGGAATGTTATCTTTGCATGTCAGGTTGAAGAAATTATTAAATGTAAAAATAATCTAGTCGCAGATGGAGAGGGTGTCCTTCTTGTTGAATGGAGAAACTGTCCTTCTGAATGCCCGTGCAGAACCGTGTTATCAATTCATAGTCCAACAAGGCTCTAATGAACTGAGTGAAATGAGAGCCAACACTGAGGACATGAATCTACCGGACTCCAGTGCACTCTGGGGCTTATATCCAACACATGCGTTGGCTAGCATTTTAGCTGAAAAGACTAATAATACTATTTGAATTGAAAGACTCCCACCACTTTCACGCAAAGTGATATTTAAAAAAAAAAATTAAAAAAAATATTCTAGTAACATAAAAGTAAAGATAGCTGTTTTCCAAACTTAGTAACTGTGAGACAGACAGCAGTGAATCTAGCGCTGACAATTAAAGTAATTCAGTCCTCACTCAGAACAAAAACAGAGAATAAAAAAAAAGAACAAAAATACTTTCAATGCTTATGTTTGGATAATGGTCACCAAAGAAATATAGCCACCTGCTTCACTGTAAAGCGTCTCTAGACTTTTAGACCATTTCATCTTTGTTTCTTTCATCCCGTGACTGAAAGGGGCGGGTGCACTGAAATCATCTGTCTAAACAGTCATGTGTGGGGAGCCTGAACACCTGTTTCTGTGTCTTGAACTGCTGGTGTGCTGTTTCAACAAAAACATCGGGGGACAAAGTACCTGTGCTAAAACCACAGTAGCACAACATGGATGTGGCTTTTCAACAATAGAGGAATTAACAGCCTGATGCCACGTTTATGTAGAACTCTGCTAAACCTGCATGTGAGAAAGTATAGTGGATGCTGAAGTTGTTGCCTTCCACCAGCAGTAAAGTATTGCGCCATGGCATTCTGACTAAAAGAGTATATGTTGAGAGCTTTCACCTTATTACATCCTATCATTCATACATGTATCGTTTTGGCGACGTGGTGCCCAGGCAGCTGCTATTTTGTATCAACGTGTGTCGAGATGAATTATGTGTTGAGACTCTTTGTATCGTTCCGATATTCTCTGCTATAATAACACGCATGAAGACACTTAAATGCAAAGCAAATCCACATGAATTACCCCCTTCTATTCAGACAATTTGATAAAATAGAAGAAGAAAAAAAAAAGATAAGCCATCAAAGGGTGTTTAATTCCCGCACCTGGCTGAGTTAAACAAGAGAGTTTGTTTGGGTCCCCGCTGGCCATTCACGTCCCCTAATGTGAAAGCTTTCAACGTGTGTTGCTCCTGTTTGCTCAAGTCTCTTGACGGTGCTTTTCAGTAATAATGACAGAGTGGGAGGGCCACTCGGTGCAACTAATAAGGACTGCGATCCGGCAGGCGATCCCACTGTGACTTTTATTTCCAAGTCTTGGAATCCGGAATCAGACTGATCGTAATCACACATGGATTATACTCTGTTCGCTGCTTTTTGTTTGTTTCTGCTTTAGAGGAAACTTTCTACACAACTGTAAGTACTCATGGAGCAACAATTCATTTAACAGTAAATACATAATAGAAAGAAGAAGAAAAAACTGCTTGATAATATCGTGTTAACCTGTTGAAATCATTTTCACAACGGACCCCTTTTGCACCTTTTGTCGCTCGGTGTTGAAGCGTGTTATTTCCCCCGCATGGTGTGATCTTTCCAACTTGTCTCTTGTCCGGGACACGGACAGCTTATTATTCCTGATTTATGAACAACGCTCTGCAGCAGTCAGCATGGACCGTATTGCATCACTTGTTAACAGCAAAGTGAGAAATATGTCCCGGACACTGAAAGAATATCAGCCGCTACATACGGCAATTATTAAAAAATAAAAAATAAAACACCCAGCCAATCAGCGGTCGCGCAGAGAAAAACACGCTTCTTTGAATATTGCAAAGTGTTTTGCAATGAAGTCATTGTGATTGACTGATGGAGAGACAGGATGGAGTAACTTGTCCAGACTTTAATGTTGTGTTGGTAGATGTGTCTGATGGTCGCCTGCAAAAAAATACAAAACAATTGTCAATTGAGGATGGAACTCCTTGCAGATGGTGCATCAGCGTTGTTGTGTACACTGAACTATTTGGTCTCAAAGCACCAATTAAACTCCACCAGAATCCATCTAAAAGTCAGTCATGTGTAGAGCAACTGCTTCTGCAGGCTTTAGAGATGCATTTGCAGAAATGAGAGGAATGACATTACACCTTCACACAGACAGGGAACGTGATACCCCTGTAGTGCTGCTTGTCTACAGCCCATGCATGGTTGTAGTTGTAAGTGGCATGGTTACTTCATCTCCTGGCGCCATGGTACTGTCGGCCTGCATGCACAACTTTATGATCGGGTGGGAGAAGTGCTTTCAACATGAATGGGAATGAATCATTGGCGAGATACATTCGGATAAAGAGCGTGGCAGTTAAGGAGGGCGAGTGTGTATCATGAAAGATAATGTTGGTCACACTGTGCACATCAATTCACTTAATGTGTCGAAGCAGTACTCTGGTCTGCGGAGGTCAAGTCAAGTCCTCGGCTCTGTCTCCAGTGGGAATAGATAAATGTGCACCAGTAAAGCGGGATTATAGTCTTTGTAACTGGATTACCGCTAACTAGATTCCAGGTACTGACAAAAAGCACGTTAGTCATTATGAGTTGTGATTCTCCACTTCTTTTTCTGCAGGATTCACAAACAGATGTGACCCGTTCTATTGTTTTTAGGGAATAAAGAAACAACAGATTTTCTATTTGTTTATTTGGTGTCACACATGTGAAAATCTGTTTGTGTGCTTCTGTTGAGTTTCTTCTTTCCTTTTTTTTAAGTCCTGAAAAAGCACCTGAAATGATTTTAGTTTTTCTGTTTCTGTTCAATTGTCATCACTATTCCAGCAGTGCTGGCAAATCAATCCAGAAGTTGCTGAAAGTGTTTTGTTTGATTTGGAGTAGTCTGCTAAAATTGATTGAGTTAACTTTGGAAGATACTTTTACCATCCAGGATGCCCTAAAAAAATATTGCCTTCTTTGCACTCTACCGCTGCTGAATATCCTCCGAGACCTACAGTACTTGTAGCTTTACAGGTTTGATGCAACGTCCTTGAACAAGACACTGCTGACAGCTTACAAATCAAAACACAAAACAGTGCAAATACAGTACTACAGAAACAAAGATCAAGGCTTTGGCATTTGAACTAAAACCAGACAAAAGACCACAGACACGAGGAGCAAACAATCAAGTACGGAACTTCTCATACAATGACTGACAGATACTGAAAACTACATTTGGAATATAGATTAATTCAGAGAAAGTAAAATATGGATGAAAACTTGCTATCTTGTATCTTTTAAACATGCACTATACTGCACTTAGATCAACATCTGACATCGTAATATCTCCCCATTTTGTTGTCTTTATTTTCGGGGAAGAAGAATGTGAAGAGAATCAGAGAGGATTTACAGTAAAACATTGATTTCACAATAATACAAATTACTGATCTCATTTTGTGGATGTTTTCAAAAATGAAAAGGCCAGATTTGAGGTTAATTAATAGAACACAGTGAAATATGATTGCAGCTAGAAAGTAGTGAAAGCTGTTTTTGAGTTTTATCCATTTAAGTTTCTGACGGTTTCTGACGGTTTCAGAGCCAGACAAGCTCAAAAATAATTGAAGTCAATGTTTCTGTTGCACCCAGCCGAGCAGCAGGTTTGTAATGCAAATCAGTGGAGCTTCTTTGTTTGCTTGTGTCTGCTGTTATGTTCTGTCTATTAGCTCTGCCTTTGTTGTCACTTGCATCCGAAAAAAAAAGCATTTAATGGCACCCAATTTGACAAAGTATTCATATTTAATTGAGCACCGTTTGTGAAATAAAAATTGTTCTGTCTGCATCCAGGTTTTCAAGTGGGACTGCTGTCTAGAGACAGAGCCATGAGCTGCCTGTTAAGATGGACTTCTTTCCTTTGGACTGTAACTTTCATTCCCTGCACTTTTGGAATGTCAGTGGGTGAACGAACAGGTATGTTGTGTGTTTGTTGTCCATCAACTTCTGTCTTTCAACATCGGAGTGCAGTTATATTATAGTCTTTCTCTTAAATGTCCTGGTATCAACATAAAGCGAGTTATGTCCATGGATAGGTACACATATGACAGACATATTGGCATTTACATCTTTTATGTTTAAAAGGGTTTTGTATAGCCTTTATTATACATATCAAAATCCATTTTTAGATATTTTACAAAACATTTATGGTTCTTCATTTATTTGAATCGGCAATATCTGGGGAATCCACTTTATATGTTTGGAAAGACTAAGAGTGTGGCAGCTTGAACTAAATCTTTAGACTTGTAAAAATGTCGTGCATCAGTATTCAAACAGTCAATCGGCATTTCATTTTTGGTAAAGCAGATCTACGCTTGCCTCTGAATTACATCCCAGTCTTGTCTTGGTTAGTTATTTTATAAGTTTCGACTAAAGTTTTGAAGATTGATGGGGGAGGAAAAAGTGAATTGATTTTCTGCTTTAATGTCGATTTCTGCTGAAGAACTGGAAAGGAAATGCACTGTGGAAATGAATTTGTGAATCAATTCATCATCTTCGCTAATATAATACTCAAAGCCGGTCCTAAATATAAATGAACACCTGTACACCCGGCACAACCAACTTCTTGGTGGCTTTTCTCTAGATGGCTCTTGTCCCCCTCTGAGTGTAGAGGAGCACATGTTTTCTGATGTCTTAGATCGTCCCCTGGAAATCACAGGTATGTTCTGAATGAACACAATTGCTTTGTGAATAAGTCATCATCGGCGTGTTTCAATCTAGTGACACGTTGTTCACCTGTTCACAGGATTTGACCTCACAGAAAAGTTTCTTCTCCGAAAGGGAACGATCACAGAGGACCTGCCATCATTTCGTTTAGGAAGCAGTCCATTGATTAAGCCAACAAAGTGAGTAGCCTCCTAATGTGTGTGTGTGTGTGTGTGTGTGTGTGTGTGTGTGTGTGTGTGTGTGTGTGTGTGTGTGTGTGTTTTAACATGCTGGTGTGTTTATGTTCGGCTTCATTTGGGTTCAGACAGCCTTCATGTCAACCATGACCCAGTAAATAATCTCCCTACAGTATATGCTGCTTCATTTTTTCCCCACTATCCTGCTCTTGCAATGGAACAAAAGCCCGTTGCAAGCACGCGTTCAGATGCAGTCGCTGTGGCCGAGCAGTAGTAAACCACAGTCTTCATCTGGTTTAACACCTCTAGCTATTACTGTTTTGCTCCCTTAAGAACAGGTTCTGAATATGGATTTATTTCTTACACGACCACATGATGCTGTGCAGAACATGATGAGGGTTTAAGCTTGCTTTCCTTCAGATCCGGTGATATTCAAAGAAATATCAAAGAAATAAAACAGCCATAACTGGTTTTCATGAAAGGGCTGACTTGAGACAACCCAGATATACCCGGCTCAGAGCAATAGTTCAATTTGCCTGGGCTAATAAGAGCAAGCTTTGAGGTGAGCCGTTAGACAGGGACTCATTTCAACAGAATTAATATATATTGCGTTTATTCTAGAAATCTCCTAAGGGCACAAAGTGGGACATAAAGGAATGAGAAAAAATGTCGGAGCACGTATTATAAGACGGGAATATTAAAATAACTACATAAATTACACACTTAGGTGCCATTTACTGAAGACCTTTATTCCCCTGGTCAACTGGTGCGACCACTGTGTGATTTCACCTTGGTGCTAATATGATGATATAGTGGAGATTTTAATTTGATATAATATTTGACACTTTTACATTTAGTACCATCAGTTGTATCAAGAGACCAGTGGCACATACGGTATGAACCTGTATGAGTTGAAAAAGTTGGCTTGACAGTGAAGTTTTGCATATAAAAAAAATGCATTTTGTGTGATGTTCATTGTTTTGTTGTAACAGTGAAAGAGAACTCCGTGTCATTCTTCAGGGAGGGAAGGATATTTTTAGCATTTTTACATGACATGCAACTGTAAACATGCCCTGCCACTCTCTCTCTGGCTCAGTGAGAGAATCATAGAGCCAGGTGATTTGTGATCTGCTTCCCTGTAAAGTCAGCCAGTCGAAAATACATTTACCTCAGTCCTTCCCTCAGTCCGCGCCCATAGTGCAAGAAGATGCTGCTTCTCAATGACACTGCTGACAGTGTCATTGGTTATAGTGGCCAGACTGCGATCCCTCTCATATCCAATTATCTAAGTACTTTGACAGGTGATACTGCATGTCAGCTGAGGAAGGAAAGTGAGGGCAATTGCACGAAGCATGAGGCCCCTCTGCCCCCGCCACAGCCGCTAAAACTTTGCTCTCTTTACTCGCAAGATATGCAGCAATAGATGCTCGACTCTCTAGATCTCGCTAATGTTCTGCTCGCTCCTCGGCACAGAACACATTATGGCGCATAGATCAGAGCTGACACACTCAAGGAACATTTGTGTGAGGTGAGAAATGGCCCTGCAAAATGCAACATGTATTCAAAAATTGCTCTCACAGTATTAAAGCACAGCGCTGCAGTGGCTGTCTGTCCGAATCAAACTGTGCTTTTCTTTCTCTAGCTGTTCAGAAAAAGAAGATCAATGTGTGATTCTTCTTTTCTTTACTTGTTTTTTTCAGTAAAGTAGCAGGCAACGTCATTACATAAACGTTTTTGGACTGACGTAGTGTTTATTTTGCAAAATAAAACATACCCAGGGATAAAGGAAGGATGCACACTTGTCTTTTAGACCATTGTGTGTATCTTGAAAATTCTAAGGCCTCTTTGTTCTTGTCTAGTCTTAAAGATTATAACAAATACAATTGTTAGTATGAAGCCCAGCACAAAACAACATAATTCATTTCCCTAACAATTTGACATAATAGCTATTGCTCATTTTGAAAAGGGAATGGAACTAACACTTCCTTTGAATGTGCACACAATGTCTCGTAATGTGATTAATGCTACTGGAATGCTAACTATTATCAAATAAAACAGGTACAATGTTCAACGAAATACAGTAAACCATTTTCATATTATATGTAGAAGCTACAGATATCATAAAAAGTAGCGTGAATTATAGATACAAAGGAACCACTGAGGCTGAGGTATAGTATATCAATCAATCACCAGGGCTTGTGTTTGTTTATCCATCTGTGGCTTCGGTGGTTTATGACTCTCATGTCAGCTAATTAATCATATGGGGTTACTGCAATCGATACTGTCGAGCTGATTCACTCTTTTTTAATTCATAACCATCTATACCATTTCTGGAAAATACAGTGCTTGTCTGTATTTTTGATTTTCTGTCCCGAAATATATTTTGTAACCATTTGCATTGACGTCACTGACCTTTTAGTATACGGCCTCACACATCCTAGCGACTTGAAGCGCTTTAACTTCCCTATATGTACTGTGAAATCTAAATGCAAATACTGTAATTTGTGTCATCGGATGTGTACAAACCACCAGGCTTCAGGGAAAAGGACTCAAATGCAAACAAGCAGGCAGACAGGAAATTTACATTGCAAAACAAATTCACCTGATTGGGCTTCACTTGACCTTCATGCACATGTAGATGAAATGCCATCGTACAGAAGTAGAACACACATTCACCTACCTGTACATATACCCAGAAATATTATACACCAAAACAATAAAGTAGAGCCTCGTCAGTAGTCAATAACTAAATGTATTTATAATATACGAGTATGGTCACTGTCCACACCACAGTTTCTCCAGCATTTGTTGGTCGGACTGTTTTTAGAGACACAGGCTGTCAGCGCGGTCCTAAACAACCTAATTTTAACCTTCCAATCAAATTCTATCCATAGCTCCCAACCCCTGTGACAGCTACTGTAGGACATATGTTTCCCCAGTTGTCATCATTCACTATTGTACTCAGCTCCAGTTCCCATTTTCCTTTGATATATAGAGTGTTATCTGACTTGTATAGCATTAGCTTTTTGTAAATATGGGAAAAAAATTGTTGTTGATGCAGGTGTTCAAATAGATGTATAAATGGGTTTATATATCGGATGGTTCTCTTTTAATAGTTCAGTGATTTAAATCAGCGGTCGCAAACCACTGGTCCTTTCGGACCCGGCCGCACAGAAAAAATGAATTAAAACAATATTTGACTGAAAATCAAGGTCTGAAAGATGTTTTATTTTTTTTAAATGACCGAATACATCCGTCTGTGCGTCTCTTGGCACATGTCAAGTCGGTCGTCTCGGTCACGTGACACGCTACCACAAAAGTTGACAAGCTAGCAAAAATGAGTAAAAAAACAGACGTCTTTGGAGAGCTTCTTTGGAAAGGGGAAAATGCCAAATGAGGAGACAGAAGAAGACTTCCAAGAAAGAGAATATCAGGAGTCTTACTTAAAATACCGTTTACCGCTACAGGTGATTCTAACGCGCCCGCTCTGCATAACATGTGTTGATAATTCAGCGTAATGGTGAGTTGTATTTTTGTATGTACTTTATATTGGTTGTTATGTATCAATTTATTTCGTCATAATGACCCCCCCACACCTTGAAGCCCGGTCCGTGAAAATATTGTCTTCCAAGAAACCGGTCCGTGGCGCCAAAAAAGGTTGGAGACCGTTGATAAATTATACAATTATGATACAAAGGCTTACTGGCAAAGGCAGCAAATCCAAACAGAAGTAGCCGAGAATCCACAGGTTAACAAGAACTGGGCAGGTAAAAGGCAAAAGGCACAGGTAAAGAGTTAGATTCAAGTTGAAGAGGCTGGAAAGCAAAGGCAACATTGATGATCTGGCCAGGAGTAGCTGGGAAAGGTCTGGTATACATACTGTGGGGAGGTAACTGGAGTAGGAGTCAGGTGACTCGGACTCATGGGAAAGTCTGAGGGCATTTGATGGGTGGATGGAAAATGGCAGTTCTGGGGAGTACGCTTGGGCCTGGAGGAAGTGAGAAACAACTAAGGCAGCCGCCTTGACAACTTGTTTCATAGTCACACAGCAGCAGTTTTGTTATGTCATGTGATTTTCTACCAACGAACAATTGCACATTTTGACAAAACGATTCAATGTTGATTCTAAATTAGTTTTACATCATGTTGTCATGGTGACAAATCACACATCTTTGAACGTCTGTTCCTGGTGGCTTGTTGCCGTGTCACTGTGTTATCCCTCCATTATGTATGTGTGTAAAGGAACACTTATTTACACTGGAAGGATGATACCATAGCAGTCTCACACATCTCAGCGTCTCCTCTCTTTAGAAGATACCCTTCTTCCAGATCACAGGCCTGCTTTGTATGTGGCGTCATCAGCAGCAGTCTATCATGCTGGCAAGCATAACACCTCCATGTTTAAACAGAAAAAGGGGAGTCAATGCTGAGAGGAAGTTATGGTCCTTGCTAGCAGGAATGATGCATGTAGTGTATAAACTGACATGGTTGATCATCCACTTTGGTCTGTTGGAGGATTCAATGTCAGTGATAGGGACATGAGCCAACTAATCTAATATTTAGGATTTCATTTGATTCCTCTGACTCATTTAAAAAATCCCCCATGATAGGATTTCTTTCAAGCTAGGACACTAAAGCCGCTTCCGGGAGATTCCTTACCGGACCGGTAGTGTTGCTGTGACATTCTGTCAAACCGTTCTCTTTGATTATACAAGGAGTAGTGCCTGCCAAGCAACATGCATGGTCAAAGACCGTTTCCAAGAGGGCTGATAGTTTCCAGAAAACACATGGTGGTTCTTTATAAAAAATTGAATTAGTTGTGATTATAATAATATTTGTTACGATTATTGCCACTGATGTGCACTGTTTTGGAATATACACTACTTATACACAAGTAACTGCTACATAACATTTACGTCACAAGATTTATTTTTTACTACTTCATACCATTGTGGAAAAAGGCAAGACTACTTTACATTGTAGAATCCAAGCCTGTCGAACAGCATTCAAATGTCACGCGCCAAGTTTTCCAATGTAAATTTGTTAGAAATAAAAGGAACTTTGAAGATACAGGGTTGGCAAAGGCAAAAGTATATTTATTGTTTTACATTGTAGCATGAAAACAGGGAACATGAATGCAGAGCCTCTTCATTCATTCACTTTACTTAAACATGCAGAGTAGCGTTTTCTTCAAAGAGGCACCAACCTACAGCCGTTTAGCCGCAAATGGCAGTCAACACGAGGTCAAGAACTTTAACCCTCTGGGCCCTCAAAGATCAAGTGTGTTGCTCTGTAGAATGACGGTGTTATGAAATGAGAGCAGACTTCACGGGGGACTTTGTAAAGGGAGTGAACTCCAACAGAGTAGTGTTGCAGTGTCGTGCAAAGGCTCTTGGAGTTTTCTTTTATATTTTTCATGTATGTTACTCCCTGCATCTTATAATTATGTGTAACACATTTGGTACAAGTAGTTAAATGTACATGCAGCATGGAAATATGCTGTGTTGAATGTATTTTATATATCCTCATTTTTATAAATTACCCTGCCACTTTTAATATTGATTTGCAGCTAAAATAGTCCTTTAGCCCTTGGGCAAAAACTAACCTTCCCAGCCCTTGGCCTCTCAAACAGGCATTTTTCGGAAGCTTTAACTTGGTGTATTTATCATTTTAGTCATGTACCATTTACACCGAAATCTCAAAGAATTCAACGGATACAATAGAAGAGGGTATGAAGCTCTGAGAGAACAGGAGATGATATATTGGAGTGAAAACTAATTTCCAACCTGTCTAAAGAAACTCTCTCTCTCTCCCTTCCCCAGGCTGTGCTCTGCCTTCTCAATGACCTTATCATTGCATTATTATTATTTTTGCTGATCTTGATTTATTATGTTTATGCTCTTCCACTTTTGACTGTTAATCTGAGGTTGGATTTAGGGCTAGGGTTAGAGCATTTTGAAGTGTACAATGTGTTTTTTTAATGTTATTTATGCAATTTATAAAATGAGGAAGGGTGTGGGTTGAGAGATGAGTTACGGAATACATTTATTTGAGAGTGGGTGTGATTCTAAATGATATTGTGTATGCTATATATTCCCTATTTTCTCTGCATAGTTTGTTTGCTGGAACATATTTTCAGCTGTGAACACAGGATTGCTATTTGACTTTACAGAGAAGCTGAGGTCATACTCATAAACCTATAACGGCATTGCACTAGGCAGTCATAACTGTAGCACACGGTATCTCAGTGAGGTAAAAGATTGGCTTCTGGGAGTTTGGATCAATTTCTACATGTTTTCATTATCTGAAAGACAGGGTAGCCAGTATACAATTCATCAAGCTAAATCAAGTTTGTCAGGTTTATTTGTGTGCATGATTCTGCAGCAGGAGGATATTGAAATGTTTTATTGATCATTGAAGTTGATTGGCTGGTTCTTTGTTCAGCCACTAAAAGCTTTAAAAGAGTTAACATTCAATATTGAGAAATGAAACTTGACACTGTCATCATCCATTTCATTGTATTGTTTAAATGAATGCAGTTCCTTGAAGAATCTGAATGTGTTGTATTCTGTTTTTTTAGAGGGGTATTTCCAAATGGGCTTTCAAGTGAATACTCCCTTGTCACCATCTTCCGGGTAAGAAGAACTACAAAAAAAGACCGCTGGTATCTTTGGCAGATATTCGACCAGTCGGGAGGCAGTCAGGTGGGCCCCACTCTATGTTTTCATCTCACATATCCGTTTCAATATCTACCTATTAGAATATCATGAGATGGCTGTTTGTTTCTCTGCTCCTCAGGTATCTGTTGTGGTTGATGGAGCCAAGAAGATGGTGGAGTTTTCTTTCCAGGGCCAGCTAAAGAACGTTCTCCGCTACACATTTAAGAGTCGCGATCTACATGCCCTTTTTGATCGCCAATGGCACAAGCTGAGCATTTCAGTACAGAGCAACATCGTCTCCATTTACATGGACTGCAAGCTAATAGAAAGGAGACTGACTGATGAGAAGGACAGCATAGACCCCAGTGGGCGCACTCTCATCACCACACGAGTTGAGGATGGCCGACCTGTCGATGTATGTCCCACCCACATTTTGTGAAAAACTCTCTCTGCCTTTCTGTCTTTTTGTAACTCGTCTCCATCAATAGTGTACTGTCTTCACAGACATTTAAAAAAAATACACTAGTGCTTTTAAAATGTATTTAAAACATGCCTCAGGGGCTTGTCTTTAATCCCTGTAAATCCTCTATTGTGTTTTATGTGTTAGGTATGCTCATTCTCAGAGATGCCCCAAAGTAACATTGTGCTAAAAAAACATTCGGTCAGCTTTTGTCACTCAATGCCTCAGAGTACAACTTGGCTTAAGTAGCATTAACAGCTGACTTCTTAGTCCATGTGATTAGTAAAGCTGTCAGTCAGTACAATCTTAAAAAATGGGAGGGTTCAAGTTCTGCCCTGAAGCAGCTGCAATTCATGCAGAAGTTGAATGTTAGGACAACTTCAAGTTAAAACAGCTGACAATTGAACAACTTAACTTGTACTGTCTTAAACAGTAAAGAGCAGGAGCATTGTGTGATGATGAAAGTAATGTATGATGCTGTAATGGTCCCTAATGAGAGCTCTTTCCCACAGATTGAACTGAAACAAATCCTGATCTACTGTGACCCTTATATGGCCGAAATGGAAAATTGCTGTGAGCTACTGGGGCCAAAGGTAAAACGCTATGATTCTTCACCTCAGTACTCTTTATTATGAATCAAAGTATCAAGTATTTATAGTTTGAGACAGCATTTATCATATACAATGCATTTCACAATGAAAGCATTAAACGAGAAGACGCAATATGTTTGCCTCCAATAATCGGAGACAGAAAACCATACATCAGAAGGTCACATTCACCCAACATCTTGGTGCTCTGTAGTAACAGAGTTTTTGGTCTCGTCTATGAGGACACACGTCCCAAGATAGAAACTCAATATCAGAGATCTTTCGTCACCCTAGAATCAATTCCAGCTAATGTCCCAGTGATTCAGTGAGAGATGACCTTTGACCCCTTACCATTACATGTCTCCATAAGCATGGTGTCATGTCAGCGTAAAATTACTCCGAGGGAATTGTCGCGACCTTGAGAGGGATTGCGTGTCCGCTTATTACTATCCAAGTTCCCCTGCACAGTATGCATTTTATATTTGTTATGGCAGCATGATATATATATATATATATATATATATATATATATATATATATATATATATATATATATATATATATATATATGCTAAAACTCAGGTTTCCTCGTGTTAAGTGTGCTGCATTACAGTGAATTCTGGAGTCTTTGTTGCAAACATGACAAAGGAAGGTGGCTAAATGGTGAAATTTCTGTATCGATCCAGTGTGAAGCCGAGAAGACCTCTAATGGGACTTCCCCTCCCCTGGTTACAGCCCAGCTCCCCCAGGTGCTGTCTCAGCCGGCCTCAAAGTCAATTGACAGATGTCACTGTCCAGCTGAAAAGGTACAATCAATTCCACCCAACAAGGGCCTCTAATTGAGTAAGTGTAATGTCTATTGTAACTGAACCAGCACTGATTTACGCTGCGTTTACTCAACCTGTGAAGGCACTAAACTGCCAGTTAAAAGTAGACAGTATAGCCATGAGGTATATTTCTCCCAAACTGTTCAAAGATGCACATCACTATGAATTTTTGAGACCTGAAAGCTTTTTAAGGTAATGTTATGTTCCACACACAACCTTTTTTTTATCATTTATAATTTTGTATAAATATTTGCATGTTAAAACTCTTACTACCATTTACTACTATAGCCACATGTTCTCTTTGATTACAAGTCATCTTTTAACCCTCCTAGTGTATACTGTGTGCACAGGGAGATGCTGGTCTTCCAGGTGTAGAAGGAGAGAAAGGAGACAAGGTATGGACGACATTTTTATGATATTGATAGATGCACTTATTTGTTCTTGGTATTTCATTAATTGGGAACATGCAGGGGTTAAGTAAATGTTATAGCTGCAATATCTTCACTCCTGTCCAGACTCCAGAAGGTGGGCAAAGTCACGTTCAACATCCACGATTCACTGTTAGTCATACATCATTCAGAAACATTCACTGAATCATAGTGCTATCACTGGGCCACTGTGCTTTGTCCCATGTTGTAAATATTCCCATACTTTTCTTCTCAAATGATAATCTCAACTGCTACTGGGGCTTTTCTCTGTGGCCAGTTCCATTAATTTTCCGGGACAGTTGCAGGGGCTAAATGTGAAGAATGAGAGCAAGTCCCAGTAGGACAAATTTATACTTTGTCAGGAATTAATTTTCTCTCTCTCTCATTTATATATTTATATATATTTATATATATATATATATTTATATATATATATATATATATATATATATATATATATATATATATATATATATATATATATATATATATATATATATATATATATATATATCCCTCTATCTTTCTCTATCCCTTCCTCTCTCTCTCTTAGCAAGCAAATGTTTATGTTGTAGTGTCCGACAAAGAGTCATGTTTAGCCATCAAGGTCCTTCATTGAGCTACCCTAAAATGACCATCACAAGATGAATTTTCTCCCAAATCTCTCAAGATGTGTGAAATAGGAAATCATATATGTGTCCAATCACTAGAAAAATAGTATCTACATGACAGCTCAATAGACAGGTGGAAACATAAATGGTAAATGCCCATTCCCTGAAAATTGTAGGTGTTGTGTTGGTTGGAGAGCAAGAAAAAAACATAAATGACCCACCAAATACCCAGACAAATACCGGTATTTTTCCCAAGAGAAATCACAACGTTTGGAGTGTGACATCCCCCTTCTAGCTCTCTGTGCAAGGTTAAAAAAGAACCAAGGATGCATTCCGCTATGAATGGGATTCATCGGGATAAACAGGTGGTGGTACTGTATGCCTGATAAGACCAGATGGCTTCTGGGTCAGTGTCTGATTTAACATGATGCAGCTGTGGGATTAAGATATGCAGGATGACTTGTTTCTGGAAGGTCACTCAATCCTGGAAGGCACAAAATCAAAAAATATATTTATTAGTGTAAAATCATTGTACATGTAGAGCTCAACGCTGTTTAGCCTACAAACAGCGTTAGATACTATTCTGGAAATTGTAGGTCTCTGTTCTGTCTAAAATTGTGTAAATTGAGTCTGAAATTAGATAGATTCATGTTTGGCATATAGCTGCTATGTGTCCAGGCAATGTCAGTAACAAATTGGGAATAATGAGCATCATCATCATCGTCATTTTGTTTCAGAAGGTGACTCTTAAAAAAACAGTCATAAATCTTTGCAAGCCCATTTTCTTCCATTTTCTTGTCAGGACTATATCATTATATTGACCCAAATTATGTGTATAGCAACAGATTGTACAAATCAGAATTGTAAATGTGTTATAATTGGCCTCTAATGACTCTTAATTGACCCGGCAGGGATCAGCACTCAAGCTGTAATGTGTGTGTATATGTGCACTTTGAGTGTGTTGGCGGTCCTGAGGATTAATTACTCGCGCTAAGTGAAGTGACTATATTCAGCGGGCAAGAATGTATCGGGCAATTTTACATTTCACAAAAGGGCACCGTGACATGCTCTTTCTCGTATGGTGATAAACATACCCTGAGTTAGTTTTGAATCGAAGTCTAAGAGCCCACCCAAAGACCCTGAGTGCACATGTGATGTGTTCCAGTGTTCAGCAAAGATTTTAACATGGTTTTCCGGAGGCCATTCAATTTTTCCCCTATTATTTCGGGCTGGCCATGTCTTCGCTATGAGTCAATGGCTCACTCTGTTAACACCTGAAATCTAATTTCAGGTCCTCAACAAATCAATACTTGGCACCATTTGTTTGTGTACTGAACAACAGAATTCTCAACAAATCCTATTACAGCTTTGAACACTAAATCAATGAAGTTAAGGAAAAACTTGATCAGGAACTAGACATTGAAGACTAACCGGCACAGTCAGTTGATAACACCCCATCATAGTTTTTACTGTCAGAAGGCTAGTACATCTCAATGGTGAACTGAAACTTAACCGAACTCATGTTTAATTCTGAAGCCGTATTATTTATGATATATGTCTGAGTCTCTTAAAACATGACATTAACATGGAAAAAGGAGACAGAAAACAAACGTGTACGGAGAAACCTGTGGTTGACGCCACCTGTGAAACCATTAATAGTAGAGCTCTTATTACTTTACATTCATGTGATACATATTCAAATGTCAATTAGATGGTTATCTGCGTGATAAATGGAGAAAAGGAAAAACTATTTGGTTAAAATAATAAAACTAAAGTTTTTCGGGTTTCTTGAATTGTGTAAATCATTGTCTTATATAAATATAAGCATACAATAACAATTATTTTGACACGTATTTTATCGTTAAGAAAAAGTGTGTATGGCATAAATATCTGACTTACTCCTCCCCACGAGTTCCTCCCACCTCAGGTCTTCAGAGGTTCCTCCTTTTCTTAATGTGAAACTAATGTTTTCTCCTAATCCCCTTGTTCATCTCCTTCTACGGGCATATCATGAATTGTTGTTGCAGCATGAGAGCTGAAATCAGTGTGGAAAAATACCACATTGAATAAATCTCAGACGGGGAGACGTGTTTAAATGATGAGTAAAATCAATACCTTTACAGGCACAGCAGCAGCGTGCCCGCCGGCAATTAGTACACTGACAGTGGTGCTTTGAGATAATTTACCTGATTTAGAATGTGAATGAGTTCCCACAAACCAAAGTTGCTGTTTGATAGACTCAGCGGCTTTAGCTTTGGTGACACTTTATTTCATCATTATATACCTAGAAATCAATCATCTTGGTTTAACATCGTACTGTAATCTGTTGATATGTCATTGATTTAATAACGCAGGCAGAGCTGTATTATGATATGATGGCAAACCAGATGCAGTGTGATATTCACTGGCATTAGCTAACATTTTAGTGAAGGAACAGACAACAACATGTCACTAATCATCCAGTGAAAATGTGTCTCATGTCTTGTGTGGTTAGAACATGTTGATGTGCCACTACCACGAGGAGAAAAACAGCAGACACGTCGTTAATTCTGAGCCATTTGTGCATATCAGAAACATCTTGCTTTGACACAACCACATATAGTAATTGCTGTTGACCTTGTTGCACAATAATATGTCTGGTATATTGTGGTACCAGTGGACCTCTGTTTAAGCTTATTTAATTTATATTGATCCCTACATTCCCGAGGGAGTTCCAGTGACTATGAAACGGTGCTGCACTATTTTAGATAGTACATTCTAATACATTGGACAGGGGTAACTAAGTCAGAGAAAATACTGTTAATAAGGTAAGCTCATGAGACTTTCAATTATGAGAATCTCACTCTGGATACGATTAAAAAGTAGTCAGAGTATACTTATGAACAATTTATCCTTACTTGTAAGGATTAATCAAAGACATTTGGGAAATTTAGAGCATTTAAAACACCCATAATGAGAAGTGCAGGCCAATCATAGTGACCTTCACAGAGGTTTTCTTAGGAAAGTGTGCGGGGATTACTTTGGCGGTGTTACTCCAACAGAAAGTACTATCCTGCATTACAGTCAAGAGTTTGATGGAGGATTCTAATGCACTGCAAAGGGATTAAACTGCTATGATTAATCCAAAATCCCTCAGGAAATTAAACAGATAAGGATTGGGTCATAAGAATGCAGCTTACTTGAAAGGAAATCCATTTTCTATGGCCTTGCACATAAACCCTGGTATTACTAGCTTTACAGCTCCTGCATGAACATGCAAAAGAAAAAGCAACAACACAATCATCATGGTGAAATTAAAACAGCCTCTTTACTTTAATTTGTTTTTGACCATTTACAACTCTCCTGCTCTTATGGCTTGTGTTTTCAATTAGTACTCTCTAATTCAATTTATACCCATTGTGCCTCCAAAGTGAATTATTCAAATAATTGTATTCAAGACACTTCATTATTCAGCTGACAGTGAATTTTGATTAGCTGTCAAAACCTTCCATTTTTCCTACCATATTCATCAGTGTGAAAATGTTATTAGCTTTTTTCTCATAAAAGGTTTTGTGTCAGTGATTGAATAGAACATTTAAATTAAAAGGAACATTATGAGCACTGTGAAACAAATACATTCCCATATATTTTTCTTGGAAGCTTATCTGAATGAGTCAACATGAATTTATTTTGTCTCATAAATGGAATAATCATATAGTTGCAGAGTCTAGCGAAAGTATAACAATTTGCCACGTGCTAAAGTCAAAGAGCAGTATTTTCACAGATTGTGCTAAGTATTTATAAAAGGTAGACTGAGTGTTTTTTTATAGGTTCATAACCCATAGTTTAGAGATGGTATCTCGGTTATTAGAATTTGTCACATTTCCCTGTTCTTCCTAAACAAGCCTATTGAGTTTTAGTAATGAAGATGTGATCGTGGATGGACGTCACATTTAATTAGATTTTTAGCTTGCAGCAAGATATGTGTGAGCTTAATTTGTTGAATAACTATCTACCTCCATCTTCTCTCTCTCTTAACAATATTGTGGACAATCTCTTTCATTCTCTCTCCTATTCTGTCACCCTGTATACCATTATACCCTCTTGGCTTTTTTTCTTTATTTTTCTTGCCCTATCCTGTCTCCTTTATGAAAATGAATTGATTAAGAAAATACAATGAACCCTAACAAGGTTCAGATTTGTGCTTTCCAGTTGTTGGGAAATAGTATCCTGACCTGCAGCTGCTGAGCCGCTATGTCAGCAGTAACTTGTGGAACAGCTGTAGGAGCAAGATCGCTGCTGAAATGACAAGCCGCCATAAAGCTATTCGCTAATGTGTGAACGAGAGACCTTTCACTAACTGTTCTGTGTGTTGGTACCGTCACAGGGTGACACAGGGGAGGCCGGGCCTTCAGGGAACGCAGGACATACGGTAGGCTCCTCTCTGATGAAACAACTTAAAAACCGTAGCATCACAGTTCCCTGCTGTTGCTTTTCCCTTGAAGCTGTGATTCAAGTTGTGATTGACATGAACTCAGGTGTATGGAAGCGCATTTCCGCTAGAAAAAGAAAAACATTCTGAGATAAAAAGTAATAATTCTGAGATAAAAAGAAATAATTATGAGATAGAAAGTTGAAATTATGACTTTCTAGCTCATAATTTTGACTTTCTATCTCATAATTATGACTTTGTTTCATAATTCCTTTCTTTTATTGGTGGAAATGGGCCTCCATAGCTTTGAGAGCTTCTTTTTTTAACGCTTTCTCCTTCCCTTAATGCATTTTGCTTTCATTTCAACTAGACTTTGGTTTTTACTGCATGTTTTTTGATGCAGTGAATAGCAGGTGGCACGTATTGTTTGGTGATTTATGGAATCTGTCATTGCCGGTCTTTGAGATGATTTTGGAACATCATTGGATTGAATCACTGGCTTGGCTTTGTGTTGACCCCGCCACAGCAACACAGAAACACAGAAATCAAATTAAATCAGCAAGTGGGTGCTTGGTTGGCGAAGGGTGAATGGTGCCGCTACAGAGACGCAACTTCAGTCCCAAGCAGCGTCAGAGTTTCTGGCTTGGCCGAGGGCCCCATTGCCCACAGTTGGCAGTAGTCCTGGGTGTGAAGCCAGTAAGGGATTGTGTCCATGTCGTTGTAGTCGGAGAGGGTCGGAGACTGGGCTGGGATCTGTGGGTGAACATCAGTGTATCAGTTATGCCCTCTTGGGGAAGATCTTCAAAAACAAATGGCTTGCTGTGGACTCAGACATTTCAATTGGGAGAAAAGTGCATATTTTAATGGAAGCTTTAAGACTGGCTAAGTGCTCGTTTTGTAATTGGATGTTGCTGTTACAATCCCAAAGAGCTAAGAAAATAGCCGGATTTCACATGCTCACTATGCTTCACTATTTGGTTGCTTGCTCATTGCGTTCTAAGCTGCTGCCATCAGTAAGATTGTCGGGCATTAAATGTGGCATCATGATGCCTGTGTTTCTCTCTTTCGGTAAGTGGGCTTCTCTAGGAAGCCCCATTTAGTGTAACACCAGGACATGGCTATAGTTCCCATGTCTTAAAGTAAGAATGTCCTGTAGTAATCCAATGCTTTGGAAAGAGAGGGTATGGGATTGTGATTCTATTCTCAGACAAATTAAGAAAATGCACAGCAAGAAAATGTTCATATCTGCTAGATATTTCGTTGCATTGAAGTGATCGACTGTACTGCAGATGGTTGTGGTTGCAGGTTACGCATCGGCAGAAAATAAGATCATTCCTGTTTGTGAAAGATGGCTTAATCCTGGACTTATATCCATAGACGATGTTAAGCTCACCGTGGGGGGCCTTTGCAGAGGAAGCTTGATACATGTAATATAGAATAGCACATAGTGGCATGTCATCTCTCTCTTTCGGATATGATGTTTTATGAGCCAGCTAAAGCTGCTTCACTACACAACAGTGCACAAGAAAAGTCTACACTAAGCGCACCACCAGTAGTATTGATAATACTGCTAATACATAATGCCACGTTTCATAGTAATTTAACTCATCAATTCATCTTTTTCTGGCTCTTTCGTATCTCTCTTCTGTCTTAAATGGCGCCCTCGACAAAAATCACATACATTTTCAGACTCTTGTTTGCCACAATGTGAGAACAATTTCATGCAGCTGTTGATATAAAAGTAATGATATGGTTGTCCTTGGACAATATAATATGGCAGTTTGCTTGAGCATTACGGGCCAGCTGAGGTCATGAAACTGTATAGGTTACACTCTCATAACAGAGCCAACAAGTTCCAAGACGTCTCACATATTTCTGGCAGAGTGTGTGGAAAGCAGGGGCTGGGTAGCTTAAGGAGAATCAGTGATCAGAAATATATTTGTGGAAATGAGCCTCTAAGATGTTATATTTGTGGAAATAAGCCTCTACCAGCTTATTCCCAGACAACATACAGTATAATATTACCTACGCATGCTATAGACTTTGCTGGAGCTGAAATGATGCAGTGATTCAAACAATATTGCCGGGAATTTGGTATCTGGTTCCCAAAATGTGTGTGTGGTTCAATTCTAAGCTCAGTTCAAAGGAGCTGCAAGTGAGTTTGAGAGATGGGGATTTAACTTCATTGCACCATTGAGGAGTGGACAAAAAGTTTGACTCTCGCCTATTTAGCACAGTTTTACTTTCATAAATAGATGCTTTTAGAAAGGATGTATTTTCTATGTCCTGCTGTGGCACATGGCTGTGTATGTGGAACACAATGCCGCCCTGGCGACATGGCGGTATTTGCGTGTGACTGTAGACACATTCTTGTAACCACAATAACTCAATAAAACTCCATGATAGAAATAGCATACTTACACTGAACAGTCCATCTGTACAGTGCTGTGTTTGGATTGTGGAGCCCCTTGGTGCCTACATTTGCATGTTGATGTAAATAAACCATTTCCGTGGAACTACTAAAACTCCTTAGTGCTTTCAGTGAGATTCAAGAGATATGCTCACATTTAGTAAAAACATGCATGTCTTAATGAATGTACTCATTATCTTATGTTAGTGATATCTGATAATATATGAAAAACTAAAATTATGATTTTGCGCTCGACACAGTCCCTTTAAATGCAAACTCTTCAATGCAAGATTTTCCAAAATTTACAAGGATCTGAACCCTAACTGCACATCCCTTCATACTTCATATTTAAATACACATGTCACTTTAACACACACACACACACACACTTACAGTACACTTGTTTACAGTACTGTTATCTGTCTGGCTGTGCATTTTGATTTATATTTGATATTCTATTGTAAATTGAATATGTTTCTATTGCACTGTGTTGATTGTTGAACCCGCCAAGACAAATTCCTCGTATGTGTAACCTGTATACCTGGCAAATAAATGGTTCTGATTTATCATAATCTCAAAAATAAGCACCCCACAGATTGGACCAGACCCTTTCCTTTATTTATATATATATATATATATATATATATATATATATATATATATATATATATATATATATATATATATATATATATATATATATATATATATATTCACTTTTCGGTTTCAACTTTTTTTTCCACCCTGTGACTACCCTGTTTTGTTGTAATGATGTTTTTGTTCTATTAACTTACAAATGCAATTATTTTATAAATGCTGGTTACGTTTAAAATCCAATGAATAAAGTTACAAATAAAAAACAAGCTTTTTGGAATGTGACCATGTCCCTCATTAATCTAGCTTGAGAGGTTTTACAGAGGTTCTGGTTCATTCCAATAAGAAATGTGGTATTAACTGTACCCAATTATTAAGACCTTCTGGGTGTAAAAGTGTGGGTGGAAAAGATTAAAGTATAAACTTTCCAAGGGTTCTTTCCTTGCCTTTTAACTTCCAATCTTGTCATTGCAGGGGGAACTTGGATCAGATGGGGAAAAGGGAATCGATGGAGAGAAGGTAAGTACTTCTATCTCCAGCAGACATATATTCCATACATAGCACATCAGCCAGATCTAGTTTCGTTAGGGAATCAATTCTTATAGGTTTTTCATTTTCTGTGTGATGCCCCGAGGGTAGGAGTAAAGCGTAGGTTTCTGTGTGGCTGTTTTCAGGTGCCTGTCATATCTGAAGTGGATCTAAGTGTGTTCGAGCCTGCAGTGTCCTTCTGTAGTGAAATTAATAGATATGTATGCTACCATAGGCTTGGCATACTAATGGACTAAACTAATCTGTCAAATGACCATAGTCCCTTCTATGTCATTTTAGAGTGAACTTTATTGCTTGCTCTTAAATCTGGCTGTAGTGATAACTAATGTATGTACAGTAATGTGAACCACAACAAAAAGTGCTAGTAAATTATTAATTTTTTTCTTTCACTAAATGCAAATGCACTATAAGTGATTTACTATTCTTCTGCGGTCTTCGTGAAGTTATTTTCACCATAAGCAAATTAGTGCGGCCCTTCTAAAGTATTAGTTAAATCAAAGTATGGTTTATGTTGAACAGCATTTGTTTGCCCAGAATGTCACTCTTTCAGTAGATGATAGCTGTGCAGATGGTCAGTTTAAAGTGGCTCAATAAAGGGACTTTCCTTTCATCACCATCACCCCCTTGAGTAGACAAACAGCTGCCACAGAAATCAGCCTCCCTGCAGGCTGCGGATGTGCGCTCTGCCCTAATAGTTGCTCTGAAAGGCCGGTGATAAACACGAGTATGTAGAGCTGAACGAGTATTGAGCTACAGTGTACTGGAAGTAGAAGTACTTGGTATTAAAACAATATTTTGTATGAGTAGGAGGGAAGCTGTTAAAAATTTGCTCAAAGTAAATTTACAGGAGCGCGTAGGTTCACAGAAGAATCTGTTCATAAAGTTATGAAGTAAAATAGTACATGACCTGCTGCTGTTCAGTGACACACAAACACTAGCTGAATTTAGTAATGGATAAAACAGTGCAGAATTAGAAATACTGATTCTATATATATACACGTTTGTATTTTGCAACAGAAATAATGCTTATGTTGTGTTAAAGGTTAAGCAGCTGGTGATGGAAAGGAAAGGCAGCTTAATGTTACTGCACCTCATTAAAGAGAAGGAGGATGTTGGTCAACTTGGAAGGATAGATTATGTACTTCTGGCTTTCTACCTATCACTAAATCCCTGTATTGCAGTAATTGAAGTGAAATTCTGATTGAAAGAAAAAGAAAATAATCGATCCTCTCACAACCAACATAGCTCTCTTTGTTCCAAGCTGAGTAGCTATTGGCTGCTTAAAAAGCCTGTTGATGTCATGTGCATATTTGCATATGAATGACACAATCAGGTTTATTTACATACAAATTTGAAGTAGAGCAAGACCACCTACATGAATGTGAACTCCATCTACATCAAAAACAGACTGATTTGTTGTTATAATATTCAACAAACTGTCACAGAAACTGTAATTTAAGTGTACATGATTCCTCTGGCATTTAGTTCATTGATTGCTACATGGTGCCACAGCAATCAGAGAAAAAGAGCAACAGGAGCACATACACTGTAAAAACATCTGGAAGCGTGTGCACTATGAAGAGACTGGGTTGATGAGCCGTGTCCAAGAAAAACTGCTCAAAACTTTGTCGAGACCTCAACAGTTGATGTTTGCTAACAACTTGCATATCAGGACATTGATTGCAGCTCTGTTTGGGGAGGTGTGTGCGTGTCATCGTTAGTGGTGCCCAGTCGGAAAATTTGTCACCAGCAATGAGATTCTTGTTCTTATGGCAGTATTCAGTGGAACAGAACGGTACAGAGGACACAGAAGTTAGGCCAGCGCAGCAATCACAGGCAGAGTCAGTTCTGCAGGTTTTAAAGGTTATTAATTAAACAAACACAAAACAACTGAAAACGTAACTCAGTCCAGAGCTCTATCAATTCACTACACCAACTAAACTATATCAGCTGGGCCACTAGCCGACTTAAGCTCCTTCATGAAGAGGAGTTTCCTCTCTTCTCCTCTTGTCGCATGTCTCCCTGCTCTGTTTCCCCCCCCTTGGCTTTTATTCACCTCCTTGACGAGGAGATCAGGATCAGGTGTGTCTCTTCACACACCTGATCTCAATGCTCTCCTGATGAGGAGTGGGTGGAGCCTTCTGGCTGAAATGTAGATGCCAGCCACTACCCTTCCGCCCAGGCCCTTACGTCAGTTTGTGCTCAGAAACACAGAAAGGCAAAGTTCCAGTTTTCAGCAGGAGAGGTGACTTGTTGTTCATCTCTGTGCATCCCAAATGAGCGGTTGGGCTTTCTTTGGTCATGCTCACATGGCTCAACGACGTGCATTTCCTATATTGATTTATTTTACTGTGCCTCATCCGTGAACGGTTTGAAACAAAGAAAAGTTATTTAAAAAAGTGGGATTACATTTTTCTAGCATTGCCTCCCGCAGGCTTGTTTGTCCAGAATTAAGCACCCTTAATGGATAATAATATACATCTCCGGGTATGTTGAGCCGAGCGCAACGACAGCCAGTCTAGCTAAATAAAAAGTGAACAAAAAGTGCTTGGAAAAAAAAGCTGCATCTTGTCAGATAGCGAGCCAGTTGCCAATACATTCAAGAGTCACGAGGGATTTGTCTTTGAGCTTAGTTCGCTTCAACATGGCTTGGACCTGCTTTTGTCTGGAAGCACAGAGATGACATTGACACCTCTTTTCATCTGATGCTGAGTAAGGTGGTTCTTTTAAGGGGACAGTTTAGGTGTTTTGAAGTGGGGTTGCATGAGGTACTCATCCATAGTCAGTGTATTACCTTCTGTAAATGGCGGTTGGCACGCCACCAGTTTTGAGAAAAGGGCAGGGGTACGGCTTAATGTAATGGCTTGCTTACACATTTAGCAGTTACAGAGCAGCATTAGCATTCATTTGAAGTCTTGTGTCTGGCCACCTCATGAATTCAAGTCCATTAGTCACTCTTCTTTTATCTCTGCTTTTGGTCTGCACTACCTCTTAACCTGATATAGCAGCAAACACAATTTGCTATGTCAAGATACAGATACAGTGGAGTAACGTCTACCTGAGCAGAGAATGAAGCCACTCGCCCTCTGTGTGTGTTGTAATCTGAGTTTCTCCGTTCCTTGTTTACAAAACCAGGCCGGCCGTGGATGCTTTTAGTGCATGGTCCCTGTATGTGAGCGTGCTCCCACTGGCTGGCTCATGACCGCAACTCTGCACTACACTCATGAGGCGGTTGCAGCTGATAAGGCCGTCCTGAGTCAAACGTAGTAGTTCCCCCTCAGTTAAACTCTTAGCTCGGCCAGCACTTTTGCCGTTGTTTGCACCGATAGCACCGTCAGCACCGTTGTCTGCAAGTTGTTGGCTCAGCCATTGCCAACAAGAGCCGTTGAGAGGCAATATACATTTTCTTAATCTCGTATGTAGCACCTTTTTAAATAGTCAGCTGCTCCAATTTGTTCCAAAGCTGAGTTGCTTACTTTATCTGTCTGACATTTAGTGCAGGGCAGGTACAGAAGCAGGCAGTAGGTTTTTACTGCCTTTTTTTGCTGAAAATGACGCTGATAAGAACGGGGAGAGTGAACCAGATTAGTTCAATTGTGGACCATAAAACCAACCAGAGCTAATAGACTTTAAAATGCTCTGTAGAGTTGAGGGGAACCACAAAGTAGGCTACCTACTCCTTTCACATTCAATTCTCCAGTTTCCTTTTTTGTTACCAAAAATGTTCTGTTTGTTTGTTTTTGTTTGCTTTGTCTTTCCATTTTTGTTTTGTTCCGTTTGTCTCTGTCTCTTGTCCCCAATGTAAAGCGTCTTTGTGTACTTAGAAAAGCGCTATAAACGTTTGAATTATTATTATTATGAATTAGTCCTGGGCTCCGTTGTTAATATAGAAATATTGATTCTAGTGCCTTTCACGTGAGGAGATTAGCCTGAATTAGTCATTTCAACCCTCTGTTTTTTCTAATCATAGATTTCTGCCATTGATCACAATTGCACACAAAAAAATGGTATGCATCATGCTAGAAATTCAGAGGAAACCAAGTCTCCCCAGACATTACATTGTATCATTATTAGCAGTATTAGTCTTTTTCACAGCTTATCTATTTAATTGTTTGACCTAACCCTTGTATTTGATTTAGATTAATTTGAAGGCAGGCCACGGAATAAAAGATACGAGGTAACCGAGCCCAATGTCTCATCAGTGAGCATGGGGCAGGATAGGATTAATGAATGGGTTAAAACCAGTACGTCCAGTGCCTCCGTAAGTGAGTGAATGAGGTTGAGCCTCATCGACTAAATAAGGCTGCCCATTCTTAACCAGTTAATTACTTACAGTAATCAGTTCTAAGAGACTTGAGAAAGCCCAAAAAACATTATTTGCAGAATCCTGCAGATGTTCCGGTCTGTAATGTAGATATTGAACAGAGCTTTTGGCTGTTGCATGGTTCCTTTAGACCTGTAAAACTGTGAGAGCCTTATTTAATATTATAAAGGTGGATCATGTGGTCATATATAATTAATATATGATACAATGATACTACTACATATAATTGTATCTGTCATCAAGTAGTGGTGTAGTGATTTGATTTAGTTTCACTTGTGAATTAAATACTGCTCTGTGTCTTTTGATGCTCCCATTGTGACATATAATTCAACTTTAACTTCAGTAAAGTGGGGTTGTAATGCCTTGTGAAAAGGAAGCATGTTGGGAGTAAGAAGAAGATGGTTAGAGAGCCAGAAAATATGTAACTTACTATCTTTGATTGCAAACAAATAAATAAAAAAAAAAACAGATGTTGCACAAAGAAACTTTCTTGATGATTTCAGTTATCCTATTTACTGTCAGGCTCTCATACCCTTTACTGCAATTTGCTCATATTACAATTTTAAAGCTTGTATGTTATTTCAGGCGCGAGTAGACACCTGAGAACCCAGAATTCTATGTATGAGCATGTGATCTAGTATCACTTTGCAGATACACAACCTGTGGGACAGAGGGAGTGAACACCATGTTATCTTGTGAGTAATCCAAGTTACATTTGTGGATACATGTTCAGTTGAAGAGTGAAGTGTTGTAGAAAAGTCCAGCTACCCTGGCAGAACATGATATCTAGAAGATCTCTGACAGTGCTCTCTGATATCCTCACACAATGACCCTTCATTTAGGTTACATTGGAAACTATGAATTCCTAGAGTGTAAATGACATGCTATTAAAGCTACCTATTTCAGCAATCAATGCAATTAGTCTATCACCACACAGTATGCGGCGGTGTATCGCTGAGCAAATGGAAAGTCACAAAAGGCATTTCCTGCTGTAACCTCCCTGGCATTTGTAGGCCGGCACTCAAGATATCTATGTTACTTAGAGATCCTGTTCCACAGGGCTTTAACGGCCTGCCATTCAGTATTACAACAGTTCCCCTCCAGAATGTTCTGAATACATACAGTAGTACATCTACAATTTTTTATTTAGCCTCTCCCCAATAGGCCAAACCCAGGTTGCAATGATTAAATTGTGTATAGTAACTAAAACGCGCAATTATTCTAGCTCTTGTCAGACAAGGGCCGTGACCTGCAGCCGCTCCGGCTGGTAAATGGTAGAGGTAAACATAATTAGACTGTATTTGTACATCCCTGCTTCTCTCTTGCTTTGGTGCTCCTGTGCTGGGGAGTTGCCAGATTGTCTTGTGGCCTCACCGCTACAGGAGTGAGGAGACACAGTGTTGTGTGTAATTAGCAGGCAAGTGTACACAGCTCCCCACAGTGTCCTGACCTCGTGCTGCAGGAACGACAGCCACACAAGCAGCACCGGCATATTCCCAGCCCCTTCTTCCCTCCTTCATCCTTCCCTGTAAATGATACAAAGCCAACATCTTGCAACACAAGCTCACAATATATCCAGCCCTTCTAGTCTACATCTCCCTCCATGTCACTGTGCACCTAAAGTGAGCTCACAAATACTACAACAAGTCCAGATTAGACAGAGGGCAGCATCTTATCTAGGCTATGATATATAGAAGATAGGATCAAGAATAAAAACAAACTTTATCCCTTGAGGGGTTAATAGATGTTTCATATTTCAGAGATATGATATTTCATATTTCAGAGATGGGATCTTCTTGACAATAATCAAAATACATCATCATTTAATAATTTAGTGCTGCAAAATTGAGACTATTCCAAACAGTTTGGTTTAGATTGACATCTTAGTTATTGCTTTGCAAACCACCACATTTAGCCATTTAGATTTTAAATAATCTTTTTTTATACTTTCAGATTATCTCAACCCTTGGTATACAGAGTATGAAGTATTGCCTTGTTTTTAAAGATTGTGATATGACATATTTCAAACATAGGTATATTTTCCCTCTCTATCTAAATACATTAGACATCTAATTTATTTAACTGATACCAAAATAGCTTTATTATTTCTAACACCTTATTGCACTTAAATAACTCTTTTAAAAGTATCTATATGTGGAGCATTGGAGGAGAGAGAGAGAGAGAGAGAGAGAGAGAGAGAGAGAGAGAGAGAGAGAGAGAGAGAGAGAGAGAGAGAGAGAGAGAGAGAGAGAGAGAGAGAGAGAGAGAGAGAGAGAGAGAGAGAGAGAGAGAGAGAGAGAGAGAGAGAGAGAGAGAGAGAGAGAGAGTGTGTGTGTGTTCTGGCACAACTTTACACCGTGACATAACTCATATTGGCAGGTAACACTTGACTGCACCACTTTGTACAATATTCACAACAGTGACTATTGAAAACTAAAAAAAAGAGTAGATTTTGGCCCAGAGCAAACCTTGTCATGTGTAAATTTGATTAAATACAGTATTTGTTTATACCATTGGATTTCTGCTCTCCTAAAGATGAACAAATTGAAACCTTCTCTAATTAAGTTAATTAACATATAACATATTTACATGTATATTATCAAAATAGCACTACATTTCCCACAGTGTGAATCATCACATAAAAGGTTGTTGACCAAAAAAAAGTGATGTATTCTTTATTTTGACAAGAAATTGTTTGTGCCCCCAAATATAGTTAACATATTCAAACACAAACTTAATTCAGGGAGCAGAGTGTATGATAACGGCTGAGGGAAAAGGAGACAATTAGAGCAAAAATGTGTATGTTTATTTTGTGTGTCCCTCAGTAAGATTTAATGCTAAATTTGCAAGACTGCCAAGAGCCTTCACCAAAAGAAGTGAGGGATCACTTTTAACTGCATTTATCATGTATATTACTACAGCCGAGTCCAGATGCTGTGCAGTTCTACAGGTTCTATCAGTGACAATACTGCAGTCATGGAATTATCTGAAAAATCCCACAGTTGAGCCAAGTTTTTATCAAAAATACTAATGTGTCTAAGCCAAAGCATCTTTTGTCGTAGTAAATTAAACTGCAAGCACACATGGGAATTTGAGCATCACTCGACATAACATAACATAACATATCTGTTGTCTGAGCACTTTCTTATCTTACACTTATTTAATACCCACTGCACTGTTGTTATCGTTATCGTTGATTGTTGTTTGTCTCGTCTAACGTCCCATGTCCATGTCCAATGTCTGCACCTTCCGCCTTGTAAAATTGCTCGTTTGTGAAAACATTCCTGGCTAATAAACAGTTTCTGATTCTGATTCTAAATTGAGAGAGTGCATTGTTAGCATTTTGGCAAACTTAAAACTGCTTTGTTGACTGTTGTAATTAAAATATTTACCAGCAGGAGGAAAAAACAAACAATTCTGGCACACATATTAGCCCCAGCAGTTGCAAAGTTTAGCTAAATTGTAAAACAGGGTAAACAACTATCATTCAATAGAGTGAGAGAGTGACTTGTTTTGACTGAGCAGCATTTGGTTTCTGTTCAGGACGTGCGCCCTGGGAAACATAACTCGCCACCTTGCACACGTTCATTCCAGTTGCATTAGTTTGAATTATGGTAGTTCCCTGTCAACTCTTCTGTAAACATATTGTCTTGTTTCATGTTGTCTGTGGGGGAGGATGCTGGGGAGGAGAAGGTCTTTTTGTAACATAAAAGCATAACCTTAAATATTAATGATTTATAACCGAACACAATAGTATTATTACACTGGATGTATAGTAGCTCCAGGGATTCATTTTACGTGTGTTTTGGATTTTGTCAATCGTCAGCTTTTTGAAGAATACTTATGTTGAGGTCATGTATATACTGCATCTTACAATAATAATTCCCCTTGTCTCCGGACGGACTTAAGCACCACTTCAGATGAATTGCAAGCATAATTTAATAGATTTGTATTTGTTTATTTTACCTTAATTTAACCAGTTAAGTCGATTGAAAGCCAAAAAAGGCAGAAACAGGAGGCAAGTTGCTGCAAACAAATATTACATAGAAATCTCAATAAATCTCATACAAAGAATTACACACACATATATATATATATATATATATATATATGTATGTATGTATATGTATGTATGTATGTATATATATATATATATATATGTATATATATATATATATATATGTATATATATATATATATATATATATATATATATATATATATATATATATATATATATATATATATAACAGTGTTCCTGGAGAAGCTCAGAAACAGTTGCAGTGATCAGAGACTATCGTGTGTAATGAGTTATTGAAGGAGGTTATCAACGGAGTGAGGGAGTGGAGTTTTAGGCCCAATCCCAATCTCCACCCTAAACCCTCAAGGCCTGAACCCTCACGGATTTACTGACATCAGCTGCTAAGTGGTTGAGTGTGAGAGGCTGTGAGGGCTTGAACTGGTGTGAATATGAATTGAATATGAATGGGACAGCACTTTGCTGCAACATCACGTGACTACATAAAAATATATTGTGTACAATTGTGTATTTATTTTATACTTTTTGTTCACTGATTTGAACGTCTTCCTCACGATATGAGAAGTCATTTTAAATTATCTGTTTACTCGTTTTGTCATAACGAAATGTTTAATGAATGTAAACATATTATTATATATATTTTCTCCTATGATTTCATGTGTTATGTTTAATCCATAATTTTGTAGTGTAAATGTATTATATCATATTATCGGGCTGAACGCCCACGTGTCTCTTTGTTTACCTTTTCTTTTTCTTTTTTTACGTCTTCATGCTTCCATTGGGAACTGCGTGTTTAACGTCACATTGCAATGATTTGTGGGTAATTCAAGGACTTCGCGGGAGCGTGCCTCAAAGTCCGTGAGTCCGTAAGGGTGGAGATTGGGATTGGCCCTTAGTTTCTTCTGCACCTCATTCCAGCAAGCTGGAAAGAGAAATGGCCGAAGGCGGTGCAGACTCTTGAAAATGACCATGTTGATGAAATTGCTGGAGCGTAAATTGACGCTGAAGTATTTACGTCGACATCACTGAAGGGAATAACGTGTAGTAATGTTGTTTTGTAAGTGTGTTTAAATTCGCTCGTCACAAACACAAAGCTTCGATTGGGAACAAACGTCAGCCGTGTGGTCCCTTTCTCAAAATAACAAGAGGACGCCAACATAATGACTGAAAATGATTGCTCTAACAACAAAACATGTTTATCCAGACACTTTTCACCACAACAACGAGACAAGATCTCCTCATTATAAAAATGGCAAAATTCTGACAAGATTAATCAAAATCTGTTCTGTAATTGACAGAAGCTGGAGTTGTTTACATGCTTGTTATCAGGTGAGACTTGTACGCTGAGTCTTCTTTTGTTTCTGCCTCAGCTCTGGTAATAACTCAGAGGGGAGTTAGCTTCTGGATGTCAGATTGCCCCAGTAAAGAGGTTAGGACGTCGATTTGAATAAAGAATTGGGCTCTAATGTACAGCTATGGGACAGCCGTCCTATTGTTAACAGTGTGCGTGGGCAGAGTGTCCACATAAAGTGATAAAATCATGTCACAATCATGTCATCATGAGCCCAATTTATAGGCAAGCTGCATTATGTGTTGTTACCACAAGGGCACTTATTTTACACCAGTAGTACTGCTGCTTCTGTTTTTCTGAATGGTAGAGTTTAATATGAGGCTTGCAGGGAATAGGCAAATAATTAGTCACGACTCTAGTGGAGCCAGACTTAATGTGACAAAGGCAGGTAATCATTTTCTGCAGATATATAATTCGCTATTAATAGCCTTTGTGACTCTAAATTTAACCATGACAATTTATTGTATTTCTGAATCATTTTACAGACCGCTCACGCTCCCCATCTTTCCGATCCCACTTCAAAGAGCTTCTGCTACTGGCCCAAATGTGTCACACCTAACAAGGCTCGCTGCAAATTTAGCCTGTCAATATGTGTCGAGCCTCATTCATCAGCTATCGCTCTTTATCTCAGCTGTCACTCCTTTTTCACATTTCACCACCGAGAGGCTTGACTTTGCCCCAAGCTTGTGTAGTGCAATTGCAACCTCAGGTCCACGGCTTCAAGGTGTAAAAGCAATGACAAGCACAGTCCTTGCTAAACCCAAGTGTGACATGGGAAATGTAACCAGCTGATTGTGAATCTTTCAGCAGATAGTTTTTTGGTACATGCAGCATCTAATGATCGGCATTATCTGCTCTTCTCTCATTAACTGGTTGTGACAGGCATGATCATCTCACACCTGCATGAGATACTTGTCTACTGAGTGTCAACATACTGACATACAGTAACACATGTTGGGTTATTTTTTTTAACCAGGTTTGAAGCCGTAACTCTCACTAAAAAGAAACACACTTCCATATATTGTACTGTATATTTCTTGTTCCCAGGGTCTAACAGGTGACCCAGGGCCAGTTGGTCCAGTCGGCCCAAAAGGAAACAAAGTGAGTGAGTCTGCCATACAGACGAGCCCGGACAAAATTGCACCATAATTGTTTTCGTTATTCTTTTTTAAAAGAAAATAGATACTTCACAGAATCTGCTTGACTTTCATGAGCTGTAGTCTCAATAACAGGTTTGCCCGTCTGTTTGAAGTGCTGCTATGATTGCTACTCCAAACATGGCCGGCCAAAGAATATTATTATTGCTATCATAACTTAGCAAGAACGTATTGATGGTCCTATAGCGTAGCTTATAGACCGGCTGAGAGAACATGTTCCACTCACTATATCTGGAGAGTATTTGTATATTCATGGGGATAGCTGTTTGTAATAGACGTAGCCAACAAAATCCCTTTATCTTGCTCTCAGTTTTTTATTAGACTTAAGCCTATAGCAAAGATGTGGATTGCATATTATTGCCTTCTTGTTTGAGGACTCCTCCCAGGCGCTCTTGATTTAGAATATGTTTGACATTTGGTCCCAAATATTAGAAATCCAAGAGTTACGTAGGTATGTCATGTACAGTACACTGGTTTCATAATCCTGGGATTTAAGACAAGCTGGACGTGCAATAGAGGATTTAATGCAAAACCTTGTTCTTGTCTGCAGCCCCTTTATAGTCTGTTCACTGACATCACTGACATGAATTAGATAAACTCTTGTTGCAATGCAGAAAATATTGGTCTGTTTTAAACTTTACTTTTCTTTTCATCCCATTGTGGGATTATTTTCCATGTATGAGATGAAATGTTTTTCCTGTAATTAGTTGCCATATCCAGCTCTTTCATTTTCCCTCCCTTATTGGGGCTTTTTTGTTGTTGTTGTTGTCTTTTGGAAGAACTCATCACATAATTGTAGGTGCAATGCTCTGTCTGCCAGCCTTGAAGTTATAATGAGGTCTGTGTGTTTCTGTGAAGACAACAGAGAATCTCAGCGTATTTTATCCTATTTTCCGGATGGGATGCTGGGGATGGGGGTGGAGCGAACGTTTGTTTGTATTGAAACTGACAGAGGGAGGCAGATTTGGAAGCATACAGTAATGAGTCCCTTGCATATCCCATAGCAGGCATATTTTAGCTGTGACATTCATTTAGACAACAAAATGGATATGAACTACAAACAGCGTTTTATCCCATTTCATCCACATCTGATAAACAGGTATTGCCAGATTTAAAGTTCACTGATCCTCAACTCGGTACTGTATACAATACTGTTGGGATTGCTGTGTGAAGGGGAGAGACTGCAAAACATATTGGACAATGATACATGAGTTTTATCTGAAAAGACAATAAAACAAGTGATGCAGTGAAAAGCATGTGCTATCATTGCTTACATTGGGTTATCGACTCCTTCCCTTATATGACTTTTCTTGACTGGTTGTATGTCACAGTCACCAAACAATGTTATCATACCTGGCCATTGTTAATACTGTATTGCAAGGCTTTTACATGATATCGTACGGCTGTGTTTATTTTAAGGCCTGTCACATTTAATGGCACCGGCCCATGACAGTTTGAAAGTCATCAGACTTCAAGACATACTGTAAATGCTATAGTGCATATTGAGATAATACTGCTATGTATAGTAAAAACCTGACCTTCAGTTTTTATGACAAATATTATGGCTGGCCTTTAGGCAAAATGTTTAAGAGTAAAAAATATATTGTTTAGATTTAGCAGCTGTAGCCATTTCTAAGGCAAACATAATTTGTTAAAAATGCTGAAGTTTTAAGACTTTTTCCCTAATTATTATCTTCCTTCACAGGGCGATGAAGGTCTGCCTGGATCTCCGGGGCTGCCTGTAAGTTCACACTGTTACATTTACATCTCATTATGCTGCAGGGACATTCAAAAGAAGTAGAAATATTGAAATGGACTCATGGGGGTGTGACCTGCAATGGCTGGCCTGAGCTTTGTAAATATCGCAGCGTTTGGGCTGACACACAGTGTTAAAACATCCGTTTCCATCCCACAGGGAAACGGAGGCACTCAGGTGAGCAGTGTCTGTGTCACATTACCATTACCTCGGAATGGGTCAAACAAGGAACAGATAGACAGGGCTCAGTGGGCCTCCTCACTTGGGCCAGAAAGGATAAGGATGAGCAGCCTGGCAGAGAAGAAGGGGTGGAGGTTGACAGGTAGTCGCTGGCTGTATCCCACATGGGTGAGACATGCACTTTTTGGGTGGGTGATTGTCCCTGCTGACTTCTTATTTGTAGACACCAGGGAATAATGACACCACACTTTATGTATTTCGATCTCATAATTGGACTGGCTGTACTAGCGCTTTCTCTGTGGTCTTGTAAAACCGAGAGGACAGAGAACATAACCCAGAAATGTGCTCATCCCAGTGCACACACAAATTGGAGGTACATACAGTATGTCGGTGGACAGCAAATATATGTACTAGCAGATGCTTGCATTGTCACCTATCACCGCATATGTGTGGGCACAGATGCAAACACGCACAGACTCTCTATGCATTGTAGCCAGAGAGTTGACGGCTGCTGGAGATTAAAGGTGTACTGCGGGTGGTTAGCTAATTATGTACACATCATGAGGGGATCTGCCTGCCAGTTTTAATCACCACTGGAGTGGTACAAAAACTGTGTCCCACTGCTTCTGGCTTGACCCTTTTATGTCACCACAGTGCCTACGATACCCACAGAACACTGCGGCCAACCATTAGCTTTTCTTCAAAGCTAAATTTACATTCATACGGACAAGCGGAATAACAATCTTTTCCTGTAAAGCGAACATATTTCTTACAAAACTTCCTCACATAATGCCAGTAAATTGGATGGTGAGTTTGAGCAGAACAAGTTGTGAGGAAGTTATTAAAGTAGTGGGTGAATTTGCATTGGACATTGTATTGCTTGTTACCCAAGGTCAAACCTCTATTCTCACAAGCCAACAAAAGTTGCACCACTGGACATGAATAATTGATTTATGATCAAAAGCACTGCATGGACTAAGGCATGTTTTATGTAGAGTGTCACAGGTCAGAGCTGTCACTCTTTTCTTATAGATACAGCTGCAAATATCTCAGGGCTGTCAGCCTCCTTATTCATTTTTCTTCTATTATTGTTCTTTCGTTGCGTGAGGACTCTGACTAACGTGAAAGACATATGTTGTGAATGTCCATTTCTGCAGCTGTTTCCAAGAAAAGTCAACAGAGTTTGACTTTTGGATGCCAATTGAAAAAGGACACCAATTATTCGGCCTGTGTTTGAAAGCCGAGATGTTGTATGTGGCCTTGTGTCCATTCTGTGGTCTGGTGGATAGACGACTCTGTCAGCCCTTTCATGACAGTGGCCAGCAGGGTGTCTGGGGAGTTGTAATAGCCGTGCCCTGACTTCTCTTCGGGTCGCCGCAGCCAAAGATAATTGCCGCCCGACCAACTGTGTTGCTTACATATAACTGCCAAACATGTATCGTTAAACAATTTATAAATGGCGTGAGTCTTGTTTTCACGCTGACTGACTGATTTTGATTGTTTGTTTGATTCCTAGGCTGAAAAAGAATGTCTCAACGGAGATCAGGTATCTAAGTTGATTTTGTTTTCAGCAAAAAAATCGAAACATTCTGTACTCTTCAGTTTATGCTTTTGGTTTCTTGTTAACAGAACTCTGTATTTGTCACATTTAGGGGCCCCCAGGTGACAAAGGAGCGAAGGTAATACATGAATTGCTTCATTTAATTATAGTATCTCATTGTCCTCTGTTTTTCACGATAGACACATACAATGTTCTCAACCAATCAAGTACAACTATTAGGTTCAACAAGCAATTATTGAAGCACAATAGTATATATTTGCACACGAACCTCCAAACAAAATCACCACTCAGTATTACCTTGATTAAATTAGTAATTGTTCCTTATCAAGATACTGCGTAGAATAATGAGTTGACGCTTTGATCAACCAAGGCTGAAAATTGCCTATTAAAGGCATCCTGGAGAAGTCTCCTGGAAACTGGTAATGCGCAAGAATGGAAACCGCAGCTGTACATACACCCTTCTATCTATTCAAGCAATTTTAACTCAGCTATTGCTGCCTTTCCAATCACTGCATATAAACCCACTGTTTATCCACTGGTCTGTTGAGAACATGTGGCACAAACATCTGTCTGCATCAGTTTTTACAACAGGTTGTAATATCTTCCTGCAATACCACATAGCACCCAATTCATTATGACGCTTGTCGTATTCCCCAGGGATTGGCTGGGGTGCCGGGTCAGCCAGGGGAACCAGGCAAAGAGGGCAAAAAGGTGAGTAAACACAAACAGTCTACCAGTTGTGTGGTTGTACTGACTGAGAGGACCTGGCCTGGGAAAAGGCCAAACAGCAGCTGAGTGGCTGTTGTTGTTTTAGGAGAGGTGAAGATGATCTGTAGCAAAGAGAGAAGAGATGGGTGGGCTTGTTGACAATGAATCAATGGGCATCAAGGCCAATGGGGTCACACACGCTCACGGTTTGATCAGTATCACGCGCATTATAGTTTACAAAAGGCCAGCTTGATTTGGGAGAGAGACAATGCCCATGACTGAATCAACTGAAACATTACACCAGATGTATGTATTTGTCACCTCTGACGGTAATATCTGTGGTTAGGAATACAAGTGTCAGGATTTGTGTCGTAAATCAAAAGTACCGGTATACATTTCCTACAATATTGTTAATTCAGGAGGGCTTCTTTTCAGAGTTTTGCACCATGAAACGGTCTGTGTGGGACCATTTGCAAAAGTACTTTTATTTCATGTATGGTGGTCAGACATTCTTATTGGGTGACCATTCTACCGCTATGGTGGGCTGAAGACCAACAGCAAGAATGTTGTTGTTCCCAGACATCACGGCAAGAATGTTGTTGTTCCCAGACGTCACAGCTGAAAGGCAATGTTCAAGAACAGGTGGAGAGAGTGTCCTTTTGTGTCCAGCTTAATTGACTTTGTGTGAATACCTTCACCTGTCACCGTGATTGAAAATAGGTTCTTCCGACTCAGTATTTCGTCCTATATTACAGAAAACGGTCATAGAACAGGAGGAGAACATTGGAGCCAAATTTAACATAGTAGTTTGAGATGTAGAGCAACTATATGTAGATCTGGCAAATGTGCCGAGATGATGCACAATACTCAAAGCATCTGGACAGTATCTCAAGAATTCCACCCTTCTGTGTGTGAATACACTCAAACTCAAAACTTGTTCCCATAACATTAACAATTTATGACCTGTCATCAGTTTTATTATTTCTAGATGGATCATTTCCCATAATGCATGAAGTAACAGGATCTAAAAGTGAGCTCAGAGTCTGGAGCAGATGTTTTTTGTTTTTTGTTTTTTGTTTTAATACCATTGTCTCTGTACTTCATAAACTAGGTGTTATTTCATTCCTAACCTGACTTAAGTAGGGACAGTGTGTCAAAGGGGCCACAATAATGGGGTGCACTTTCATTCTGGAACACGGTTTTATGATGAATCTTTCAATCATAATTGGTTTTGAGGAATCACTTTGCGTTTGATGTTGTGGCTTCTTGGTTTCCTATATACTCTAAAATGTATTGCAGACTTTGAAGATCTTGTCGGTAAAACAGCCACAGGGCTTTAAGCTGGCCCTTCCAGACTCTCTGCTGTTGTTGTAGTTGCTGTTGCTGAAGACACAGTTCTGATCTATTAATACCCTGTCTTTGATGACTGGCTGACTTCACGGTGACTGTTAATGTGCTAAGGTTTCTGCTTATTCTTAGCTCAACGAGTCACATGTGGCCTCGAAGTTGTTGACCAATCTGTGTTTCTGCAGTTTGACAGCCTATTTTTGGAAGGTGGACATGTATCATTATCAGGTGCTAGCTAGTGGTCAGCCGATACAGCGAGAGACTCTCACCCAATTATCAACTCTTATCCACGCTTTCAACATATTGGTTCTACAAAGAGCTGTAGCTGATATACAAGTGATGCAGAATATCTTGACATAGACTGACCACTCCAAAACCTTCATAGAATAGCTGGGAGTAGAAAGCTTTCATAAGGCCTTAGATTCAAACCAGACCATCTCTCACACTGTCTACTTTGATTTATTGTTGAGGAAAATACAAGCACTCTAAGCCATTTAGATTTACTCCAAGGAGATGTGGAGGGCATATCGTGGAGAAGAGGAATGATGCCATTTTCACTGATCCTTCTCTGAAGCTCAAAGCAACATATGCAAGAGCAGCTATCAAGGCAGCTATCAAGGGCAGTCACCCAGCCCCCTCTGGGACCCCATGTGTAACATTCACAGAATCCTGATTTTATATTAGTACCTTGATGGATGACTAATTCAGTTTCTTAGGGTGGAGGTAAGGGCCGGTCCAACCATATCTAGGAATTTATGGGAATGTATTTTCCCCACATTACACATTGCCATCAATAGTAATGTGAATGGCTTGGTTTTATCTATTATGGATGACATTGACACAGAATGGCAGTCAAAGAGTATGACTGGGATTCAGTGGCACATTACAGCAGATTAAAAAAAAGATGGGTAGCACCAGTAAAAAAAAAAGGATATGTCCCCCTCGCTAACCGTGTGGTGCTAAAATATTAATCAGGTCCTCTGATGACGTGCTGAGCTCTGTGTTGTCATTGTTGGCTGACCCTGTCCGACACAGGTTGAGGAGGCGAGACATGTGCATGCTGAAGGGAACAACCTTGGAATTTTAGAGTTTTCAGTTTAGTCATTTGTAAGCCAAGTATTTGGTATTCTCGTACAGCATGCAGTGCAGAGAAGCATCTGCCAGACACCCATCAATATATCAATTTAAGGGACTGTATAATAAAGTGTTGTGTGCATACAAAAGCAATGTGGGATTTGCAGAAAGCGTTGCTAAAGTACCAAATGACGTATTTGTTCATGCTCAAAATAGGACTGAAACCCTACGCTTGCTTGGTCAAGGCACACGGTTTCCTCAAAGCCAAAGTAGAATGCCACGGCAAGCTTGGTTTATTCATGTTGTGCCAAGTCTTCCCAGCATACTCTGCTTTGGTAGTTGGCACAGTGTTGTGAGTGGGTTCAGTGCAGACATGGGTTCACCCCTGGGCAAGGCAGTAGGTTCCTGTGGATTAATAAGTAATCATCTTAAGGATTCCCCCATTGCAATGTGGGTCTTGGAGTTTTAATCCATGCCTAACACCACATTAAGCCTTATTAGTGGTATCAATTTACCTGTATAGAAAAATATGTCCTTGCTAAATATATGTCACCAACAAATGCCCTCTTGATTCCCTTGCTTTGCCCTAAGCTTTTGTCATACATAATGAACAGGCAGTTCTACTTACATGTTTTGGAGAAGCCTTATAAATAGATTCTCTGCTTTATTATTTTGGTTGAAAAACGATTAACTTTCTTCTTTGATGCCTTTTGATGCATTTTGCTGAATCTAAATAATGTGAATGCAACAACCTTTAATCAGGTGAAGGCCTTTACTGTGTCAAGGATTCCTGGTGCCCTGCTTTGGAAAATGCACACGTCTGACAGATGTGCTGCACAGTGTTGGTTCAGACATACTGTAGCTGTGCGAGTGCAGAGATGATGAAACTACAGCAAGACCTAGGAAGCAGAACAGTGCAACTGCTCTGTCTACGGATGTGTTCTCTTCAAATGAATAATGCAGTGTGGATCCTCTTTCTGATTTATTCTTTTATTTATTTAAATCTAGGTAGTTGTTTATTTATTTATTTCGCTTAGAGAGTGAACTAGTTGGCACAGTTTGCAAAGTATATGGATTGCTAACTGGTGAGTTGTAGCTAAATAAAAAACATGCAGGTATCTTTTATCGTGCATGAGGTGAAGAGATGTCTGTAATCTTTGACGCTACGAAGACTTAACCATGAGGTAAGAGGTGACATTTTCAACTGTCTGCCTTCCGATTGCCTCTAGTATCTCTCCCCTGTTAAATGGCTCCTGTTTCTCGTGGAAATATTCATCTGCGTGCCTCAGCTGTGAGTGTGGGTGGATGACACTGTGCCACATGAGATGCCTGCCTCATATGTCAAGGAGATAAGAGAGGACAGAAGTCACGATAAAGGGGAAAAGGCTCGGAGACCATTACTAGCGAGGCCACACAAGATGACCTCGTGGAGGGAAAAGCATTAAAAGAGAGACTTTTAATCTGGGAAAAATAATTTTCTCACTAAATGATATGATGTGATCATTTTCTCACTAAATGATATGATGTGCCGCAGAGAGAACAAATCCACCCAGACTAGTGATGGCTATTGAAGAAGCATTACAGTGGAGCTCTAAGATATGGTAGCACTATACTTTTACTAACAGGTTAGTCATCCTATGCTGAATCAGCTCTCCCTCTCAGCTGTTATGCTGTCACTAATTACAGTGTCCGACAGATCATCAATTATTCATTTACAAGTCCATGTGTGTGTTACATCTTTATTTATTATAAGTATTACTAATTATAGTTGTTAAAACATGCATATATTTTATGTTAATGTTTTTCACAGAGATTATACTATAAGATAGTTATATATGACGGATGCAGGCGCATACGGTTTAGCTTTAATGCATTTATATCCTGTGACTGTAGACATACAGCAGTATGGAGCCTTTTATTAGTGTGCTTTTTATTTTCCGACAAGCGCATTTAGTGATGTCATAAGGCATGTAAACCTTATGCCAGATGTTGAATGAAACCAGAGAATAACTTTGGTGCAGGCAAGATGTTCACTTGTTGAAGACATCTAATAGACTCTCCTCCAGTTATATGGCAGAGATGGCTATTTGTAAAAGTCTATATCTTAAAATTCCATCTGCTGTCACATCGCATTCTTCGGCTGTCATCACTTCACATCATGTGATAGCGCAGTCCCAGATCAATGCACGTCAGTAATTGTAGTGCAGGCATACTTTTGGTTCTTCACTTGTGTCAAAATATGTAACAAACATCATCGGCAGCTGCCTGGGCTCTTGAAAGTGGCATGGATATAACCGTCAAAACGGCAGAAAAGATTGTTTGGCTTGTCTTTGCTTGGCAACTGTCTGGTCCACATTTCTAAAGAAGAGGGAGGTAATTGTGTCTTTTGGAATTGATAGTGGTGTTTACATTTTACACTCAAGCCCTGTGCTGAATGACTGAGACAGTTGTCTAAAAGTCCTGACCGAAGGCAAAGGCATGTTTTTTCCATATATTTTGTTCCTTCGTCCTTGTGCCAGCATGTGTCTCGAAAGGTCATCGGTATACTGGCTGCTTAAAGGGCCAGTGTGGAGCATTTCAGGGATCTATTTGCAGAAATGGAATATAATGTAAATGTTTCCACTAGTGTCTCATCACTTGAAACTTAGATTTGTTGTGTTTTCCTGAAATTGGAATGAGCCCTTTATATCTGCATAGTGAGCTGGTCCTCTTCACAGAGTCCGCTGAGTTTTTGGTGGTGCAGCTTTTCGGTTGATGAACTCACTGGACCAATTGTCCTTTCTGTAAGCCACCTCTGGGTTTTTTGCAGGTCTTACCTTGTGGGTTCACTACCTCAGCCACCTCTACCGTGATAGGCTGTAAGCAATACTTGCTGAATAACGTCACCATCATGTCCAACACGGTCTTTGCCTTGGTCAGGTCGTCAGCCGGGCGCTCAACAATGACATTGTTTGTCTTTAGGGTGATTTTTGAATGGTCACGATTGGTGATGGCATGGACATTGGTTTACTGCTCGGTACCTCTAAATTCTCGACCTGTCCCTTTTAAACTGGTGGTTGAATGTTTTCTTTCACACCAGGAAACCACTATATCATATTTCACTTTTCTCTACGGTACAAGGCACATGTGTGCATGGGCAATATCCTACTGGTATTCTCTAGATGGCATAATGCAGGTCAAAACATTAGTGTCAGATTGGATACAATAACATTCATCTACTTTAAAACCAAATATATGTATCCTCGCTGCACAATAGCATTTGTCATTTAACCTAATTTGGTTTGAAACAGTACGCTGCTCTTTGGAAAACAAATGCATGCTGTAACTGGAATGTAGCTGCCTCTCCTCTACAGGGTTCAGCTAATGTCGTTTTGAGATAATTGAGCCACCACAGTATATATAATATTCATATTATATCTGATGTGCTTGGCTCCGGTCCGTTTGGATCAGTATGTGTGTCTGCAGGGACCAAAGCAGACAGTGACAGTGATAGGGAAGGAGATATGGTCTGGCGTGTGGGGACTGGAGCATTTGGCAGCGGTTTCCTGCTCCATAGGTGGAGGCAGACAGGAACAGCGATGCAACTGTAACAGACTGTTGACCTCTACCAGAGCACCTGCAGGGTGAGATTATTAAGTAACGAGTCCCTGGTGAGAATACCAGCCTTCCTGCCAGAAGTTCTCCATGGGAGGCTGCCGCTGATTTGGGTGATGCAGTAAATGCATGAACTAACAGCAGCTATGTGACTGGAGCCACGCTTTGTGTTTTGTCCAGCTCAATACACAGCTGTAATGATATGGTAAATTCATTTTTCCCAACGGCATTCAGTCAGATTTGATCTGATATGCCACTGATCTGCTTAACATACTTTTGTATCTTAAGTATAAGCATTCATGTATTGTAGATTGAAGATAAAGCAATTATACATCATGGCTAAATGCAAATGTTCTGTACATGTAATTGAGGATTTCATTTTCTTCTTGCGGGGCATGTATCACTTAGACACTTTTGGCATATTTTAAGTCATTATGCCGTACATTTCAGAAAGCAATTCAAGAAAAATTCAAACATGGTATAACCATATATTGAACCGTTGGGGACCATATTGATGGTCTGTGTCTTTAAAGCAGTGTTTAACTACAGTAGCGTGATGTAGATATGTAGTTACAGTTTTGGCCCTGCCATTGAAGCTCAATGGCAGAGTAACACGGAGAGAAGAATTTACAGGTCAGCAGGGCTCACAGCTGAGATTTAATGGCAAGATTTACACCCTGTGCGATTTTACAAGCAGGGGGAGGATTCGTTAACCCTTCGTTGAACAAAATGGAGTGGATTATTCTTCCCCCTCCCTGTCCAAATCCATGTTGAGGAAATCCAGAGAGCCTCGCTTTTGACACCTGTATTACACCAGGAGGTAGCACGTTTGCCCAGTGCACAAGGCAATTAATCTTGTCAATGTCAAGTGCATTGGGACGGAGGATGAAACAAAGATTTGACCTGATTGGCTTTGAAAAGGTCTCAGTTGGGAAAGAGGAGGGCTACAGGGGAAATAATTTGGCACATGCAAGGACAGATGCACAAAGCTTTGATTTATCTGTGTGACTCTCGTCTTTCCCAGAGAGCCTTAGAATGGCCACATCCATGGGTGTCCAGAATAAACACACATTAATTGGCCAATTAATTACAGGGACGAATACAGGGGGCAAGACTTTGAGCAGGCCACTTTGATCGCACATTGTTCACGGGCTTTTATAGTCGCTGCGTGTGTATGTTTGTGTGTATTCGTGAAAAAGCTGATGTTTAACAAGGGGGTAACATAGGTCAACGCGTCCTCTGATAGGCTTGCTGTAGTTGGCATGGGCACGACCCTCATTCACACATCTACAACCTCACGACTTTCTCAGAAGACAGAGCTGTACCACACAAGCGATATGCACGTCCTTGCTGCTCCAGTGTCAGAATTCCTCAGGGCCTGGCATCACCTTAGCCTGTGTCTAATACCTTGCCAACATTTTCAAATGTTGTTTTAATGTCTGTCAGGTCATAGCAACACTAATGGAGTGTCATGTGTCAAATAGGGTCGCCTGAACTGAATCAACTCGACTCATTGAGGTATGTCAGTGGACAGTGGAGGTGGCTGGCCCCTGTGAGTGTTCCAGGTATCATTAACCACACTATGGCTTCAGTCATCCAAACAATGGGATTTCTTTGGCTCCAAACGGTCTAGTAATATACAAATACACTCTCCTGGCGTCAGTTTAAGGAGGAGACTGCAGTTGAGAAATGCTGTGAATGTAAATACCTTTTAAAAGGGCATTTTGGATCCAGGATGCTTGGATGATTGAAGCGTGCCCCGAGTAAGCGCTCTCTATGTCTGCTGTTTCTTTGGCCAAGGGGAGGGGGGCTAAGAGCGAAGGAGGCTGGACGGGGAGGAGATGAAGCTCTGAACACTGCAGAACACGGAGGCGCGCTAGTGGGAGGCTGCATAGCTGTTACAGCCTGCCATCCATATTTTTGATTCTTCACACTCTCATCCTGCCCGCAACCAATTTAGATACATTCATCTGTGTCCACTTTAATGGCATGCCAGGAAGCAGCGCATTTACAGTGGCCTGATACTATACAGATGGTTGTGTGTGGGACCTTAGTGTAATCTGTTATGCGTGGTGAGTGATATGAAGCATGAGACTCGCTGAGGGCTACAGTACCCGGAGTGAGCGCCCTGTGGATATTTGCACAGTGTATTCTCTCTGACCTCAAATATTTGGTTTGTAAAATGAACCGGGGTTTATTCAAAGTAGATTTTCAGCCTCTCCTATTCACTTGTTGGATAATGCATTAATGAAACATTCAGTATCTGTAAACATAGGACGGGAGCAATCTGCTCCGGATGAATAATACGGCCAAAAGTCCAGATGAGACTGTGAAATTTCCAAGAGCCAAGACTAATAACAGCATCCATTAGGAGATGAGAACATCCGAGAGGCAACGCCTGCCTTGTGAGGAGCCAAATGCGACAGGCACCCAACTAGCATGGAAATGCTTTGCAGACATTCAGCTGATAGGTGGGAATTGAGCTCATAGTTGAATATAGATTCATCATCTTCACCGCATAAAAATGTAAATTCAGATCATCAGCCCTCTTTCCTCTCCTTAAGAGTTGTTAAAATCAATGAGCTCTTAAAACTCAGCCGTGAAGCCGTGGTAGAGACGTGGCTGTTGTAAAGAGCTGTTCTGAGGCTCCCTCGGGGCTGCATTGGCTTAGTTTCCACAGACATCCACTGTTTGCATTTCCTGTGTTTGCCTTTGACTCTCGTGTTTGCATACCGTGTGGTGGTGAGGATTTTGGTGTTTACTGAAGTAGCTCTATAATGGTTATTTTACCCAATGATAGGTTGTGTTCTATGACACGGTGCCCTTGTAATACCACCTGTGTCCCCTTGTATTGTGTGGCAGTTGAAGAGAGTCATAATGCGGTGTGCAAATGATTGTCCCTTTCTCTCACTCTCATACAGCTTCTTGCTCGTGTCTATTTCCTTCTTCTCTCTTCGTTGTAAGCCCTCTACAGAAAAATCTCCTTTACGGTGTTCAGTCCCTAATTGCCAGACTGCCTAATTAGGGATGTTACCCAACACACATCATACATTCATCCATTGAGGATGTCTATCCTCTCTCATAGAGAGCTTACAGCCTCCTCGTTGGCTCTCTCCCCCACTGTGTACAACATTTGTGATGAAGCTAGTTTGCCATCTAGTGGCACATGTTCAAATCGCCTTTTAGTCACGTGGGATCTCCGATTGAGTCTCTGTGAGGGAAGCCTTCATCGAAAGCTTTAGCCAATAGCCTATATGTGCAATCTTGGCCAGCTGAGCTGTGTCTTAAGTCGGCTGCAGTGTCAGCCATCTCTTTATACGTCCCTGAATATTTAGATGGCTGGAAGTTAAAGAGAGCATTGTGTGCCAGTCAGAATGGTGAAAAATGCTAAGCTGCATTTGAGCCCCTGCCAGGCAGCTGTCGGCTTTGCCGTTCTCTTACTGCCCCAGCCGCTCCTCTTAACCCTCAGTAAACAACTGGAACAAATCCTATTTTATTGAGGCTTTTACCAAGTGCAAGGGATCTCTGCAAGCTCCAGTGCCCAGGCATTTTCTGAGTTTGTGCAGTGTCCTAAAATGGCATCCATGGAGGGCAGTCAGAAGTAGGGAATTTGCAGTGTCTGGCTCTAATTGGATCCTTAATCTGAAGCAGGTGAGGCTGCGGTCTCTACAGTGTGTTTTGTGACATTTCATGTACGCAGCATAATCAATATTTGCCCCAGAAGTGCTGATAGTTGATTTGACACAGTGAAAAGGGCTTTGGTGAGAATTCGATCAACTGTAGCAGATCGAGCTGCAGAGTTGGTGTGAATACTCTGAATATTTGTCCGCTTCTCCAACTGATACTCAGCTGAAATTCTAAAGCTAACGCCCAGAAACAGCTGGGTTTATGTGGCGTACGTGTGAGGAAATATTATGTATGTCAGTGAAACTGAGAAAGCATATTTGAGAGCTCTTTTCTCATAAAATAAAGAATCACAATGAACAAGTAGACTGTAGATTATTTTATGGCAATTTTTTGCAATTTGTATTTAGGGGGAATCATTTTCCTTTTAGGAAACTATGACAATGTATGTCATGTTTATCGTAATTCCCAACATTTTAATTGATAATTAGACACATACGGTACTGTAGTTGAGCTTTAGAAGGTCGCTGCAGAAATCTTGGTATTTTAAAGATCCTTTGTGCATAATTGATGCTGTTTTTACCTAGTCTTTCTGATTCTTATGGTTCATGGTCCAAAAAAAAAAAAAAAAGAGAAATCAGAAAATATTTGCTAGGGGAAGGGATGACATTTCAGAATTAATTACAGAATAAATTAGCTTTTGCTGGCAGTGTGAGTAATTGTATGTATCTTGTCTGAATCTGGATACAATGAATGTTCCTGAGGGACTCGAGGTTTGACCGTAGAAATGAGGGGATAAAGTGCATCTGGGAGTAATTTTTCTTTTCCCCCATCTTTCACAGGCCGCAAGCAGACAAGCATTTTCACTTGGGAATAAATATTGTGACAGGCTGTGTTGTGGCAAACTTTTCTGTGTGCACGCCACATTTGTCTGTCTGTGTTTGTGTCTTTTTTGGGTGCGAATGCACAAGTTCACACTTCTGGATGTCCATGTGTGTTTGTGGACGAGCCAAATAATCCTTTGAACATCAGTGTGGAAGAGTCATTTTTGTGTCAGCTTGCACACAGACAACAAGAACAGCAATCTCCACACCATCTACTCTGTTTGTTAAACGGCATGAGGATATTATGAGGAGGGTGTATCATCTTCACTGCTTTTGTACACATTTGTTTACCAAGGAAATCCAGCTGCTCATGAGCTACATAGTCAGTTCTAGTTAAACACAGTACAGCAGTTAGACAACAGGCTCAGGTGGCCTGAGCACATGTCCCAGAGGGAGACGGGACTTCGCTCAGGCAGAAAGAGTGGGAGTGGCATGTGAGTTTTTCAGTCAAGAAAAGGTCATCTCTCCCAAGAGCCTCATAACATCGCAGACCAACATGGCTTTGGTAATGTCAGATAGTGTCCCCTTCAGGACATTCAACTTATTTGTCACACGTAAGAAAAAGCAGAATACCGTATACGATTTCTGAGGATTAGTCGGTCACGATGTGTGTGTTGAACCAGGCTACGTTTGGTCAAAAGTGTTCAAAGTAAAAGATTTGGTGGTAAATTAATCAATGTGTGATTTAATGGGAAAAGATGTTTCTCTTAAACTTCCATACCTTTCTAAAATGGTCATATTGTGGCTCCTACAAATACAAATGGTTAAAACTGGGATGTGAAAGTAAAAGTAGATTTCTAATTTAGCAGAAAATGAATGTAAATAGGAAAGAGAGATTGACACTTTTGGAGGAACTTTACACAGAGAGGCAAATTAGAAAAAAATCAAAGATGAGATATTTTGTTTGAAATAAGATAAGACCTGCAATGTTGAAATGAGTTGAAATTGATTTACCCACTGATAGCTGTCCCTGCATTAAAGGGAGAACCATCATAATCCCCCTATGTGTGTCAGGTTTGAGTTGGGTCCTGCGGTGTTCATCTCAGGAGGCTCCTCCAGCTTATCTCCTGACCCCTCTCGACAGGGGCATTTGTCAGGTGGATTATGTGGCTTTTTGATGGTATATCTGCTTTATTGCCAAAAATGCACCACCTTCTGGCCTCTCCATTTTACGCCACTGTGTTATCCCAGTATGGGTAGTCAGACAGGGAATGTCTCAGAGAACATGTTGACATTTGGGATAAGGATTATGGAGTTATCATAAACGAGTGCCTCTCCTGTGTGTCACTGTCGCTGTTGACTTTGCTCTCAGATCGGGGCTTGTGTTGCAGCACTGAGCCGGGGCCACATGTCTGTGCTTTCCTTTTACACTTTACAACTCACAGCAGAGTTGAAGCCAGTCGAGGCTGGGATCCATGTGGATTAAGTCGGAAGTTATAAATACGCTGTCAATCTACTGAGGCCTCCTTCTCAGCACGGCTCAAACATACCCTCACTCTAGCTTTCCTGGCACCGTTATTGAATTACTAGTTAACGTGGGGCGCTTTTCACACTTCTGTCATGTGGTTTGCAGGGTTTTAGAGTGAAACAGATAAATAGTGCTTGTGAATATGTGTTGGGTCTTGCCAGCCCATCTTTTCGTTCATCTGTCACTCTGACTCTCTCCTTTCCCGTCCTCCCCAATCCCTTCATCTTTCTCCATCTCCTTCCCTCCTCCCTCTCATCCCTCATTTCCTTCCTTGCATTCCTCTATCTCTCCCTCCCACTAATCTACTGCAATGACCTGAAGGAGGGCTTCACACTGCAGCGCTCAAATAATAATCAAGCACTAGGATGTTGTCAAATTTATAGGACACTGAGCGTCGCATAGCAACAGAGATTGCCAGGGTGATCCAACAGGCGCTGGAAGTTGGGTGAGGGAGGAACGGGGCGAGTGACGGGAGACGGGAGAAGGAAGGAGAGATGACAAGGAAAACAGGAAAGAGGGATGAGGTGAAAGTAATGGAGTTATGACATTATACACAAAGGACATGAGAGATGGAGACACAGAAAAGGAAATGAAAACGTTCAGGTTTGGCTCGGCCGAAAGAGAAGATTCACAGGCACTGCTGGCTGGTCTTGTGTGCTCGCCACTCTGTTAACATTAAAGTTATATCCTACTTATCATCATTTTGACATATCCTACCTTGGCATACAAAGGTTGTGTTGAGTTTAAAAGTCTCTTGAATCAAGCAGAGCAGAATGAATGATCAAAGTCCAACTGCAAGCTGCTGTATTGCTCTCGCTAAACTCTCAAGAAAAGCATCTTTTTGTTATGTTGTCACACATTTCTCATGTTTTTCACTTCGTCTTAGATATCTTTCAATCTTCTTAGAAGTCAAAATCATCAGTTTCAGTGTGCTGTTCATCCTTGTTGCCTAGAGACTGCTTTTGGACTGCAGTTTACCTCTGACATTTTTCTTCTGGTGTTTTTGTCTACCTTCTGCACAACAAAAATTGTGAAAAAGAACAAAAACGATAAGACAGAACTACAATGAAGCTTTGGAATTTTCATAAACTTTGGGAAATTAGCAGTTTTGATAAACATACATATTATAAAACAAAAAAACAACCATCAACATCATTTGAATGCTTGTCATTTTGACAACAATATACAAAACATTTTTTAACATGCAAAGTGTTTAAACAGTGAATGCAAATGTTTCACCTTAACTCTGTGTTTCCTTCTGGAAAGCATGATTAAGCTGAAAATATTATGTGGTGTTCTTTTAAATGTTTCTACAATGAAGGCAAGTACATGTTGACACTGTTAACACTCGCCACTTATACAAATGGAAATACAACTACGTGGTATTAAAGATATTTTTATGCTTCTGCGCCGGCGACAGCCGTGGCCCGAGGCATTACGTTTTTGGGTTGTCCGTCCGTCTGTCCAGTCCATTCTTGTGAACATAAGTAATATCCCAGGAACGCCTGGAGAGGATTTCAAATGTGGCAAAAACATCAAGGTTGAAATGATTAGATTTTGGTGGTCGAATGTCCCTGTGACCTCACAAAACATGTTTTGGTCATAACTCATCAGTGTATGAATGGGTGAATGGCATGTAGTGTAAAGACGCTATAAAGCCGCTACACAAGTACAAGTCCGTTTACCATTTATATTTTAGACAGACATGGATGTAAACTGCAACACGACTGCTTGGCGGAGGAATACAACCCTAAGATCCCGACAGTAGTTTTAGCTTGCGCCAATAAGCATGTATTGTTGTTCTCTCTGCAATGACAACACATTTTACAATAACTGAAGAAAGAAATCTGTTACGTGACTGAACATGATTATAAAATGACCTCAATTCCAAATGTCAGAGTATCCCTTTAGGTAGACTTTTACAAAAGTCTAGGAGGTCCAAACATGACATTTAGACTTGATCAAATCGTTGAAATGGCATCGACACAGAATTCAACTTAAAACCTTGAGCTAATACTGCGAAACACCTCAAAGGCTAGACTGTTTCAGCTGTTGCTGTAGCATTTGAGTGCTCACGGGCACTCCGGCAGCAACTGGCATCTTGATTATCTCAGTATTGCAGAGCCAGTATGTTCCTTCAGAGGCAGTTATCTCACTGTGTCACTGGCAGGTGTTTTAGTTTGGAGAGTCAACTGAGTGCAAACGGTGATGACAGCTGTGCTCCGGACTAATTATTTCTTGTCAGTGTGCACAGATTTTCTGGGGATGGCGTGCTAACCAGAGGTCGTCTGTACACAGAAGTGTCAGTCTAACCCCGATGTCACCTGGTGTAGTCTTTTTAATGGATTGTTTTATAGTGAAAATGAGCGTCTGAGCTGTTGGTGTTTATGAATATTACATGAATATCTTTTCAAAGACGAAAAACCCTGACATGGACTTCCAACATAGGGACCCCGACCAAGTTTATCTACATTCAGCTAACTCAGCTACACGTGAACGCCCCTTTTATGTCAAAAGGGGTTACAAAGGGCACCTGCCACTTGAACCGCTCCAGATATTACTTGTTTGCAGTCCGAAAACAGAAAGGCTGACCAGAAAGTGGTTGTTTGTCCGGCGTTCACACCAACCCAAACGAACCACACACAAGGTGGTAAACGCTCCAGAGTTTAGTTCAACCGGACTAAATAAGGCTGTTGTGAACGCACTGTTAATATAAGAAACACCTCTTCATACAATGAAATACAATTCAGCAGCATCCACATAAAAAACGGCCTCTGAATGGCCATATAGTTGAATCAAGACTCTGCATCAGTTTCAACCAAAAACGACATTATGGTCATCATAAAGGTTACATTTATAGCAGGGCCGTTGTATTAAAATGCATTAGTTTTAGGTAGGTGTACCTAGTAAACTGAAAAGTGAATATAAATCAATGTGACTCTTGTGTCTTAAAGGCGTTAATTCAAGATTAAACTAAGATGTAAGTATGTGTTTTTGTGAGCTAAATGTACGAGAGAAAGAAAGAAAGAAAGAAAGAAAGAAAGAACATCTTTACTAAATGGGGACATAAAGTCATAAACAAAATTGATTCGTTGAGAACTAAGCTCTATAGCGTAACGCTGTTTGTTTTGATGATAATATGCAAATAAGTGGACACACAATTTATTTTGCGTTAAAAGAGGTTTAGGGGTAAATGTGGAGAAATTATTTAGATAACTGCATAATTCATGACCTGCTTGGAATAATAGCATATGAAATATTCATTAGCTAAATTACTTATCTATGTAATCTGCTTTTGTTGTTGAGTTCAGGGGAGAAAGGGCAGCGGAGGGCGATAAGGCTGAAAAAAAAAAAAACAGTCTGAACTTTATGTAAATGCAGCAATGATTCAATGTCAGACTTTTCATTCACAGTGAAAGAGAAATAAATGACACGGCCCAGCCTCACCAAAACAGGATCTTTGTTTGTGAGAAGTAGACTTCTACACAAAAGTGATGTGATTTGAATCTGCACGAGCACTCACTGAATCCTCTGACTGCCAGTCTGACTTCTCTTTTCCTGTCACAAAGCAAACCAACCCCAATTACATTCACAGAGTGTTCCAACGCCATATAATGTGCGTCATTTGAAGCAAAGGTTGTTACGGTTTAAAGGTGCTGTTCCTGCACGTCAACCCAGTTCCAGCTCTTCTCAAGGTGGCACTCATTCACGCTCACATTATTAAAGCACATGTTTCCTCAAAGCCACATTAACACAGATGATCAAAAGGCGCTGGCCAAGCCTTTGTTGGCACATCAAACAGCATGAACAGAGGAAAGCGTGCAATTCCCAAAAGGAGGCACACACTGGCTCCACTGTGTCATTATTAAGGCTAATATTTACCGCACTACACCTTGGCTTCTCCTGTTTTTCATTAGTCCTGTAATCTGTGGACGACAAACAGAAACACAAACAGCATGTATGAGCGCACATACAAACAGATGATTAAAAGCAATCGCTCTCAGTGTTCCTTCCTTTGTTTTTGTTTTTTTGCAGGCAATCATACACGTCAAATTCGACCCAGTTAATCAAAGTCTGCATACATGGAGTTTCAGAAGGAAAGATTCGGGGGCGTTGCTTTGTGATTTTCTCAGCCGCCAGTGATCCGTCGTTCTCCACAGAGCTAACTAACTCTGTGGAGGAGAAAAGTGTTTTTATGCCAGCCACACTGATACGTACAGTAGGAGAGAGATACAATGTTTCAATACAGCAATTTATCAGATGATGAAACTCCTATTAGAAGGAGGTAATCATGTGCAGCCATAGTACAGATATCAGCTTTGTCTCATACTTCTGCCGTTGATTACCCTGTTGTACGTTGAATTGATACTGACCAGAGTATTACCATCTCCTAATTGAGTTGATATTACATCCGTCTTGTGTGTGTGAAAGCCAGCTAATTCCAGGGATTCCTTATAACACAGGGCCAGTGATGCTCTGCCAGTTTATAGGATAGCTGTAAGGATATCCACAGAGCTTCATCCTCTTTTCTCACAAGGACATAAACCCTCCTAATGTACATTATACCAACTTTGGTTTGCTTCGGATTGCATTACATCTCATTACAATGTCAGCTTTTCGAGCCTCGCAGACTTTCAAGCACGAAAGGCCTTTTGCAATTCACAAAATGTCAAAAAGGAAGCACCTCAAACAAAGAAATATGGTTAAAAATGGTCGCTTCCTCCTGACCTCGTTTTGCATTGCTGGACAGCACTGGCTGGCTTGGCCTGTTTGCGGCTGTATCTGCTCCTTGGGTTGATTGATGCACAGAGGGAATCACACAGCTGGAAAGGAGGCAGTAAACCAGAGGAGGGAACAAAGACTAGTGGGCCGCACGGGGTGCAGCAATTAAGCTGTTTTCTTGTTGTTAATTAAAACCAAATTAGAGACTGTGAGTTGCCGTCTGCCCTTAATTGCTGGCAGCATGTATGCCCAACCACACCTGTTGTTTTATCTCCATTCACTCATCTTAATCTTTTTTTCTTCTTCTCCCTTAGGGACGGAGAGGAAAGACTGGGGAGCCTGGACTCAGAGGCCTGCCTGTAAATGATACACAGTGACACAGACACATACATACATTTTTTCTTTTTGATTATTTTTTGATTTTTTTGATTATTAATAATAATAATACATTGTATTTGTATAGCGCTTTAAAAGGTACTCAAGGCCCTTTCCATGGTAAAAACAAACAATTGAAGCTATAACAATGTACACAAGAGAGATGACGTAACAGTAAGAAACAATGACATAGCAGTGACATAACAGTATAGTACAATGGAGCAATGGAGAAGGCCCTCGGCAGATAAACGAGCAACTATATAAAAAGTATATATAGTTTTATGCAATCAATGTAAGGAATAACAAGGATAATAAGGAAAACATTTGCAGCGATTTCAAATGAAACCAAACGACCATGAAAGATTAGCTCATACATTATAATAATAAGCACTTTGAACAACACATTATTTCAATTTAATTTTAACTTTATTTGACCATGAATTCCCCCTGAGATTACCACTTTATATTTCAGTTGAGACATATGGCTAAAAGTGGATACATTATAAAAGTTGCAAAGTGATCATAATTATAAAGGCATATTAAAGCAAACAGTCAATCAGCACAACAGACATGCAGTAAAAAATACAGCTTTAAAAGGAGGAATTACACTCTCACTAGTAAAACATTGCTGTAAACTTTGTGCATTAATTCCATGCTTAGGCTGTATTGATCCGTTCACAATATTCTCCCATACTGCTGCAAGCAGGCTATATTAATAGCACAAAACCACAAGGGTTATATTAAGGTAGCTCTTGAGAATGCTTGTATTGATGAGCAGGACAAGTCTGCCTATAGGGGCCGTTGACTCCTTGAATTATAGTGTTTTCCTCAGGCGTCCAAACCAATTCCAGAAACTGTGTGTGTGTTTGTGTAGTGACCCACACAGCAAAGGGCACAAACGCCACGATGTGTTAAAGGAGACAGCCTGTCAGACTCTTAACTGCTCTAATGTCAGGACAAAAAGGAGCATTTAGGCAATATATATAGCTCTGAAGCTTTGGGTGTCCAATTATTTGCATGCACTATTGCCCTAATTACACTCTTGATCAGGACATCAGGGTTTGTCGTACTTTATATCATCCAGAAATCCAGAAAGATTCTGTTCTGCTTCTATCACCGTTATGCTCAATAGATTCAATTAAATTTAGTCAAATTTGAGCTACTCACTGTTAAACCTCTTCTGCATGACTGAATGTATCCCCTGCCTCCTTCATAACTCATAAAGTTGTAGGACACAAAGTCGTAGGACAAAAGAAAGACACGATGGAGAAGGTGTGACATTTCTAAATGGCAATGTCCTGATGATACCCTTAGTATGTGCCAGCTTTGCCTCCCTCCCCTGGTATTGGCATTTATGAGTCACCTGTTTTGCTGAGGTAGATCTCAGGGGCGAAATCATCTATTCAAAACACACACACACACCAAGGCATCACTCTCTCTTGTCCATTGGCAGCAGGACAGGGCTTGCAGTTGAGGGGGCAGCGGTCAAATTAGTCAAATTAGCATTGTGCGACAACAGGAGAGTCTGTGAAAGGCATGCAACAGACACACTCAAAGCTAATCTATAGACTGCTTGTGGCCAGCCATGTCCTTATGAGAGCTAACATTAATGTAAAGGTTAGAAGCGTGAACACAACAGGCCTTTGCTGTAAATAAGAATGTTTTATAACAGTAAACATGCCAGTTTATATAAAGGTCATGAACGCTTAGGGTGGTTAAAGAGCAATGATTAAAAATAAATCATCTTTTTGTCCCATGAAACCCTTCTATCCTTTATCATTGTGAAAAGGCTGCTTCGCTGCTTGTAATTTCAGGGTCCCCAAGGAACCCTGGAAGGAGCAAATGTCAAGGTATCACTCAAAACATTGTTCATCACAAAACAAAGTACTGACATGTAGCATTTAAAGTAGATTTGAGCTGTCTCCCCCTTTGATAAACTGGACCTTACCTGCACTTCCAGCAAGGGTGAATTGTCAAGATGACTGAGTAGTGTTCATTGTAGCAGTCCTCCAAAAAGCCGAGGAGTTTAATCACGTGCGCTGTGTTGTCTGTATAAAGACATACAGTGTGTAAGTTATTGTCCATGTGTAGCATGTGTGACCAGACACCTGTCCTTGACTGACATTTTTTATGTTTGCAGTCAGGAAGGGATCTCCCTCGTCGGAAACTGCACCTTTCAGTCAGTTGTAGCCTATCTAGTGTGCAAGTGAAATAGCTGCTCCCACCTTGCACCTCCTGCAGCGCACACAGCGTGACTCAGTGCTCACACTCCAAACAGACAGATGGCCATTACATACAGTGCTTTTGCAAAAAAGGGTCTGTAATCATTTTCACGAAGCCCAGGGGTGCTGAAGCTCACCAGAGGCTCATGAGATATGCGGTGTAGAAAACTTGCAGACATGGAGCTGTACCGGGCCTCCTACTGTCTTTGTAGCTACCCGCTTCCTTCACAAACCCAACCTTACCCTCAACCCCCACCACCAACCCACCGGGCCTCCAGTGGCCCACTTGTGATCATGCAGAGAGTGAAAGCTATTGTGTAGTGGACAACCTCCTGACCGCAGCTGTTCATTTGATGTATAGGTGCGTCGTTTTGCTGGGATGTCAGCTCAGGCCGCAGAGTTCCTCCTGCTCCCTCTGCCCAGAGGAAGGAGAAGTGTCAGCTGGCCAACCTTGAAAAAGAAAGTTGCCTGGATGAGGACACACGTATTATACCTCAAAACAAATGGGATAGCAGTAGATAGACCAGAGGTGAAGGCACAACGGATAGCGGTTTCATTTGGATGAGAAATAACACGATATTAACATGCCCTAGTAAGTCATGCTTAAGAATAAAATGGCAAACAGAGATTACCTTGATTAACTTTTCATGAGTATTCTATAGTTGGCTGCTGAGTTGCAGTTTTATTATCTCACTTTAATCAGTCTCATATCATAAAATGGAGCTGTAAAATGCAAACCTTCACTTGGCAGAGGAAAAGAGCTCTTAGATTGTGGCTTCAGCATATGTTTTCCAATTGCTACTTCACTTTCATGGTTCTTTTGATTTTCATCACCAGCGATGAAAACCCAGTAACAGTAACAAATAATCATTGTTTTGTTAAACTTTAACTCAAGTTTGAAAGAGTCGGCTTTCTGTCACATCAAACTGATTTCAGAATGATGAAAGGTAGAGTAACACCTGCAGGTGACAAAGCCTGCAGGAGACCAAAGCTACCCGTTTGAGATTAGATTAAAGGATGCATTATGATTAAATAATATGATTAAAGCGTTCGTTTGACTCCCGCTGATGTTAAGTAGAAACACACCACAAAGAATGCTTACATTCAATGTGCATGCACGCCGTGCCCTTGCCACGAATCAGCCATGCCCTTACATTACAGCTACATCTTCCGTTTGTCATTAAAAATGCATCCGTACTGTGGATGACAAGAAAACGCTCCTGTCTCAGAGAATCACTTCACTTTTGAATCCGTTAAAAACAAAAGCACAGCCCCACATTTAAAGGAATTTACACAATCCAGCATAATGAGGAAGAGGAGGTAAACAAAATGGAAAGTAACATTTTCCAGAAACAGTCATAATTGAGCAGCATCAGAGATTCTCCCTGCCTCTCAGTGGCCATCTCCTTGTGCATTTTTTAGCTGAGACAAAACAGACGCAAGTTAGACTAAACTGCAGCTCGTGTAACATCTGTGTGAGCCCGGCCCCCTCTCACTCACTCAGCAGAGTGTGAATGTTTTAAAGTGAAAAACAAAAAGCCTGTGCCGGGAAGGCGGTGTTCTCATGCATCACATCTCCATAACGGTATCTCCCACTGACAGTCTCAAACGGGCTCTGACAGAACGCTGCAGATATTGATGGAGAGACGGAGAAGGATGCAGACAGGCTAAATTACAGTTTGATGACTCGAGGTGCCTCAAAATGAACATATCACCCACAGACATCCACAGGTGGACCATTTCACTGTCTTGGGCTTTTTCATTGTGTAAATACAGTGATAATCTAGATAAATACTGGCCGTGCTGCAGTTAATCTCCTTTGAAAGGTTTATTAACTTGTTACATACCCCTCTGCCAATAAACTGACTTTGAAGGATCTTCCATGGAGATCTTACGATGATAACGACAGAAATAGTTTTGCCCTAATACGCTGGGATTTACTTTGAGTAATGACTTAGTGTGGAAACATTTTCCGTGTGAAGCATAGTATGTGTTTTACAGTTACTGTAAGACAGATACTGTACTTTATTGGCAGCAGCCTTTGTTCAGAAAAAGGCTTCTGACTGATAGCAGGCCAGCAATGATAAAGTTGATGAAGTTGACAAGATTATGTTAAGATTATGATTGTAAAATCACGAGTTCCCATGTGGTTGATGAAGCTGAACAGAATTCAATTAGTACTCAAAGTCAATTTTGCCACTAGTCCGTCCTCCCCGCCTAAAATATTAATAGGACAATCCATCTGTTCATACATCGCAGCAGTGTACTGACTTAATAACAGCTCATAATTTGGATGAGGAAACAGTGACTATAACTCATTAAATGAACGGTAGCACAGCGGCTGCCGTTAGCGGGTTGTAGGCATGGGGGAGGGGCTGAAACTGAATGGCAGATATTGTTTGTTAGAGCCAAGGTGCTGCTAAGAAGTGTGCAAATATGCTGCAACCTTTCTCAGATGTCTCTCCGTCTTCTCAGATTGCTAAACAGATGCTCCCTAATGTCGTAATATCTGGAGCGCTCCCTACAGATCTGTACACGTCATACTAAAGAACTATAATCTTTCTGGAACAAGCTAGATTCCCCCCCCCCCCCCCTTGTGTTTGGAAAAGAACAAAATTACCACAACAAATGAGCGTTATTAAGCGTGTCCGGGGAATGTGAAACAATGCATTTCTGGTTCTCCAGATGCATTTGGTGAATTATTTGCCGCACATCTGCTATGTAACTAAAATGATTTCTGGTAATCAGAAGGTGGGAAATGCATACAGTGTGATTCTGCTGATGCTTTAAGAATATGACAATGTTCTATCACAAATCTTTTTAATTACTCATTCGCTGTGTGTCTTGGCCAAGGTTTCTGTTTTCTTAGAGGACTCTCCACAAAGCTGACAGGAAGAAATCCTATTAAAAATACTCTAAGGACAGCTCACCAGCAGTCATAAAGTGCCATCTATTGGCAGACAGGGGAATGATTTTGACTTGGAAATGTGCTGCAATGCAACAGGGGCTTGAGTTTATCATTATCCTGCTCGACTTCCAACACCACAGCATCACAAAGTCACATAGCGTTCCCTTTGTTCCTCCCATGATTACAAGCGGTTTTAATCTGACACAATACTGTGTATGTTTTTCGAATTACTCATGGCTCTTGCCTAAGTTTCACTTTCTAAGCTTTCCCTCTTTTTGCCCTTCCTTTGCTGCCAGTCACTGTCAATGATCTACTCTGTCCATCTACAGGTGGAGAGCGGTGCAGTCCCATGGGGGAAAGGAGAGAGAGGGGACCCTGTAGGTATTTTCCGGTAGCAACATTTTCAATGCCGTCATGTTACAGAGTCATTAACCGAGGCCTCCTTGCACAGGGTCAGCCGGGTGCTGAAGGGGCCGACGCGATGAAAGGACAGAAAGTAAGTTGCATCAATGTTAAAGTGTCATAAATGTGGATTCACTCTGTTTGCGCTCCCTGGGACTCACCCTGTGTGTGTGTGTGTGTGTGTGTGTGTGTGTGTGTGTGTGTGTGTGTGTGTGTGTGTGTGTGTGTGTGTGTGTGTGTGTGTGTGTGTGTGTGTGTAGGTGTGTGTAGGTGTGTGTGGGGTAGCCAAAATGTTTAAATGCATAACATGAGAATAAAGCATGGTTATGCTCATACATGGTATGAGTCGTGCGACTTGTTTAATCAAACCCATAAATCCTTATGTTCCCAGGATTAAGGTAGAATTAATCCAGATGGGGATTTTAAACTAAACCTTTTCTGTTATTAAAATTGCGTATTTAGAGAAATGTGTGGTTTGTCTATGTGTAATGCTTGGTATGGTACAGCATGTATTCACGGAGTGCTTTTCAAATGTTAATTGACTGTATATATATATAAGCAGATGTTGTGCTTTGTTCTTGTTTTGTTAAAAGCACACAAGTTATAGCTTATAAATTATGAATGGAAGAGTAGAGGCTCCCAAATGCAATGCATCACAATTAAGAAGTACCATCTACGGTTCCCTGGAGCACTCAATATGCCCATTAAAAAAAGGGCTATGTAGGTTGTGTATATATATATATATACACATGCATACACACACACCATTGTTCTGCATGATGCACATGAAATGCGCACCATTGACGTATGTTTACTTTAGTGTTTTTGTTTTTTTCTTTCCACTCATCTCATGGCTCTTCTCACATCACTTGAGCAGGCTCGTATTTTCTCTGAAGTCGGGGCATGTTATTGCCCCTTTTATTGTTGCTCCAAAATCCATTGATGTAGCTGTTTGAGGTCATGGGTGGCAACTTGCTTTCAGAAGTAGTTTCTCAAATGTGTGTTGTTTTTTTCTTCTTCTATTACTGTACCTGTTTGTGTTCCTGTCTCTCTCTGTCTATCAGTCTTGTATATGTAGTGATGGATGTTATGTTTCTGTTGTATTTTCAGGGTGATGTTGGTCCTCCTGGTCCTCCTGGTCCCGTAAGTATAATATAGTTTAGAAAACTCACCCTACAGAGTATCGTTCATTGTCAATCAGTAGGATATTTTATGTATGCTGTGCAGCGTTTGCCTTTGCAGTGACACCTCCAACATGGTGGCATGTCTTCGTCAGACCATTTTCTTGTCTTTAGATATGTAGTTTTAAGAAAACATTTTTTGTTTCAATACAACAGTGGATCAGTGTTGCTAAAGGTCATGAAACATGGGCAGCCTTTTCAAAGCAGTGGAGATTAGTTCTGTTGAATTTCTCCAAGGAAGAGCGTTTTTTTCAAGGAAATGAACTCACTGAAATTTGGCAGCAATCTCCCAGTGATTTATTTTTATTTATTTATTTTTGTCATCTACACAGCAAAGAAATGTGCACAAAATAGCTTGCACAGGCACTGAACGCTGTGCACTGTGATTTCCTTGTCCTATCTAGTATCAGATTAACACATTTGCACTAGCCACCACCCACTGATGTTGTAATCTTTCACTTGGAACAAAAACATCTTTACAGCGAGAATTAATGGGGGCCATGCAGAACATGATGTGTTTATAATGTCCATAATTGTAAATTATAGTAAAAGGATTTTTGTTGGAGGGCACCACATAGATTTTTAGTAGAGAAACGGATACAAGCACAGAAACCCTGACGTCATGGTGGCTGTCTGATGTACGCTGAAGGTGACACAGGGTGGGTGGTGGTGGGATGATAGAACTCATTGCTTCGACATTTCAAAGTCAGAAACACATTGTGACAAATCAGTAAAAGATCTGCGAGGCGGCAGAAATGACTCTAAAGACATGCTGCAACGATATGAGTACACAAGTATGAAAGTTTCAGATGAAAACATGGTGTTGGAGTTCACATGTCACAAAGTGAGGGGGGGGGGGGGTTGACATTTAGATGACTCTGTCCTAATGGGTTTTGTTTCTCAAGACTTTGCTGCCTGTTAAACCTCTGAAGGCTTCAGACACCAGCTTGGAAATAAAGTTTGATTGCTTTCATTCTCATTCTCATTCTCATTGCTTGTTAGCAAGTGATTCATATGGAAATTTGACAACTTAATTACATAGAGAACAAATATCGCTCACCCTTCACTGGTTTCACTGGTTTCTGTCTTACCATCAACAAGTTGACTCCCTTAATAAGAATAGATATCAATGGAGGCGGTTTTAATGCCTTTTCGAAACATTGAGGTCTTGCTTTGCAATTATTTTTGAATGGTTGTCTTTTTTCCCCCCAAATTCAAATTTTATTTCAACTGGGGAAGCAAGGCAAAGAAATGTTCTATGAAAATGAAACAAGTCAGTTGTGTTCATTGTTGTGCAGTGAGGTATGGGCCACCCGAGATCTAGGAGATGTACACAATCATATAGCACACAGCAGAGGGGAAAACATTAGTCATTTGATAAATGGCTGTTTGAATATTTAGTGCCAGTCTCTGTCTATGCTCTGCTTTCCCATGGAAGATAATTTTGGCAGTTAAGCATTGATTTCCCTTACACAGCAGAAGCAAGGGTTTGGATCATTACCCTCCCTTCATAAACCTTCGTGTGCCTCTGTTTATTAGTGACGGGGAGGAGCAGTGGGCTTAAAGGCATGCATGGCCTTCACTTCCCCCAACCCCTTTAAAGTGCTAAAACAGTCTTTTCAGCTCTGAGGCTGTGCTGTTTTTATTTGTCGCTTTACAATAGAGTTTTATAATCTATTGAACGGAAACAGGTTTTACAAGGTATTTTGAGTAAAAGGTTCTATGCAGTATTTCACTTATTTCTGAAGAGAACACATATCTGGCTGACATTTCTGATCTGGTCACATTCTGATGGAACTGAGACGCTGTTCAGCATATGAGGCAAAACAAGAGTTGGCAGCAGCCGCTTTGGTGAGTGACTGCAGGTTAAAGGTTGACTGATTATGCAGACAATGCACCGGGGCAGTAAGGGATTCAGTACCTTACCGAAGGTTATTTTTAGCGTTGCTTCTGAAGGAGGGCGTCATGTCAATTAACACTTTCAAAGGGCTCCCTGACACACACTAGCACCAACATTTTCCCCATCTTGATGTCTTTCTGTTCCAGGATTGCTTCTGTCTCTTGCTGCTTTGCTCGTTATACCAAAATCACCCAAGACTGAACTAGTTATAACTGTATATAGGGGTGAAACATGTGGTTAACAAAATACAAAGGGCCCGAAGACATTTCGATGTAATGAGTTCTGATTATTATAGATGGATAATTAGATTTTCTCTCTAGATTGCATTGAAATATTTGATTGCTTTATATAATACATTGGGCTTAAACATTGGCCTCACTTTTAAAACATTGTGTGCAATTTACACCCTGATTTATTTCTGCATCTCAAATCCAGATCGTATCTTTATTATATAGATTATGTATATAGACAGTGTCAACAAAGAAACGTGATCGTGAGAAATCCAAATGAAACAATCACGTTTATCTTCAGTGACAAACATTCTAACTAGGAAGGATTGTTTAAATATATTTATTAACCAAGGAAAACATGTTTACTTCTATATTGCCTTTTAAACAGCTTTCACTTGCAGTAATTGAAATATCAGTGGAAACTGTTGAGGGAGCACTGTGTCTTTTTCCCTACTTCTAGGTGATGACAGCTCATGGATTGAGACAGCTCTCTGGAACTGTAAGCAGCTGTTTATATCATAAAACTTGAAATGTTAGTGCATGGTGTCCGTGGTCCCTTCTCAAATTGTAAACAATGTTCCCTTCTGTCAGATTCTGAAGTGGCCTGTTTTCTCTTGTGTTGTAGGATGAAATGAACACCCAAAAGGGAGAAAAGGGAGATGAGGTAAATGTGTTCCCTCATTATTACTGTATTTCTCAGCAAAGACAATTTGATTTTAAGAAACTCAGTATTCATAATAGTATCACTTGTCATTGCATCCACCATATGACACCACAGCTTGCGATCATGTTTCCATTTCTTATGTAACCTCAACAAAAGCAGTGTTGAAAATTGATTCGGAAAGAACAACTAAACATCATCTGCTGTTCAAATGAGTTTGATATCCCAAGATCACAAGTAGACAGCCATAAGTACCCCCGGTTCGCGTCTGGCATTAGAATGCGTCTCAACTGCGTCTCGAGTGACCCCTTCACCTTGTGATTGGATCTCACTTCCCAGCTCTATATGCAAACACACACATACATCATTTCTGTTAGGAAAGACCACATTAATTGTTGTTTTTAACCGGCGGGAGGCAGTGATGCCCTTGCCGTGCCTTGTCTGCCAGAAATTAAAAGAAGAAATCCAAACAATACAGACTAAGTCTATTTCTTGGCGCGTTCCAGGCAAACCAAAACGCCCAAGATGTTTGACGCACTTGTAATATATCATAATGGGCTTTTCACATTTTTTAGAAGGGATAGACAAAGCCAGCTTACTTGTTTGTATGTAGTTGTTGCCTGTATAGCACTTTAGTATTACGCCGTTAAGTATATACTTCCGCAGAAGACGTCCGTTGAGTAGGTAGTCCAAGGTGACCCCGGACACATTCACGTAAACGCTGCTAAAATAATGTGTCCATATATGGCTCAATATACCTCTGTCCTCAATGCGTGTTGGATGCATTCATTCCCGCACTTAGAGCTGTTCACTTGTGATCGGATCCGTCAAGGTGCATGTTAATATCAGGTGTGAACAGGGCCTTTGTGCACCACAGAGGTGGAACACAGAATAAATTGGCGTACGATTATTGTTTGGACTTCAAAACAACAGATGCATCTACTTGAGGCAAGCAGATTAGAAAGCCACTGATGCAGCTATTAACCAAACATCAAAAGACTGCCAGCGAAATTAAAAATTAAAATAAATGACATGTCGAGATATAATATGCTACAAATGAAAGAGATTTGCTGAATTGTAGCAGGCATCCAAACCCAAACACTCAGGATGAGTGGAAGTGGTATTAAGGCAAGAGCATAACATGTTCTGTATGGGAGCTCAGTCTTTTTTTTTCACATTCTCGAGCAAAGAAGCAAAAACTTGGCAAAGGAAACACTGTTGTTAACCTTCACACAATACGAAAGCTTTCTTCATGAAGGTCTTTCAGGACATTGTTTTAGGCCTAACCCCAGTCAGCAGAAGTTATGGCTTACATAACTAATTTCTTTATGCACTTTTTGAGAAATGATGGTTGTCTATCTCCTTCACGTTCTAAAGGGCGAGAGAGGAACTCAAGGACTGCAAGGCTTTAAGGTAACTTGTTGTGGAAATGAACCCATGTACTAGAACTTCAGCACCATTATCCACTGCCAACAAAACACGGCTCCAAAGTCTATCTAAGTCTGTGCAACAATGGTTACAACAGGGTAAAGCTGTAAGGACTATACATACATATTGTTGATGAAAGCCATTTCTATTGTATGAAATCTGACATCTTTCTTTGACATACAGTAAGTCCAGCACGACATCATTCCAGAAATCATAAATATCCTTTTTGGTTTCCTTGAGCTCAAATTCCAATAGCGACAACCTTCAATCCTTTCTGTTGTTGATTTCAATGCCTCGACAATCTTTTCTATCTTGAATTCACATATTGTGACAAGCCTAATGTTTTTCTCCTCCATGTTTCTGCCTCCCCCATACTTCTTACTTATCCTTTTGTTGGTGCTATAACAGGGAATCATCGGGCCACCAGGACTCAAGGGAGATCAAGGACCAGAGGTGAGTCTTTGTATTTATCTTATGTCAGCTCTACCACTTACATATGGTCAAACAGAGACAAAAACCTGCTGAATACAAACAACAGTGAGACAAAGGTATCACATTTCAGAGGTTCAAAGTTGAACTCATTAAGAGGGGATTGCATTAAGAGCTCATCTAGAATAACGGCATAACCAGGATATAAACTTGCATTTGAAATACGATGAACGTACAGACCCACTGTTCCTCAGTCATGATGATATCCTCGTCATACAGTAATTGCCATGAAACTAACCATGGCTTATTAAAACGGTAGCAGGGGGTCGGCACTTAAACAACACTGCTATTTGAAATATTCTCGAAAGTCGTGTCCAGTGTAGCAGGCTGGGCTGTAACATTTGAAAGCACAGACAATTCTGTCACCAAACAAAGAAAGAAAATAGTTTCCTTTGTGTTTTGCCAGGGTAAGCAAGGCCTTTCTGGACCCACTGGTCTCCCAGGACTCCCAGGCGAGCCAGTAAGTATATTGGCGTGAGACACTAACACTTCATGTCAAGCCTTCCTGTCTTTCATTGCCTTATCTGTCACCTTGCCATATCCTCTACTCTCTAAGTCAGCCTGCCAAAAGGAAAGAGAGAGATAAACAGATAAACCTCAACAGGCAGAGACAGAGAGGAAGTAGGGAGAAAAGTCCGGAATTTTTACACAGACGATCAGTAATCAAATTTAAGAATTAATTAGTGGAAAGAGGCAAATCTAAGCTCTTTATGCCAGGAACGGAGGCAGAGGCTCAATCTGTTCTCCACACCTGCTTCAGTAATGAGCATCTGTCTTTACTCAAAAGCAGGGAGGGAAAAGAGGCATTTCATAAATCCTGGCTAAGGAAAATTATGTTGGAACACGGCAGCCCGCTGAAGCAGTGAGGAGGAGGAGATAAATGTGTGTGAGGAGATGAAGGCCTGGTGATAGATGTGTCTCTTTTCACCACTATTTACAGGGCTCGCCAGGGGAGTCAGGGTTGTCTGGGAGAGATGGCCTGAAAGGAGAAAAGGTAGGTAAACTTCAAATCAAGTTCTCACCTCAATGAAAAATACGAAGCTATGATGTTTTATCACACGTTGAACATGCTAGACAACTCGTGAAGACACCTTTCAGATTACTGGCCCTGCATGCCATTCTCAATCATGTGTTCCTGCCTCTGATGGCTCCGAGAACTCTGCTATTTGTACACAAATTTCTTCATGCAGTAGGATTTGTTCCAAACACTGTTGAAAGTGGAAGCGTGTGCAATTGAGATGCACATTTGTTGGTGTTTGTCACTCGTCAAAATAAAGAAAGCTGTACTCGAGACTCCCCACCCACTGGAGTCACTCTGTTACACTCACGGGCAGAGAAATGAAACCCAAAGTGCTGGAGCCTTCTACATTCATTCACATTTATATTCCTCTCTGCTGTACTATTATCTTTGATCCAGCAAGCCAAACATTCACGTGGTAGTCTATAAATAAATGTGAAAAGACAAACAATGTCTGTACGCTAAATAAGAAGCTGGAGACACGAGAACTTAGCTTAGCATAAAGACTGGGAGCAGGGGCCTACTTCTAGACATGCTCTGTGGATGTGTAAAAGAAATCTACCAAACAGGCTCTGTTGTGTTCTGAGGAACAGAGGTGCTTTGAGCTAAATGCTAACGACAGCATGCTAAGATGCTGCAGATAATGTTTATGTTCCCTATTGTAGTTTAAAGTACAGATGAGACTTATGGGAATGGAATTAGTTTTTTGTAGGTATTTGATCATAAACTGAAGTATAAAACTAAAATATTATAGTATAGTATTAAAGCAAATTAACATTTTGACAGCTTCAGAACAAGTCAGAAGGTCACCAAAGTCAGTCAGATCCTCATAAACTATTTGAACAAAATGTAATCGCAATCCATCTGAGTCTAGACGGAAGTGGTGCCACTAACATTGCAAGACAATAGCTTGAAGGCACTGAAGTGCATAATGCAAGAAAAAAGAAGCAGTCAGACTTCACATTTCACAGTCACACTGACATAAATATTATTTATAATATAATGTTATTTTTGCCAGAAATGGCAGATTTGAGTTTAGTTCTGTTTAGTTTAGACCGACAGGAAGTCAATGCCAGCCTCATGGAGTCATCAGCCATTTTGGTCCAATCTCTTTGTGGGAATTTAGTGAGCTTTATAACATTATATTCCTCTGGCTAAACACAACTGTGTGTGTCTCATAAAGCGCTGTGGGCCTTTATCAATTTACAATTGATATGCCGGTATAGCACTCTCCAGTCATATATGAATATTGATCAATATTCAATTTGTTTTACTACAATTTCAATGTTTTGGGAAGACATACTGTATATTATTTGTAACATGGCTATATCCTGACTATATCTTTATAAATTGTGTCATAGCGGTTGTTTTTCAGTGCATTTTCATCAAATGTACAGTTCCAGTTGTAGTAAAGAGTAGAAGACATTCAGCTGTATAGTTATCCTGATCTTGGTTATAATGGTGATATTGCCTTTGAAATTTAGAATATAGCCTAGGCAAGGATAAAAATCTTCTAGAAACAGGTGATAGAAATAAGTTCAGCGACTGTGGCTCAGTGTCCTTCAATCAGAGGATCGGCTGTTTGATCCTCGGCCCCATTAGTCCATGTCGATGTGTCCTTGCATGGTAGCCATCAGTGTATGAATGGATGTGAATAAGTGAATGACAAGTAGTTTAAAAGCGCTTTGAGTGGCCAGAAGACTAGAAAAGAGACCAGAAATATACATATACGCCTTATGGTTGAGTAGCTACTTCTGATTAATTTTGGGTATGGCCACCAAATGTATTTGAGGCAGGAAACAGAAAGCAGACGCTGCTGTTTCTGCCTTGTGGATAGTCATTTTCAATCTATAAACTTGATGGTTTTGTAAGGTCCATGCAGTGCCCAAAGCTGTCCCCTCAAACAAACAATGTTAACATTTATGCTTATTGATGTGCCAAATGATCCTGGTAAATGGTGTGTGCCTCTGCTTCACCCTGCAGACTTTTCCTCGTCCACCTCCCTGTGTGTAATACAGTTCACCCTTTGCATTGCTGAGATGACAGAGCCAGTCGGACATTTTGTCTATGGATAAATATCTGTTGTTCTGTTTGCAGGGGGACTCTAGTGGAGTGCTGGGGCCACGCGGACCTAAGGGTGAGCCTGGAGAGCCTGGAGGTGGACATATGGTGCGTATGTTTAGAAAGTCACTTTCAGCTAACCTTGATGGCTTTTGCCCTTGGGTCACAGGGCATACACATATAAACTGTAGAACAGGAAAACAACAGTTCAACAGATGTTCCCAATGCCTATATCCTCTGCAGACCGCTGTAAGAGCAGCAACAAAGGTACAATAAACTAGGTCCTCTCGCTGTGTAGTTGCCATGGCATTATGGAGATGCAATGCCATTAAGTAATCCACCATTGGATAACCCCAGCCTGGGTAATCACCTATCCTCCCACTTTGGAGCTTATATCTGTTGAAGCACTCTCTTTTATGGGCATGGCTTTGCATATAGAAATGTTCATTATAGCATACCCCAAAAACAGTGGCATGTGTGCAACCACGGCCTAAATCCTGGATGACGTCGCTTCCACTCGTCAATCACTGGCAAGTGCTCTATGGCTTTAAACAATCATGTTTGTTTGTGTGTGTTTGGGAACGCTGAAGTGACCATTAACCGATAACAGACCTACTCAACAAGCAACGAGTAGTGTGTTTAGCAGAGTAATTACGGGAAGATTGACGTATTTAACCACTTAAATGTACTCCAGCACTGTGAAAATAGCATGTATATGTATATATATATATATATATATATATACAGATTTCAATTTGCACAGGGACGTGTGTGTGTGTGTGTGTGTGTGTGTGTGTGTGTGTGTGTGTGTGCAAGTGTCATGGGGAGCTGTCTTTTGGAGCGGACATCCTTCTGCATAGACATTGATAGTCTTTTAACGTTATTTATGTTTGGAGGCATTGGAGGAAAATGGATTCTCAATATTTAATGATCTTTGTGATGTAAGACAAAAAAAATGGGAAAAAGCAATGAACAGAAGTTAATGCAAATGGTCTGAGGGTCTTTAATAGCGTGCTCAAGTAGTTAATGTCACTTTATTGATTTTTCCTTTAAATTAATAATGATACATTTGCATTTCTTTTTACTTTTATTATTTGCATAGATTAGCAATCTTCCTCTACTCTCAAGTACTGATATACAGGTTTGTCTCAGTGGAGAGCCATTGCATAATGTCTAATGTCTAATGGAACTTTTTCTTTTTTCTTTTTTTAAATGCAGTCTTATTTGTCTTAAATTTGTTTTATACTTTCCAAACTTTTCTATTTTCTGTTTCAGTAAATTAGTATGTAAAAAAACACTATAGAATTGCTGTGTTTGTTCAAATCCAAGTTCTGTACAGCTAATTTACATTGTGCACTGTAGGACTTGTAACACTATTACATGCTGACCACAGAAATCAATGTCTCATCAGAACAGTAAATAATACTTACAGTAGCCTCGATTCCAATCTGGGTTTTTCTCTGAAATGGCATTATCAGTCTGCCTCTGTGCACAGAAACTATTAAACATGTTGTAAACAGTATTGAACATGAGCTCATAATGCTGTGTTCAAACTGTTTGCACTGTGGATTGCAGCGCATACAGATTAAATATTCTTTTTAATTCCAGTACTCATCTTTGTTGGGGTCTCAGTGAATTGCTGACGAATGTGCAGTGAATCCCCTATTCTGATGTCTTCTTCTCGTTGTGTTGTAGGGCGATGGATTGCCTCTGAGCAGAGGGACTCGCGGGCCTAAGGTAGGAAGCACTGTGGTGACGGAGCATCTCCAACTCAAACATCTACACTGCTCACTGTTATAACCTATGCACAATAGATGCGTGCTATTTATTTCAGTTACTTTCAGCTAACTGTTTGGACCACTCTGCTTCTTCGCTAATTAGTTTTCATGAAACCAAAGTATGCTCACACACTGTATATCTAAATATAATAACTGTAGTAGATTTCTAGGTTTTCTGATGATATTATGCTGAGTTTGCTAGCGGGTTTGGAAAACAATGCACTGAAGATTCCCCAAATGATCAGAGGTTTTGTCTTGGAAGAAATAATGATACATGTGAACATATTGCGTCTCCCAACACATGCATGAGTTCAAATGAAATACATAATGAACATGTGCATGCCATATACATTGAGCATACTTGTGTGTCTTACCCTTAAAGGCAAAGCATAAAGGGAAAATGAGCTCGGGCAGAGTTAGAATAGTTAATGGCTCTGATCATGCAGTGCAGCTCTCCATGACTTCTGGATTCACTCTCACCAAAACCCCAGTGACCGCTCCTCTGTATTTCTGTCAGGGTGAGAGAGGTGTCTCGGGATTGTCAGGAGACCATGGGGAAAAAGGCGAACCTGGAGAGAGTATCGTAGGCTCGCCTGTGAGTATGATGTTGTATTAACTGGTCTAACTATGATACCTTCAGATTATTGTATTAAGTCATCTCAAGAAAGATTATTTTTTTAATATCAAGATCAGTGTTCATTAAATACACTCTCAGATGAAATGCTGGTTATTACTGTGAGGTGCTGGCGTGTTGCACTCTTCCATCATCACATATGCTCTGCACAGCTAGTTTGAACCTATCACAGATTTGATTGTGAGGGAGTCTGCTTTCATTTTTGAAATACAGGATTGTTGGAGACAGACAATCAATAGAGCAAGAGGTGTCCAACACAATTCCTTTATTGGATCCTGGGTGCTCGAGGGCAGATAGTGTTAACAAGATGTGTGATGTGTTTTCAGGGCCGCATGGGACCCCCAGGAAAGCCGGGATTTGAGGTATGTGGAAAATTGGGAATCTACAACACCTCAACAACAAGTTTATTTTTACAGGTTTTCAGAATATTGATGCTGTGGCCAGCGGTCATGCAATTATTTTACAATACAAATAACATTCTGCAGTGTTTATCAGTTGTTATCTGGTTGTATAAAGCAGTATTGCTAAACGCATCATTGTCTGCATGTTTTTCAGGGCCCTCGCGGAACACCAGGTTTATCTGGCCCTCCTGGAGTTCCAGGAAGAGAGGTGAGTGAGATCACCCTGTGCTTTCATTCTTATTCACTCCTTCATATATCGCCAGATAAAAGACAGCTGAAAGCATAAACCACGTCAGCTACCACTGTGGATGAACAAGTACGATGTATCAGGGCTCCTGGACGCAGATTCCCACCAACTGAGAGGGGTGCATGTCTGCCATCATCGCCCGGAGGATCATTAACTCCTTTCTTTGTCTCAATGAAAGGGCTCCCCTGGTAGACCAGGACCCATGGGCCCTGCTGGACCCCCAGGTCAACCAGTAAGTGAGCTAACCTTAAAGTCAAAGTCACTATTCACAGTGCAGCTCCAGTTTTCAGATGATTAGCAGCTCGTCCTGCCGTTCACCAACCAACATCACTTTCAGGAAAATGTTGCAGTTTACCACTGAATTGGCAGCACCCTGATGTTAGCACATGTTTTAGTCTCTGTCTTGTCTTTTCATGTGTTTCAAGTCAGCAACATGTACTATAGTTTGGATAGCTTTAGTGTGAGCACAATACAAGTGCTGCTGCTGCATCAAAGCCGTGATTATTTAGCATGTTGACCTACTTATATTCGTCCATGGTGAAGAGCCATAAAATCCATTTATTGTCCATTTAAAAAAGATAAATGGGCTGCAATTCCAAATGTTTTCTTCCGCTCCAGAGAACAACAGTATTTTTAAGATGTGAAGACTGTCTTCCAGCAACAAAGTTATTAAACTCTTTCCTCAAGCATTGCAGATAAAAACTGAAAACAAAACACTGAAATTTGTTAAAAGATGTTTGGGCTATAATCACATTCCTCAAAGGCTTAGCTCTCATAAATTGGTGTTTCGAGCCATTTAGAAGATGCATTAGAAGATGCATTACCAAACAAACAACAACAGAATATTTCCGAAACATGAAATATGTGTTAGCTTTGAAATGCAGACTGGTTATGTTTCATTGAGTTTTTTGTTCTTTTTTCTTTGACAGACTGCCCTGCCAATTGTTGGAGACATGGGTGCATTGCTCAAGGTATTTCATCTTCATGGTGAATGATACTCACAGTTCTTCACAAGCAATAACATGCAAAGGGTTTCCTGGCTTAGTGATTACAAATGATTAATATTTGTTGATTTGAAAGAGTACTATTGTATCAATGTATGGATGCTATCAGTTTAGAGAGATAGTAAAAGCCCTTAAGTGCCTCTATCAGGGTGGCTGTGAGAAGTATGTGTACAAAAGAAATCCAGGCTTACTTATTCACCACAGGTGCACTGTCAAGTCATACTCTGACGCCATGATTTATAAAGCATGTTAATTAAACATGCTGATTTAGTTTGGTTGAAAGTATTGCTATGTGGCAATGTTCCTTGCACCATATGAAGAGTCGAATAAGAGTGAATATTAGTTCATTTCACAGCAGGCATCACTCGTGTAAAAAAGCTTTTGTAGTGTGAATTATGAAAAAGTGTGAAATGCTGACAATACTTTTTGTTGTATCTCTTTGCTCGAGGATGCTTTATGCTCGACATAAATAACCTACAAACACAATTTAGGGGTTAACTATACTGCGTGAAGATAATACTGCATCAATCAGTCTTAATGGGGGAGCATAAAGCAATTATCTCATGGAAAATGTCAAAATTGTCCTTTTAATTAGATTAACTTTACAGATATAACTTTAAAGTTTAACCAATAATAATAATAAAAATACAAAATTATCATGTGGCCATAACTCCATGACAGCATATCTTTTTAGCATTAAATTCATAAAAATGTTTTGTTGATTGTTTTTCTGATAAGCAAATATAAAATAAGGGCCTGAGAATAGCGCTCACTTCTCATACTTCTAAAATGCTTTAATTTAATTTCCTCAGGTAGTCACTTAAACCTTCACCTCCAATTACCAAACGTTAAAACACCTGATAAGAATGCTAAAAGAATGCTCTTACCAAAGACTTGAGTGAAGTCTTGTCCCTAAAACCACCAGTCTTGCGTTTTATCATTTTGAAAGGTTGGAAATTGCCCCTAATTTTTTTCATCAATCAATGACCAAATGCAGAATTTGCACTGGAACCACAAGGTCCAAACGTAATGTGAAACACTTTTCATCCGTCAGCCTTTATTATCTGAGATTCTTTTGAGGTTTTTACCTTCCATAATGGCCATTTCCATCAAAGTCCATGCAAATTACCAATTTATTCTTTTTTTCTTCTGATTGAAGCAGGTTAGTCACCTTAATAAGTCATGTTACCGGCAGGACTGCCCTAAGCTAAATAATGATAATAATGTCTAATGCCTAATGCATGTCAACTCTGTGTCACATGACTATCCATATCGATAAAACCTAATGCCATTAGTCTTATCATTTTCTGTCACCTCTCAGTGTCGACTTATTTTATAATGTTAGATTCACCGACTGTTGCCTTCATCACAGTTGTTTGGTGGCACTCTTAATTAGTACATTCAACACGCTGATGGCACAAACAACGACTAACACATTCCAAATTAGTTCTTTGCTTTTGTATACTAAATAATAACATGCTCTCCTTATATTGCTTTATTGGTAACATTTCCCTGGACTCTTGGATGATAAATATATGAGCAGATTCATTTCTATTTTGTATTTCAGACTCAGTTTCTTTTTAATGGTGCACTGTGCCTGTTTCTATTGCCTTCCTCTAATTTAGAGCTCCTAGCTATTTTTCGGGAAGCTGCCGTGCCTATACCTAGTCTGGATCAGAGATAATGATATTTAAGATTCTCCCCTAAATGTCACAGTCAATGAGCTTGACAAAGTTCACCACTCACCGAGATGGGAGACGCTCTCGGAGACACTCTTGGTGGGTTCACATCATTCTGCTCTGCAGACATTTGGAGAACACTTTGTGTCAGTTGGGGTCTTATCCTCCACCCGGGGGATGTGACATAATATAGGGCGAAAATGCAGTGCTGCAGCTCAACTTGATGAAATCTTATCTGTGCCACGACTTTTGCTTGCTGCTTTTCCCGCACTGGCAGAATGCATGCAGTGTGTGCCAGACGAGAACCGCAGGGCTTTCTGGGCAGAAGGGAGAGAAGGGGTCCTATGGAGCGCAAGGAGGAGAAGGCCTCGTGGGAGAAAAGGTACGAGTAACTCATCAGCATGCCAGGCAATTTGGAACAGATGCTGTAAACATGTTAATCGGACCATGCTACTTTGCACTCCATGGCACTTGTTATATTTACTCTTGGGGTTTGTTTGTGTGTGTGTTTACACCCATATTCATTGTGTACTTCTATATTAAACAGGGGGATCCAGGTGTAAGAGGTCCGATGGGTAACCCTGGAAAAGAAGGCCCAAAGGTAGGCAAAGGAGTATAAAGTGTAAATATACTCACATAATAAGACACATTTTAAATATAATTGTTTAAATCTAAATTAATTATTTAGCTTCTCAGCATGTCAGAATAAATCTGAAACACTAATAGCCACGTTCAATGATATTGTTTATTGAAATGTGTATAGAGAGATCTATATTGACAAACGCCTTCATAAATAGCCTTTTGGGTTGTCTCTGGAAGCCGAACCAGCTGTTATAATAATAATAACTCACATTATTCTGTACACTCTTATGTGCTCGCTGCAGAAGTTGCTGCTATACCAGGGCTAGGCTTTTTCAAGTTGTGTGATGTTTACACCCATCAGCCTTTTGTTTTAGGCCTTTTCATGTTTGGTGAAAAACACTTTTCCCTCCCTCATTGGTTCTGCCTCCCTGCAGGGAGTAAAAGGAGAGAGAGGGTTCCCAGGCCCCACTGGAGATAAAGGTGATGAGGTGAGTGAAAAAAGTTGAATCCAAACAAATTAATCCGGTAGTTATCTAACCATCCGGAAGTCACTGTGACATTGAGAAGTTGGTTTTTCAAAAGAATGTAAATATATTGTAATGTCTGCGTCATCTTCAAGGCTGTCTACTCTGAAAGTCTCTTTTCAAAAGAACCTATCAAAAGCCATCCACAGTGCTGCATGTGCACTATGCCCTATCTGTTGCACTCCAAGGAGCTACTTTAAAAAGAGCCTGCCCTGCATGTGTATGTGTCTGTGCTAATTAAAAAACAAGGCACTCTTTAGAGGAGCTGAAAGCATTTCATAGGTCAACCTCCAGCATTGAACTGCATGGCAGGATATTTTCACTAACATGCCGACTTGTTACTAGATTGTATAGGCTTAATAAAACATGTTTTATATCCCTGTTGAAAGTGTAGTTTTTTCAATGATGAAATAAATTATTGAGAGAAACATGCAAGGTCATTTATAAAATACAACAAACAATACAGAATTGCTTTATCTAAACAAGTATACAGATGCTGTATGTAGACAATGGAATGAAGTGTGAACGCAATCCCAGTAGTTGTTGCAGTGAATAGAAAAGTTTCATAATTTATCCCCTAGAACCTTGAGGTCAGAGCATAGAATCCTGAGGTCAGAACATAGAACCCTGAGATCAGAGCATAGAACCTTAAACTGAGAGCATAGAACCCTGAGATCAGAGCATTGAAGCCTGAGGTCAGAGCATAGAACCCTGAGGTCAGAGTAGAGAACCCATAATGTTTTAGAATGAGTCAAGGAGATATACTGTAAGTCCAGTGTTGCTGTACAATATGAATGCAAATATTCTGTTTCAGTAGTGAGACATTATTTTACAAAACGGTGATCCACTTTGTGACCTCCAGGGCACTTCTGGTGTACCAGGACTTCCTGGCGTGATCGGCCGCACAGGGGCCACAGTAAGAATCGCTTTATTATATATTTTGTAACACAAAATACATTTGAATATTTATTGTATCTTAACATGTGTGAGTTTCTTAATCTTAGATTCATGTGTAAAAAAGGATGATGTTCTATTTTCAGGGGCTAATGGGTAGACCTGGGCCAATGGGCCAAATCGGAGGCAAAGGAGACAAAGTAAGGTGTTTTACTATATAAGCCTTCATCTATATAATGTAGGTAGTGTGTATGGCTTACGGGGCTTTACGACTGATTTTAAACTATATGTTTGCTAATTTGCTTTGCAAGTATTCGTGACTCAAAGGCCAGGGAGTATAAGTAACGTTGTAACCGTATGTTGTTCCCCTTAGAATGTAGTTGTATCATACATTTTGATAGATTGGTAAAATGAAAAATAATTTGCCATATAGTTCAACGCTTTTAATTATTGCTATTTGCATTAAAGTGAGTGAAAACAGATCTCTAAGATATATATTTTTGTCAGCGTTGGCAAATGGTACCTTATCATTGGATTACATTGGCAGGATACTGTGCTTGATATGCGTTTCCATTTACACATGTTTAACAATTCCTCTGGTTTGTGTTTGGCAGGGAAATGAAGGACCCTCAGGCAGACAAGGGCTTCCAGGGCCTCCGGTAAGTTCCTCCTGCATCAACGAGAGCCCTCCATTAAGGTCATAGATTATATGTTGCCCTCCATGTTTACTTAAATACATTTTATTGTTATTTTTAAACACATTTAATAATTCTTAAGGCTACAGACTTAAAGCCCCTCATTCAACACAGCTGGCACATTGAACACATTTAATCATCCTGCTTTGCTCAGCACTATGCAAAGATCTTCTTTTCCCACGATAAGTAAGTAAAGGTTAGAGCCAAAACCTTGCCTTGGCATTTCTTTCTAAAATAACCTTCATTGCACTTATATTTTGCTCAGTCGAACAGTATTTAGTGTCACAAGAAACACATAACTGACAAACAGGCACAAATATGATGAAATTGCGGCGACCTGCTCACTGGCATTGAATCTTGCTCGTACCCTTTAAAAGGCCAGTGAGTAAGCACTTCTAAAGACAAATCTATAATTCATCAGCCGTCCCCTTGAACCTTCCGTGCCCCCCCACACCCTGGTCTCATAAACTGCAGTCTGGGAGGACAGGGGATGGCTCAGTGGCCTGAAAAGGGCACAGGCATCCGCTTGCTTCTAAATGAGAACCTTGACTCCTTCTACATTTACAATAGCTGCCCTCTACCAATCTATCAAGGGAAAAACATTCTTTTATGTGCTAATACTACCCAAGAAGACGCGATTACCCAGTTCTCTCTTAATCACTGTGCTCTTTTGTATTTCTGAAATACTCTTGTTTTCTGAATAACCAGTGGCTCAAGGATTATTAAATCCACTCTTCTACGTTTTTCCGCTTTTTTTCACTTTTCACTCTCTCGCACACTCTTTCTCTCTCTTTGTGCATTCACCAAATGAGCTATTGATCTCTCTCATGTAGCGTTTAAGGGCTTAGCACTTTATAACTGCTCCAGACCTACTGTACAGTGTTTCTGTAAAGACCTCTTGGTGCCTAAAACTCACAGAACAGTGAAGAGTATCTGAGAGGAGATTTACTGTTGATTGTGTTTCAGGGTGTACCCTATGTGGAGGGCAATGGGATGAGCAGTCTGTACAAGCTGCAGGTAAAGACTTTTCAAATGACTTCAACTCAGCGATAATGTCATTGTGATCCATTGTATGCACATCACAGGGCCTTCAATCAAATCGGCAGAAAAGAGTCTGTGCTTGACCCACATTGTAAAATATATAGCCATAACATTAAAACAATGTCTTTTCAGAGTGGTGGAGCTATTTTAGGAACCCCTGGAGCTCCTGGTGCTCCGGTAAGCATAATCATCGTTATGCCTGAAGCGAATCCTTTAACAGTGTACTGTGGAGAATCACAAGTACACTGGCACGTTGATACTGTAAGAATCGCAGAATCTGGGAGAGGCGAATAACAAATAACCTGACCAGCCCTCCAACGTTATCTCGACTACTGAGGCTCTATCACAGTCGATCATGTTCATTGAGAGCTGGTGTTTGGTGAAGGCCAAGTGGCTTCCAGACTATCAAACAGGTGTGTCTGACCTGCCCCAGGACACACAACATCATTGATATGTAAAATGGACTTGGAAGTTCAGTTGCCAAACTGAAGTGACCCGATTTGCTTATCAGCTCCCCCTGCTCCGCCTTATCAGACAGTTTATAATCTTGTCCAGTCTCCTGGGAGACATTCATTCACAGGCCCCGCAGGGATCCATCCACCAACAGTAAAAGTGTGGGGGGAAATAGACACTCCAATATCTCTCGTGCACAATGCACATGAGCCACAGCTCAATCTTGAGGAAGCTTCTCCCTGTACTGCATCCATTACAGGCCAATAGCTCAGAAAGCATCTTCATCAGTGTTAATAGGGACAAGAGGCCCAATGTATCAATATTCCTTTTTGTGTATAAAATGTGGAAATGCTTTACTGAAAATGTAAACATGCATGAACAGTGTTTGTTAAGCATGTGTGATAGCCAGACTGGATTATATGATCCTGATCATTTTAAATACCGCTTGAGAAAGACCACACAGTCTTTGCAGTGTCATATAATATTATGTAAGCATGATTTACAGAGAGAAATTGTGAGACAAGAGGAGCAATAATGAATGCTATACATTATGGTGACAGCAACATACAGTACCCACATGTCATTTCAGACTATATTTATGATTTCTACAGTAGCAGTTGTCTCATTCATGGGAGTAATCTGTCCTTTTTCTCTCTCTTGTCTAAGGGTCCCAAAGGAGACGAAGGACTTGCAGTGAGTAGAAGCTTTTCATTCTGGAATATATATTTTATGAAGTATTTGTCTATTTCTTTGTGCTGCCCAAAACATAGAGAAGTCAGAGTTTCATGTTGCTTTCTATCATTGTCTCTGTGGTTCTCTACAGCATAAGTCAATACACCCTCAAGCATGAACACTTAACCACTCGCAGGAGAACTCCAAAACACAGCGAAAAAATGATCATCTCTCCTGCAAATATGAAACCTCTGTACCATATTGGGGAGCCAGTGGGAACCTATGAACTCTTTCTGCACCTCAAATGCCCCCCCCCATACTGATGCCCAAAAACAGTCCACGCAGACATGGAAACAATTCTACGCCATCAACTTGAATTCTTTATTCTCACGGGGCCAATTGCATTTTTTATTGTTTTGTTGCACAGTGATTTTTCACCAGGATGTTAATTTGACATTTTAATAAATTGTGTGAGCGGCTTCAGTGCTGTGGTGGAATTGCCCCAATCTGTCTCACAGCTGATCCTCTGGCTGGCCCACTCTCCCCTTAGTCGCACTCGCTTATTCATGACAATCTACATGTGTGACAATTACCTGCACAATCCGTCTATGTCAGCACCGGTTGCCCTTCCATTCTGTGTAATGGCATTTCTCCATGGCAGCTTGAGCAAGATGAGGTAGATAGAGGCCATCACTTGCACGAGCACTAGGAATGGGTCTCTATTTTTAGTGCAGAAAGCAAGTCTGATTCTGATTGTCAAATGGTGCTCTTTTCTATCCGGTCTATAGCCTCCAAGCTGTGACAGCATGCGTCATAGGTCATATGTTATAATACACTCAGGTCAAAGTATCGTCCTCATAGGATTATCTTCATATTGACACACGAAAGGTTGTACTAATACGTCACAGAGAATATCAAGAGGCGAGATGGAAATGTGCATTTACTTGCCTTTATGTCACTTTGATCTACAGTATATGTGCTTGTTTAATGTTTACTGACAGCCTCATTAGGATTTCATTTACCTCCCAGTAGCTCATCACCAAACAGACAAAAAATAGCATAATTCTTGATTGCAAACAGGGGGAACTACCAGCCCTCAGTCGATAGCAGTAGAGACTTATTGTGTCTTGACACAAGCCGGTGGTGTGCTTTTCTCTCATAGGGGGAACCAGGGGCAATGGGATTACCCGGGCTTGAAGGGCTACCCGGTGCCAAGGTAAGCAACAGTATCGGTCCAGAGAAATGTCTCATGATCTGCCATGACCTAACCTGATTACATAGTGAGGGAAAGTGCTTTCGCTCCACTTCTTCTCATTACAGAGCATTTAAAGATTTTATTTCTGAAACGAGATATCCAGCTACAAAACTATTTAAAAAAAGCTGTGTGAAAGTGATACACAATATGGGTGCCTGTTGTAGTTATGAGTCAACTTCACCTGTTTTTATATATATTGACTGAAGGAATTTCAGGTTTTAGATCTCTAAACTTGCTATGCAGTAATACCACAGCCATTTGGAGCCCAAGCATTCATGTTATTGGTCACCATCTGCACAATTACAAAGCTAGTCCTGCACGCAACCTCCTACAGCTGCATTTGTTTGGAAAAGTTGCCGCTGATTGACAGTGTGTGACTGTGCGTGTTCAGGGGTGGAACGTTTCAGTTTATGTGACATTCAGAGTAATTCATCCTTTAGGGGAACACTGTCAAAGTAGTGACATATGCAAAGTGTTTGCCTTTGAAATGTGAAGACTTAAGGAGGTTGTTTATCATAACTCCCTATTTGTGATATTTCTAAGTAGAAACTTGTGTTTTAAGGTGTTAAAGGCTATCCGCATTGCATTTGTCCAAACAGTGAGAAATCCTGGGAATGTCCATCATACCCAGTTTTAGGCAGTTTCTGACATCACTCTCTATGTGTCTGCTTGACAATGATTTATGTGTATTCTTTATGTCATGCATTTTTCATTTATCTGACACTACTGCAATGTTTCCTTCAGGGTGATAATGGTTTGCCTGGTCTACCTGGGATACAAGGTCCTCCAGTAAGTATTTTTTGGAGGATAATTTACTCCAACTCACACTCCTCCTTGCTCTGGGTTGTTGAAGTCTGCTGCTGGCAACAATTCGATGATGTTTCACAAAGCACACAGCAGAAGTGCCATAACACAACACCACGTTTGTTAATAACTCGGACATATACCTGTGGTCTGTTCAGTGGATTTCCTGTGAAGCTATAGTAAACGGATTGGTATATTATGAACGGGAGGCTGCAGAGGTGCTGTAGATAGGACACCATTGAGGACCTGTCAAACGCGGCCTGTTCTCTTCCTATGTTGTGATTGACAGGGGAAGCCCAGTCCTCGTGGAGAGCCAGGGATCCCAGGAGAGCCGGTGAGCCTCAGCCTCTAACTCTCTTTGAGCTGTCAATCCACGTGTCATTCCTTTGTCACCACAGACTGACACATCGGCTGTCTCTGTTCTCTGACAGGGTGAGAGGGGGCCGCTCGGAGAGACAGGTTTCCCAGGGCCCGAGGGACCCCAAGGTGTTGCTGTAAGGATGCTTCATGAATTCTGTTGCTTTATTCCTATAAAATCACGACTAGCTGTTGCAACAGCACCTTTCCGGTAATGTCCAGTCTGCAAATACATTTGAATAACACACTGCTCCAGGTGGTTTTACCAATATATGAGAGAGAAAGACAATATGGATAAATATGTATGTTCGCGATCACTGGTCCTGTAGATGATTACAACCCTCTATATAATTACCATCAGAGATGGTTTCTGTAATTTTCCTTGTAAGCGCACAATGGAACAGTGTTCGCACAGCAATCAGGATCATTATCCCTTGGTTGAGATATCTCATTAACTGTGGAGATTACTAGGAGTGCAACAGTGCTGATCCAATCGAAGGTGGGAGCTGATATAAAATGTCTTTGTTTGTGTTGCACTCCTTGAGCAGGGGAGATCTGGAAAAGATGGAACTCCGGGACACAAGGTGAGTTGTGCGAACACGTTGCAAATCCCCTTATAGAAAGTGCTTTACATCAGCCGAGCTGCGGAAAGATGGCACAGCAGATTTTTATCCCCCCCTTCTAACTACAGCATCCTGAGTGCATTAAACCTATTTGCATATTTGAGATTTTAATGATTAAAAACTAAATGAAATGCTGCAGATTTAAGGCGTTGTTGACTTTTAGTCTTTTTACACTAATTATAGAGTTAATGCTTTCAGGCAATGATAAAATGTTTGTAATAGAGGCCAGTAGACACTTAGATTAAATATGCATTTTCCTGCCTGATGAACCTGGCTAAAATTGAAACAAATGCTGCTTTTTGGTGACTAATCAAATATATTATACACTATTTACACAGACTCACACAGAATGGGCTCACAGCGTGCAGAAAAGATCTGCTTTGAATAGCCATTACTAACACATTATCCAGTCTAATATCTAAGTGGTTTGACTGTGCTTTTTTGCTCTCTGATTCACAAGATGTGTTGCACCTTAATTAAACAACCCCAACAGTTCATTGTTTGCCTATTATTTTTAGTTAATATTCTTCCACCAAAATATCAGCATTGCATAAAGCCCTTATAGCGCTTTGCCCTCATGTCTTTCTGCAATAGTGCCTGACTTTTTGGTGGGGCAACAGTGCCATCTAGCAGGTGGCTTTGCTCCTCCTCCCAGACTCCTTGCTCACTGCTTTTAGGTTTAATATAATGCTCAGGGAAGCACATTTCAGTGGGCAAGATGATAGATTTAAGCCTCCCATCAGGCATTGGGGAATACAGAGTACTGCAGATTAAAGCAGGCAGGGGAGAATGGCATCACAAAGAGATGCCCGTTTTAAAACCACATCATGCCAGATTGTCTTTTGCATGGCTCCTGTAATCCAGCAGGAAATTGATACAAAGACGCTCCCAGGGGTATTGCTGAGAGCACGGTAAAGAGAAGCAATGAGGAGTGACAGGGAGGGATTGGGAGACACAAGATGTTGTGACATGAAGCCAGAGACAGGTACTTTCTCTCCCAGCTCCCCCATACAGTAAAGACAGCTGGTGGGAAAGCAGGCTCTTCACAAACAAAATCAGGAGTGATGCAGAGAAGCCGTGACATTGCAGAAGGTGAACCACTGTACAGGGAGATATTATACAAGCACATGAGCTGAGTAAGAAGCAATCAATGCACAGTTATATGAAATGTGTACAGTTCTCAAAGTCAAGTAATTCAGGAAAAGCTTGCTCACAGCTTTTTCTTCAGGCAGCAGAACATAAACATCTAGAGTTGATATGAGCCAAACGCCAATATGCGAGTTTAAATACTATAAATATCTGCTTAATATGTACAGATTATAATAATGGAGTATTATGCATGTCCCTGGATGTTACTGAACATCAATACTTTGTGTGGGTGAAAAGCTTCGAGGTCAGCTTCATTTATTTTTCTAATAATTTAGTTATTACTTCTTTACCTTTCTCAGATGGCAACAATGCCTTAAAACATGTGTATCTGCTTTTTCTAAGGGATCTTCAGGTGCAACAGGGGACAGAGGATCCAAAGGAGAACGTGTAAGCAGCATTATTCCTGTTTTCCTAAAAAGAAGCTTGTGACTCAGACTATAATGCACCAAAAAGGTTTTGATGAATTGTAATGAAAGTCTTCACTTAAGCACAAACACGACTAATCCCCACAAGCACGTAAGCGCTAGATAAAGGCATTTAACGCTCAGTGCAGTTTCCTATTGTATTTGCAAGGCAACATTAAACAGCTCTGTCACACTCACGCACTAATCTTTTGCAAATAGAGAATGCAAAAGGAGGCTTTTAGCTTTATAGTTGGCAACATAACCTCAGGGCAGGTGACTGGCTGGAAACAGATGCCAGTGTCAAGTTGTTAAGCATGTTAACAGTTAAGTAATACAGCTGTGTAGGATGGAGAATAGTGACTGTGGTGCAGTTTATGCCAGGAAATGCGTTTTCTTTCATTGTTATCCTGTAGAACTCAATGGTTTGGCCAGTACTACCATGATACAAAGCTGAAAGATGTCTGGGCTTCTTCACTGCAGGGTGATCCAGGGATTCCTGGAGAAAGAGGTGTTCAAGGCGAGAGAGGTCGCGGCGGGGATTCTGGCCCGATCGGACGGATTGGACCACCAGGTCAAAAAGGAGATAGTGGCCCTCCAGGAAATTTGGAGAATGTAAACCTCTTGGTAAGTTGTATATTTGCACATACCTCCGATAGCAAGAAGAGTACCCCCGCCTCTACCTTGCCAGATGATTAAAACCTTCCAGCCTCCTTTCCTGAGCTTGTGTAACTATTTCAGTTCTCGTTCCCTGTATGGAAAATGATGCAGCTACAGATTTCTGCATGAAACATCAAACAAGGCTGTGCAAGGGAGGTTGCTGTTCTCTTTCTGCTCAACGCTTCCCACTCCACAACCAGGCCCAACGTAAGGTCAGAGAGGGAGGAATATGGAGACAGATAAAAAGACAGAGATATGTGGGCGTGCCTAGAGCTCTGCGGAGCAGTGAAAACACCTCCGTGTGTCACAGGCATTTTACACATGCTGTACGCAGCGGTTACATAACATTCACATCAGTGATGGAAACTGTTAGGAAGTATTAAAGATTCACGGCTACTATTGTTTGCCATGGTTAACCTGGAAAGCTGACGATGTTTGAGTGGCAGAGCATATGTTTTTATATATTTAGAGGCATACAGAGCCAGTATGAAAAGTTACATTTGACATTGTAGGCAGAGACTCTGTTTTATACCGAGCTTGATTTAAGGTACAGATGTGATATTATAATGCAAGGTAGTATTTTGCGGAATAGTGTTACTCCCTGAACCCAAAAGCACAAATTCAGAAGCAGCTGAGCTTCCAAAATCCTTTTAATCAGTCCGAAAAACAAACAGGAATCACAAACCGGGCAGGCGAAACAGCTGAGGGATAAGCAATAACTTCAACCAGTAATCAGGCAGGCAGAATAAAAAAAAATCTGGCAGAGGGTTAAAAGAATGAGTGGCTGATGAGGATAGTGAGGTCCAGGTGTGAACAAGGGCAGGTCGGCTCAGGTGAGAGGACTGCGGTGACTGCAGGGCAGATGAGGTAACGGCAGTAGAGTCAAAGCTCTTATTTCTGCTCTGAGGAGCGAGGAAGGATCGAAGAGGAGCCATGAGCGATGCACGAGAGCAGCCTTCCAGGAAGTGTTTTTAGTGGCCGATTGTTCATCGGTTATTTGATTGGACGTTGCAGCTGATCAGATTTATCTGATTGTTCTCAATCTCTACAGGGAGAAAACATCTCTACTCTGACAGTGATGATAGCTGTGTCTTTATTAGTATAAGTACAATGATGATAACTATGTCTTTATTAGTATAAGTAAAGTGGTCAAAAGTCTCTCCAGCTGTTAAAGCCGACTGACAGCTGATCCAGCTGTGATCAGCAGCCGCCGTCATCAGAAACACACGTTGCTTCACGTGACGCTTTAGAGGAAAGGACGTCTCATTTCTCTTAAAACATGTTTCCTCGAGGCTCGGGATGCAATTAAGAGACTTGGGATGTACCCTTAGTGATCAGGCAGGTGAGCACAGCGAAGAAAGCATGAACTATAGAACATTTAAAAGTGAACTTGTGACAGAAGATTTAGAAAAGAACCAGCAGTAATCTCTCCTCCTCGTTACACAGATGGGTTTCAATTGTAGTGGAGGTCTTTGAGTTGAAAAAGCTACCTCGCCTGTATCTCCTCTGCAGCCAATTCACTGTGAATAAAAGACTGTATTCTTCTACACTGCACACACAGGGTAATCCCAGCTTCATGGAAGAATTAAAAATGTTCATCAGAAACGAAGTACTGAGGGTCTTTGAAGGTAATGATTCTTCCAAATTATGTTTTTTTTAATGTATTGTGCATTTGTTTATGCGTTCTGCATTCTGAATGTAAATTTTTCTTTTTCTCAACTCGTAGAGAAGCTATCGAGCGCTGCCACTGTGCAGAAGACACCTGCAGGGATCTTAGCTTCAAAAGTCCATGGGCCTCCAGGACCTCCTGGAAAAGACGGATTACCAGGAACGCCAGGACAGCCCGGACCTCCTGGTCCTCATGGTAAGAGCTCAGGCTGCCAGACTGAACGGCTGGATGTTCACTCCATCCTGGGAGAATAACTACTTCTGTTAAAATATGAATTCCAAATAAATACACCAATCAGTCCAACTATGTGCTGTACCACACATATTTAAAGCAGGCAGCCTTTACTACTGCATACACAGAGCGGCAGGTTGACATGAACCCCAACATCCTTCAGTTAAATTTGTTTTTCTGCACATAAAGAGTTGGTTTGGAGCTGGATTGGGGTGGGGGAATCAGTATAGGTTGACGCATGTATTTCGTAGGGATTCATGGGTATTTTTCTCTTGCCGTATATCAATGCAGACTGAGGGTCGGGCAGCAGAGGAAAGGCCAGGAGTGTGGTGCACAGCGGCTCTCTTGGAAATATGAAGACAAATGAAGAATTGACTGTGAATAAGAGACAGTATTATCAATGTGGACAGGAAAGAGCCCCAGTATTGATATCTCACTCCAGGAAATAAAGCTTCTAAAGTAGAAAAGGAGCATAGTCAGGAAAGAGGGTGGACGTTCGTTATCAAACTGATACAACTTTCTGCCTGCCTACAGCACTAATGGTTTGCTGGTCAGGCTTTATACCTCAAACTTTGAATTGTATTGTGTCCGCAGCAGAACTACGGTGTCTTAACTTTTGAAGAGGAGGAGTGTGTTACGCGTTGGTGCAGATCAAAGCACCCCTGCATTGGCCTTTCTCTTTGTATCTACCTCACATCATTCAAGACCATTTACATTTTTAATCCACTGCTATAATATAAAATGCTGCTTTCATTCATGAATAATGTAGTTAAAGTAGGCAACTACTCAACTATGCATATGTGTGCTGTGATAATACTATTTGCATTACACATGTCTTTTAGATTTGCTTGTTTTGTTTTTTTAATGCTTTCAAAGAGTGTTTTATAGGTGATTCTTAATGCAGCTTTGCAATAAATATGTATTGAAAACAAAGAGGAAAGTTTTTTTTTCCCTTGATAAATCAAAAATTCCACAACTTCTTAATTCTTTCTTTGTTGACTTGTGCCTCCACGCAGCTGGGGACAGAGTTTGGGTAATATTTCCTCATTATTTCTCGTCATCCTCTGCTGGAGACTGTGCTCCTCTGGAATATCCAACTTGACTTGTTCTCCAATACGCCAAAATGAATTGTTTATGGAGAAAAATAACCCCTCTGTTGAATCCTTTTTTTTTTCTCCACGTGGTTTGACTTCACATGGCTGAAAGTCTCAAGCTGTTAGAGAACAATACCCATAAGGGCACATGCTGAAGAGCATAATTTATTTTGTGTTGTTTTTTTTCCCTCCCCTGTGTTGTAATTGAGGCTTATTTATCATTCTATTCATCTTTTATTTTTGAGCGCGCAATGAAAAGACTCACTGATGTTAGTTATGGGGGTTTAAGTGCATTTCATTATTACAGCTATTTGTTGTTTTAACATTTTGTTGTTTTATATATTTTGGTGCATTCTGTATTATTTATTAATACTAACTAAAACAAAGTGTCTGTTATTATATCATGTTATAAGCTCTGTTTCGTGCTGGAAAATATCAGTAAATATTCCACAGTAATTGGTCTTTGATGGAACAGCAGCTCAAATAAAGGTTTTTGTAAGGCATAGCATGAATATTTAGATGTTGCTGTTATTGCTATTTACAACAGTGTACAACAGGTGCAGGACTGCAATCATATCAATCAAGCATGGAAAACCACTCTGTGGCAATATTATTTTCCATTAACGTATTTTGTCCATTAGTGCCCCAAGAAAAATATTGCTTTCTACCAAGTGCAGACCCAGAGTGGCATTTTAGATTCATCAGAGTGCATAAACCACCCAACCTTATTGCCCTGTGTGCTATTCAGTATTTTTTTGCTTAAGGTACAGGGCTATTTTCTCCATGGATCGTCTCCTCCTGAATGAATGCCCCAGGCTCTGTGAGTGTTGAAAGAAGTCTCATTATCGGGGCAATGTGTAGCCAGACCCTCTCTCTTTGAAACTCAGTTTCGGCGCATTCATAAGCCTTTTTTTTCTTAGCTTTTCTCTGACTTGTAAGCGTTGAAGCGTTTCCCCTTTGGGCCAGGCGGTGCGGTGCTTGATACTCCTGTCAATGTTTTTGATGCACTCAATGCAACCACTGGTCCTGAGACTCCATTACTTTAAGTGCCTCATGGGGAAATATTTTCACAGCCCCTCAAATTCTTCCGTGTATGCCGCTGTTTTGAACTGTAAAGACTCGCAGGCTTTGCATGGAGTGAGAAACCTTTGAATAACGTGTGTGTGTGTGTGTGTGTGTGTGAGCATATTGTTACAAGCAATGCTCTTGTTGCTCCGACTTGAACATAAGTGTAAATGCTTTAATGTTGTTTTACTCCTCAGCCTTTCTTTGACAGACTTGAGCATGTCCTTGTGTTCATCTCTGCTTGTTCTTTCACATTAGAGGTGATCATGCAGCAGCCGATCCCCATCATAGAAAAGACACCATTTCAACAACAGATATAGTTTGCCCTGTGGTCAAACAGAAAAAATGCGTTATGATCAAGTTAATGTCTTATCCAGTGTGCTACAGGTCTTGGTTTAGTTTTCATTATTAGACGTGATAGTTTTCTGCATCTGTTTGTTTTCTATGGAATGAAAAATCGTTTTACTCTCTGAATGCCTTTCGTGACCCACATATCTGACCTGCGATTGAAAAAAAAAATATATAGTTTTCTTCAAAGACATGCACTTGTGTCCCTATTGTTGACTGAAAGCTGTACAAGCGCACAACGCCTCCTTCTTGGAACACTAACTTAAAGATGGATAGTGTGATGATTGACATTTGGACAGGATATCTGTACGTCTTTCATTATTCAGAGGTTTGGGATTGAAACTTGGAATCCAGAATAGTTTCTACATCAAGCTGCTTTTCTCAACAACAAAAAGTACAGACTCGATGCCTGACCTTGCCATTGTATTGATGATATATCATCAAGAAGCGAATGAAGCTGTTTGAGTCCCCGGACAGATATAAAGGTTGAAGCGAATCCGTGTCTTGACAGTTTGATTTCAACATGTACTGACATTTGCACTAATCGTACTAATTGTGCCAACACGCTCCGTAAACATGACAGCGCACACCTTTACTTCATCTCCTGCTACACTATGTTTTGCTCAACCTGAGTTTTGTGTCTGTCCTCAGGGTACAGGGGTCAGAAAGGAGAACGAGGTCAGCTTGGTCTGGGGTTACCAGGAGACCCAGGAGACCCAGGATCCAAGGGGCCAGCAGGTAAGGGGCTCTTTAGCAAGTTGTAATACATGTATTTGAAGTATGTGGTCAAAGAGAGGCTTGAGCTATTGGTTGAGCGAATACGTAGAAAGTAGAATGGAATGAGTAATAAAGTGGAAATTGTACCTCAAAGAGGTACAGAATGCTGTTTGCCAGCAACATGCATCAGTGAAGACGATGGTGGACTGGTGTGTCATGTTTTTTTGTTTTGTTTATTGGAGATTTTTCCTTAATCGCATACGCTATTGATATAACTATTAACTTAAACTGCACCCATTACTGTGTAGATTAACAATGGATCAAATGTGTGTCGAGTGAAATAGGTCATTGATTGAGTTGAACCCACAGAGACGTTGGTGAACGCGGAGGAGCAATATGCTGCTAATTGGAGATTTATTTTCTCAGGAGTAGGTGACCAAACCAAAGTTAAAAAGAGTGAGAATATTGCACTTATTTTCATCAGGTGGAAACATACCAAACGAATGTTACTATGTATTTTCTGTAAGATATCAATGTTTTTACAGCTTATTGTGCTGCCTGTCGGTGGCAAAAAAAAAAGATGTTTATCTTTGTTAAATCCCAATTCTAAGCCTTGTATTCCAACAGTATTCAAAGTTTAAAGATAACATGATTTCAAGGATTTCAAGATATTTTTGAACGGCCACTCAACCACTCAATAACCATCAGCCATAGTAAAACATAAGGGAGTGCAGTATTTGTACCTATATGAAATAGAACATGCTTCAATTTGACCAAATGTGTCACAGAACTGACGGCACTGCATTGCCCTCGTCCACATCTACGGCCAGCGAAGGGCGGCGGGAAGTTTAGCTTATCTCACTGAGGTGTTTGAGAACTTTGGTTGTGTCAAGTCTCAAACCTCACATTCTATTTCAGCCATCATTATAATCTCAGCATGTCGGAGTTAAACACAACTCCCTGATGACATTATGTTTCCTAAACATTCTCAACAGAGGACAAAATGCTGCAATGACGGAGCAATGACGTCATTTCTGTTTAGTAAAAGCTCAACTTGGTGTTGTCCTCATCAAAAGTTCCACTGAACACAACCAAAGATGTCAGCTTGTCCTCTGCTCCTGTGAGCTAAAAAATAACTCCCTGCACCCCGGTGGAGCGAAGAGAAGTGGGATTACCACTTGACTTTCAGCCTGACAGGAGTATACCACTGAACCTAAAGACACTCCTCCAACTATGTATGTGTATAATGCATGTGTAGGGCAAAGGGAACTTGGCTGTAGCTTCTATTTAAAGGACAAATGGCGGCTGTTAAAAGACATCTTCTCCAGGAGCACGAGGTGATTGGAGGCACCTTTGGCACAACTGGCAGGGTTAGACTTCAGCTGGCTCTGGGAAATAATTTAAAAGTTGAACAAACTGCCAGTGTCTGGCCACGGCTTTGGCTCACTTCCTACCGTCCCTCTTCATCATTTTTATCAGCCAAACTTTCTGTCACTTGGCCATTATAATGAGCTTGTACCCCTTGAGTTCCACATAGAGCAGGCTCCCCCTGGACCACGAGGTTCATGGAGACTGCGACATAAAAGTCACATACAGGAGATTTTTCAGTGTTGTTGGTTCTCATTACGACGTGACATCTCTGGCGACAAGACCGGGAGCGTCTCGGTGAATGAAAACTGCTCTAATATCCGTGAGCATGACCACCGTTGGCTCTCGCTGTCTTTTTCCTCAACTCTTTGTTCCCCCGGTATAGCCTGGGTGGTGCTGAAGCTGTGCTCGCCTGCAGTGCATTAACTCTGTGCTCTAGCTAATTAGCAGAGTTGAGCTAGTAGCTGTAAGTAGCCAGCGAGACCCAGGGGAGGGGGGCTTTTTTTTTTAGAATGATTGTGCACCTTTGCTCTGCTACCACCACAGTGCTGTGAACAGTTTGTGTGTGAGCAGTTAAGTAGGAGATGGATGTGGCAGTAATGAAAAGGGCATGTTGTGTTTTCAGAGGGAGGAAAAGGACAAGGCTGTACTTGCAATTCTTTTCGTATAAACTGTAGAGGAGACAGGGCTCCCCCGAGCCGGCACTGGTCTGACTGATGTAATGGAGAGATTTTTTTTTTTTGCTGTGGAGAGATTTTTTTTTTTTATCGCCGCATGTGTCATGTGTTGCATGGACAGTGTATGTGGACCGCTTTGCCGCTTCAGCAAGCTGTTCGGTAACGTGAGATACTAATGTCTCATCTGCCGCGATGACCTCGCCATATTGGAGAGTGAGGAAATGTACTTTGCCTGTCCTTCATTCTCATTACAGTGAAATTAAAGAATGGGTTAATTAACTCCACCAGGAAGATCACGTGATCGGTCGCATGTGTTTCATACAGTACATGAGTCCGTGAGAGAGTGTCCACCTGCTGCAGCGAACTGTGTGTGTGTGTGTGTGTGTGTGTGTGTGTGTGTGTGTGTGTGTGTGTGTGTGTGTGTGTGTGTGTGTGTGTGCGTGTGTGTGTGTGTGTGTGTGTGTCATTCAAGGTTAACAGAATACAGCAGTTTTCGTTGGAGACACACCTGGCAGAGTTCTGCACCTTTCTAGTTGTAAATGAGATAAGCATTTTAAAAGTGCTTGTTGGTGGGAAACGATAGCTGTTGTTAAGGGGAAATGGTAGAATATGTTTTCCACGCATTTCAATAACGTCAAACAGCCTGACCGATTGTAAAAATCAACTCGCCACTATTCTTTGGTGGAAAAACTGCGTAATGGTGACCTTATTAAATGACCTCAGACCTACTTTGGCATTTCTATATTTACTATATATACTATATAGACATTTCTTCTTACTTATCCACCAACACACACCAATCACAATATTTCTGCAATGTCGGCTGTTGTATCAACCTGATTTATCAGTAGCTCTACTAAAAATATATGAGGTGGCTATAAAGCATACTGTAGACTTTTGGATTAAAACCACTCATATATAATATACCATATACTTTCATGCAATCACCCTACTGAAATATGATGAAGTGCAGCCCGGCGCACAAATTAATAATGACTCATTCTCTGTCAAGGCCCTCCTGGGAACACTACTCCGGGCCCTCCTGGCTCTCCGGGGCCCCGTGGATCTCCTGGGACGTGTGACCCCAGTGACTGTCTCCTTCCAGCTCTTTGAACCCAGCAGAGCGGGTTACAGGACAGAAAGTCGGCCTCGCTGTATGTAAACTGCTTCCTCAGCTCTGGTTTATCGGACTGACTCACAACTGACCTCTTTTGATCACTTTACAATAACAGTTGGATGCAGTCAGGATTATTCTTTGATGGGTTTTGTTTTGAATGGAAAAGAAAACCTTTTCAGTTTATTTTCTTTGTTGCAATGCTGTACTTTCAAGGTATGTCTTGCTTTCACATGCCCTACTGTTATGTAATGCATTCCTTGTCAACTCTCATTATGTCTTTCAAGACCATGAAATTACTTTGTTTCATCATGTTCAGTTCTGTCAAAAGAACATGATCTTAATAATTTGTTTGCCTCCTTAATGGGCATGCCTTTTCCCTCTTCTGTTCTTATTCAGATAAGCCAATGTGCTGGCAGAAGGTACATCTCACATCTGTGTGTGTGTGTGTGTGTGTGTGTGTGTGTGTGTGTGTGTGTGTGTGTGTGTGTGTGTGTGTGTGTGTGTGTGTGTGTGTGTGTGTGTGTGTGTGTGTGTGAGAGAGAGAGAAACAGAGCAAGAAAGAGATTAACTGAATTAATATACTTGTTTCATGTCGAGGTGTGAGAATGTTTTTGATTTTTTTTAAACTCCTTATGCAACCAAAGTGCATCAGATGTGTCTGATAGGGAAATTATTTATTGGAAGTGTGTTCTTCAAGGAGGTACGTAAAGATGGTAATAATAATAGTAGTAAATGTAGCATGGATATTCAGTAATATTATGACTAGAAGTTGGATTAATACATTTCTGGATTACTGAGAGTTGTATGAATTATCACTGGCACATTTGCAATGTGCATGATGATAACCTTTTCTGTATAATCATTGACACAGATGTCACATCTATAGGTTACGCGTAAAACTGACCGCCACATCTTTTGTACAAAAACCTACAACTCGTACTTTTTGTCTGAAACTATGTAATACATTGAGGGCAGATTTGAAGAATGTACTTAAATGTTGTGTTTATTTAATGAGTGTGACGTGACCTCACATTCGCCTTTCCTGTTGGTTTATTCTGAAGATAAGTTGATCGAGTGATTGTGCTTTTTCTTTTTTTTCTTCCTGTCTAATGGGGCCTGTAATGGGACCTGACATTATAATTACATGAGCAAGTTGTCATTGTAATGATCTGATAAGGTTCTCACTTCTATTATCAGTGTGTGTGTGTGTGTGTGTGTGTGTGTGTGTGTGTGTGTGTGTGTGTGTGTGTGTGTGTGTGTGTGTGTGTGTGTGTGTGTGTGTGTGTGTGTGTGTGCGTGCGTGTGAGATGGTGATTAATAACATTTACTGGTTTACATAGTGTTGTGTATGATGATTCCTCTGGTTTATTTGTATATTTTTGATTTTTAGCCACAAAAATGGAAATCGGACTACTACACTACAACTTCAGATGTTTTCTTTTGGTTAAACATGTGCTCATTATTGTACTTGAACTGTCTCATTGTTTTCACAGTATCAAGGTCTACATCCTGGTTATTCACTCACTGACCAGCACTGTGTGTCACTGTGTATTGTCTCGCAGTTTGGATTTATTTATTTGCTTTAAGAGGTTTTAAAGCCATTTTTAATGCTTTCAACTAATTTCAGAAGGTTTTGTCAACTTTACCTAAACAGCTCAGTACAATGGGAATTAAAGACGAGCATTCAAACTTTATATTTATATCAATTCTCAGTTTGAAGATTTTTAAGAAAAAGTGTTTTCATCCAAAAAGTTAACTTTATAATCACATTAAAAATTGAACTTTTCTATATTTTCTGCAAGCTTTCCTTTTGAGCGCTGTCTAATGAGAGTTTTGACTCAAAGGCTTTAATTTTACTTTCCGTTTGAAAGATTCTGTGGGTGTATCTGACATTTTGTGACGTTAAAAACTTGGTTCTTTCTGTATATCATCCCTGAAGATCTGTTTGACACTTTTTTTAGTTCATCATACTTAACATCATAAAAAGTCATCAGGCTTCTTTTACGCATAGGAATTAAGAGTGACATCAGTTTCCTCAGCATGCAGGCTTGGTTTTATCTCTGCTAGGTTTTATCCGTGTGAATGAATCAAATGTCCGCTGCCTTCATTTGTGAGTTTAAAGAGCCCCCTGCTGGACATGCAGCATTTATTTTCTCATTGCTTGTAATGTGAATGGAAAACAATCTTTCTTTGGGTTATGGGCGACATAACATCCCCCTCCTTCTCTTGGCTTCTGCCCTTTCATCATGCCAATTTAATATTCGGTTTAATGGCTTCCCCTTGGAGACCATAACGCCGACCTTGACCAAATCAAATGTGGCAGCATCAGTAGAATAATGTGATCTTAACTTTTTGGTGTACTGATGAGAGCAACTCGTATATTTAATTTAGCTTGAATTGATAATAATGATTAATGACTTCAATTTAGCTAAATGATAACTATGATGGCACCGCCTACTTTACGAGCAATTTGGTGCCAGACATTTTTACATCGCTCCGAGTTAAAACCCATTTATTCTAAGTGTAAAATGTGAAATGAAAGCAAACTCAAAAGATGGAGGTTGAGGCATCCTTCAAATAAAGTGCTATTAAACATCCAAAGATAGGCTTGTCAAATAATGCAAAAGTCCTTTAAAACAATATACGTTTTATACATCCGCATTATTTATTTTATTTTTTTACAGTAATTTAAGTTGATCCTGTTGCAACATATAATCTAATTTTGTAAATAAGCTTGTAATGAGGGGGTCCCTCGGATTATAAACGCCTGCTGCTCTCCCTGTAACTCCTCTCTGCTCCTCTATAAGCTCACGTCCTGCTGTGGGACACGAATGTGTGTTTTTGAAAGTCTTTGTTTTGTTTAATATCTACCTCAGTCTTGGTTTACCACATGTCTACATGATGAGCTAATTTAGAGAGAGAAAATTATACCACACGATAATACCACACAAACAGAAAAAAGTCATTGACACCTCATTTGCATGTAGAAACAGTCCTGGATGTCGACATCAGAATACTGCAAGACGACTTCCTGGACTCTTGATAAAGGATGGAGGGGGCAGTAACAATCCTGTCGTGAACGATGATCTGGTGTGTATGTGGTTACCAGGTATCAGAGGTTATATTTTACACCTTTCTTTGCTGCATCTTTTATTTCCACCTGTTAATGGCACCTGCCTTACATGTGTGCAATAAATGGGATTCCGTGCTTTATTTCCTGTGTTCTCGTGTTGTGTTTTTGGGCACTAACACAGTCTCGCTTACAAGTTTCATGCAAGAAGAAGTAAAACGTATTTTATGATACACTGTGTGTGCTGAACAGCAGTTAATGTTGGAATATTAAGTTAGTGTTTACAAAATGAACTCCTTAAGGACCCACGGTGTCACAGGTGTCGCACGTCCTTTAAGTGTTCTGGAAAGTTCCATATACAGCTTCATCCTTGATTTTAACTCATGAAGTCCCAAAGTGACACCTACTGAACATCTTGGTGGGTCATGTGACAGGGTCATGTGATTTTGTGTTCCCATAACAACCTTTCCAAAATGGCTGATCCAGGTTGCGACAGATCTGAAGAAAATGCTAAATTTAAAAAGCTTGTTTTTCATTGTTAAAGGTAATATTTACCCATTTTAAGAATTATAATGCTTAATTAACATGTCCTTTTAATGTATTGAACCTGCTGTGAGCACATTTCTTGAAGAAACTGATATAAAACAAATCAGATAAAAATCGTTGTGACACATACGTCACATCGGGACGTTAACCTAAAAATTGCCCGAAGAACCCAGTGTGACATACATATATGCACAATGCGAAAAATAATTATGATCTGCTCAGTTAATTTGGCTGATTCAATAATATTTAGCTAACATAATTTTGATTGTTCAATCCAAAGCATATTAAAACAAATAAAAAGTAAAAAATCATGTTGTAATTATGTAGTTATTAATACCATGTTTTTACCATTAAAGCCCAATGTGACATACATTTCAAATGTTTAACACTATTTTAAAAATAATGTCAGAAATGTGTTCTACGTGGTCTATTTAGTCTGGATTATGTCCCCCATAATTTGGAGAAATGGGCCCAGGTTCTTATGGGTTAAGAAGTTACATCATGTGTCTCATCAGTTGTCTTTAAAATGGAAGAAAGTTTATTAAACAGGAATGAAAATGAAAATACATGTTTAAATGCTATTCTGATTGCCATTTTTGAGTTTCAAAGTTGATACTTGACCTTGGAAACAGCTTTTGACAAAAACAATCTTGATAAAGATACATTTAAAACTGGACATTTCCCATCAAATGATCTGCGTCAGATAATGGTGATTGCCCAGTTGTCATGAAAATGTAGATGGAAAAAAGTAGATTAGAATGGAAACCCTTGAGTGGGCAAACTCCATCTGCTGATAAAGATCTTGTGATATGATCAAAAGCTCCAGAGCAGCTACTAAATGGATCTTGAGGTGAGATTGCTTTTGTCAGCTGTGATATCTTTGTTTTTAAAAACTACTGAGAACTTAAATTTGGCATTTCCTCGTATTTGTCACACAATTTATCATCACAAAATTATACCAGAATACAGAATGCATTAATCACTTCATGTGTTGTTTTCTTTATTTGTAACGAGGGTCCCCCTCATCCCGAAAATATCTTTCCATATATGCACGACTGTTGTCATTATGTACAATGAGGCAAAATCTCACATCGGGTTGTTTTGTAGGAAATATAATTAACCACAATTCAAACTTTTTTTTTTTTTTTTACAGATTTACAACATTTTCAAAAAACAGTCAGTGTGACTTGATGAAATTTCATCCTCTCTACTTTTTTATTTTGAACAGCGATGATGAAACACAGCCATAACTATATAGGTTCAAAGGAGTAGGTTTATCTTTGGTACATTAGCACATAACAGAACCAAATAATTGAAAAAAGGCACTTAAACCAAACCAAATCCGGATTTGCTTTGGGTAGTTATTCAAAATGTTCTGAGCGAAGACGGAGGAGCTTTTATTGAAGAAACCTGTAAATGGTGAGCTTAAAAAGGAAATGCAGGCAGAGGGTACAAGGAGAGTGGAATAAACAAACATCTCTGGTCAAATGTGAGCACAGCTTCCTGAAAATATCAAAACATCTCTCCGGTAGAAAAACACAAGAAGAAGCGAGATTGTTGCAGCACATCAAAAAGAATGTTTTTTTGTTTTGTTTTTTTCATGAAGAGGCTGGCTCAACATGATGATGAGGCTGGCACAAAACATGCTCACACGACTAGAGGTTAATGGGTGGAAGGCACCACACCGACCGCAGGCCCTGGGAAAGAAACTGAAAAATGTTGTGTGCTCAGAGGAGCTAATCCAACAGTCTTTCTGTCCGTGCCAGAGCGGCTCTTAGTTCCCTGCAGGTCCCTTCACATCCAGAGACTGGTGGGCCGCCCCTGCCTGGAGGTTGCAAGATGACGGGTCGCAGTAACCATTGGGACCGGAATCACCGGGAGGCCCAGGTACACCCGTCTGTCCAGAAACGCCAGGAGGTCCCCTCTGCCCGTCCCGACCATCCTGACCGTAGCCAGGTTTGCCTGGGTCACCTGTGATGACAGCATTCATGTTAGGATGCTAGTTGCTCAATTTGAAGGATTGATTCTCATTTTTTTTATATCTATTTTGTGCAACAGTCACGTGCCCTTAAATACATTGAAATGAATTGTAATTTTTGGTTATTATGATAGACAGACTCAGAAAAGCGTACCCTTTAAGATAGAAAGGCAAGTTTAAAAAGGCAAGATTTACTCACCAGGAAGTCCGGGAGCTCCTGGCTGACCTTTAGGTCCTCGTGCAGTGGGCCCCCTGGAGCCCCTGTCTCCCAATTCACCTGGAACATGTATTACGTAATGAAGATTATTTGTGCACAAACATGTCATTGTTTTATTTGACGCATGCCAATGCATCCATTACCTTTGGGTCCTTTCGTTCCAAGATGTCCTGGTGGCCCTTTGAGTCCTGGAAGGCCTCTTGCTCCACCCTGCCCAGGGAACCCATTGTCTCCTGGAGGGCCAGGCTGCCCTGCAGGTCCAGGTTTTCCAGGTAAACCAGCTGCGCCACTCTCTGGCCTCCTTAAACTAGCAGCTAACTGGGCCAGCTGTTCTGTTGGAGCAGAAAGAGGACGATGAACTTAAATAAATCTAAATGAAATGTAATGTAACATATGCATAACTAGCAGCAAGACATTGGATGTTTCTAAACAGTTGTAGCTGACAATTATCAAGATACTTTTTATTACATAACACGTTGTTATAAACCCTGCTGGAGCGTAAGGAAGCTCATCTGTGAAAGCCCCAAAGCAACTCTCATAGAAGAGATAGTCCAAAAGCGCTTGTACTTGAGTCAGAGTGAAGCAGAGCGAGGTGAAACTGTGGTCACGACATCCCTCGAGCTTCTCCTGTTTTTCAACCTCCTTTCTATAGAACCTTAGTAAATTGAGATAATACTCTTTATTTCAGGCAATCAGCAACAGAAAATGTGCGTTCAAGGTGCAAAGGATCTAATAGTAATCTCCTGTGGCTTCTCGCGGCATGATATTGTGCTCTTGAGATTGCCGCAGCTGCTTGACTGCTCTTTTTTTAAGATCTCCTTTCCAAGCAGATTCTTTGCTTGGAGTGGAGAGCTGGTCTGCTGAAGGTGAAATGAATTTTTCAGCACATTGGGTATAAAAAAATCATGAGTGTAGGAGATGAGCTTTGAAGACGTACAGTAAGCAACAGAATGAAGAGAACAGAGGTTGTGACTTCAGAGAAACATTTCTAAAGAGGGGGGATATTTCATCCATCACATTAACAGAGACTGAAGCCTATTTCATGTTTTGGTTATTAGGCCGTCCCTTTTTTGAACTACAGAGTATTCAGCCGCCACCCAGATCAATGAGACAACAAAAGGGCGGCTCTATGTGTGGTTCTGTAATGAGGCATTCTGGGAAAGAATAAAGTCATGAAATGAGGCACAAGGGAATGATAAATGGGGTCAAAGGCCTATCAGTTCTTACCTTGCATGACTCGCATGCAAACTTGTTTGATGTGTTGATCGTTTGGCTCTTTACCCTACAGGGGAAAAAAGATGACTTAATAGATTTCATGACAATGTCAAAACTCCACAGTACTGTTATCAAGCGAAAACAACACTCTTCCTGTTTTACTGACCTGCTTGCACTACATTTCAAAGATTACTTTGGTGGAGAACATTCTGCTACCTTTGAGCGTCCAAAAACTAGGACCCCTTTATTCTCTTAAGAGGAGACCCGAACTAGTAAGACATTTTGAGAAGACGAGTAGGTAAGAAGGAAGGTTTCAAAGTCAAACATAAAGTGACATACCTGTACAGGATGGCACTTCAAGTCATTACCCGCCCTACTCTGCCTCTGATTGGCGAGTAGTACTTTTCGCCTTCGCTGCTTAGGTTTAGGTATGAGTAAAGCCAATCAGAGGCAGAGTAGGTCGGGACATGCTGTCGCCATCCTAGGAAAATAAATATTGAGTACAGGACACAGGGAGGTTTAAATCCAAAATGTAAATAAATTAGATTCAGTTTGAAAAACAAGTGACAGAGGAGGTTAAAATCTCTGAACTGTAATTCCTACCGATACATGGAATTCAGTGCATCAAAACTCAGGATTTTGGTACAGATATTGTAATTATCCTCAGACACTTTTTTCAACAAAAAAGTTCCTCAAAGTGTTGATCTTGGACCTACCGCAGGGCCCTGGGACCCTCTGACTCCAGGTGGACCCCTGTTCCCCTGCATGCCCCTCGGTCCAGGTGTGCCAGGCGGCCCCTCGATTCCTGGCTGGCCTCGACTCCCCTCAGGACCTCTTCTGCCAGCTTCACCGGGGTTACCGACCTTCACAGAAAGTCAGACCAGAGAAATGGTTTCAAGCTGCAGCACTTCCTCAATCGAAATACTGAGACACCGGGTTAGAATGATCTGTTTGAACTCACTTCTCCTTTAGATCCAGATTCTCCTGCCTCACCCTAAAAAATATGTTATAAATCACAGAGAGCAGAAAGGACAATTGCATCTCGTCTGTGATGAATAGTTCAAATAAGTTAAATTAATAGTGTTAGTGTTGGTGTAACAACTTACATAATCCCCTTTGTCTCCAGGGTTTCCCTCATCCCCTTGTGTTCCCTATGAAAACACATCCTGTAAATGATTTATGCAAAGCAACCCACTTTGTATTTAAATGCAGCATTACCGTTGACAGTGAATTAATATCTAGTATGAGTGTTTCATACCTGTTCTCCTTTGGGTCCTCCCTCTCCACGTTCTCCCTGTAATAACCAAGACAAATGAGTTAACTTGCAAAATGATCATTAGTGTTGTGAATATTCTTTTTGGCCACACTAGAGGGAGCTGATCAGCTGCTTGTTGTTGAGTATTAATCTCTCTCTAACTGTTTAAGACAATTAAAGTTCAACTCAAGTTGAAACCGTGTCGTTTTCTTACCCTCTCTCCCTTCACCCCGGGCAGGCCAGAAGGACCAGGGAGACCGAGAAGGCCGGGGCCACCTTTGGGTCCCTACAACAAATGAACACGCACATCTGATGAGTAGAACCATCTAAGCAGGTGCATAAGGTATGTTGAGATCACAAGCACATTTAAAAGACAAAATGATGCACTTATTAAGCTATTTCATAAAGCATACCACCTGTTACCATGGTGGAAATTGCTCAATTATCAAAAGTTAGAGGAAAAATAACTATGATTTTGGGCATGTTTGTGTGCGCCATTCCCCCTTTGATCACTGAGCGACTGTCTGAGGAATGCCAGGAGAACAGAGAGCTCATTCAGCCTGCTGCTTACTAGTCTCCCCTTACTGTGAAAATAGACCTCATGTGAGATCCAGCGTCAGTCTATTCTCTGAAACATTCCAGTGAAACAGCCAGGAAGAGGCGGCCCTCCTTCTTCAGCTCCATTCATTCAATATCAAAAGTGCATGTAATCTAGCTGCTAAATCTTAATTTCCAACATAAAATAAAAGCATGGATAAAATATAGATATGAGCTTAAATCAAAATCAATGAGTTAAAATGTAATTTTAATGTAATTGTGCTTTCAACTCTTGTGCTTATTACTTACCCTGGCACCTAGCTTGCCAGATGAACCTAGAGGCCCTTGTCCTCCAACAGCTCCCTGGGAAGAAGAGAAAATAATAAGAAAGTAAATGTTCAAGTGAACATTTGATTAAAGTAAAAACAGTAGTAATTGAAGCAATAGAAATACTCACAGGTTCACCAATCGGTCCAATAGGTCCTAGCTCTCCCTGTTCTCCGCGCTCACCCTGAGGTGGGACAGTGAAATGACACAGTGACACAACAGAGGTGACGAAAATCACGACAGTGTGTTAACACGTGCAGCTCGTACTCACTGCTTTGCCAGCAGGCCCCAATGTTCCGGAGAGGCCTGCCAGACCAGAGTCTCCCTGTGCAGAAACAAACAAAGTTGCTTTCAGACTTTGACGATTTTAGAAAAACTAAATGAATGCAAGAAGCAATTGATAATATTTAATAATTGATGGAGCAAACAACCTTAAGGCCACTCAAGCCTTTTGATCCAGGTGCACCAGGCAAACCCTAAAAAAAAGAGAGCACGTATTAAAGAGATGCAAAGATTACATGGAGAACAATCTCTCGCAGGAAGCAACATTTGTAAAAGAAAATGCAGCTTGCTGTTAGAAACACTGGAACATAATGAAGGCTGAGAGGATAAAAAATACAATTGGTTTGAGCTTTTGACCCAAACAAGCTTAAGGTGATAAATGTGATCTGGATACTTAACAGGTGATGACTTTCACGCCTACAAAATATGTCTTAATGCTGCCACAGGCGGGCTGCTCGTGCTTGCCAACCTTTTCTCATTAGTGCCTTTCATTAGACTAATCACAGATTAGTGGGCTGGAAAAAATTTCCTTTCATTTTTCAGATTAGTGTCTCACAGCATAGCCTGCTGTATGGGTATCACATCAGAGTGGGGTGGAATGTAATGGTATTTCTATGAAAGTTCAACCTCCAGAAACTTTATTGTGTAAAATAAGAGATATAAATACATTGTGACTTGTTACTGCAATACAAACGTGCATATGATGAGTATTGTACTGCAGCAGGCATGAGCTATTGTGCTTTAAACTGCTCCTGAGGAGTATACTCTGGTACATCCAATCAGAGTCAGTAAGTTTGGGGTCAAAGGTCATACTCACAGGAAGCCCCTGAAGTCCGACCTCTCCAGGGACGCCTGACATCCCAAGGCTTCCCTGCAGGGAAACAGACAAATTAAGCTCCAAACAACAAAACACTTAATGGGAATACATTTTAATATTGTAAACTGTACCAGTTTTATCAATAAAGTAGCAAAAATATTTCTCTACCTTTCCTCCAGGCATCCCAGGAATACCCTCGCGACCGTCCACACCCGGCAAGCCCTGTTGATAAAAAGCACTGAAATTAGCTGTTTGCAGATAAATGTGTCAGAACATTTTGGCTTTATTTGTCCTCATTGATCAGACACTCACAGCATCTCCTTTGGGACCAGGAAGACCTGAGATTCCTCTCAGCCCGAGAATACCCTGAAAAACAAACCAATAGTACATTTAATCAGTTTTGTTAAAACTGTACAAACAAATTCCAGTGATGAAATGTGTATTTCTTTAGCTTAAAAGGTCTATGTTATTAATGTGTCAACTTACCGTTTCACCTTGAGGCCCGAGCTCGCCCATCACGCCTCTCTGACCATGATCCCCCTGAAAAAAAGGCAGTGAATCATACGCAACTCAATCATACTTCATTTTCTGCCAAAATGTAAGCATGTGTATTGTTGGAGAAACTTACAGTTGCCCCTGCAACACCCTGGGGACCGATATCTCCATCAAGACCTCGAGCTCCCTGCCAGAGAACAATATTAGCATTGGTACTATAATCTGTTAAGATGATAAACATTTTAATGGATTTATATTATGGAATTCACCCTGAATTCACAAGTTATTTTTTAGAAGAAGCTGACATATGATATCATCATAGGAACATTTACCAATTCTCCCTTGGGGCCTATCATTCCCATGGCTCCACGAATTCCCTGAGGACCCTGAAAGAACAAACAAAAGAAGTGCCTCAGTGAGCAGAAGAAAGAGAACCTGACACAGAAAAAGAACAAACTGTAACTTGAAAGACTTTTATATCATATGATAATAATAATAACAAATGTGGTTTCTAACCATTGGTCCTTGAGAGCCGACCTCCCCTGGACCTCCCTGGTCTCCTTCCTCACCCTGAGTGATCGAAAGAGAAAGAACATTAGCAGAAAAGCAGCATGAAGTCAATCAAATGAAACACCGAAAAGCAAATTTAACTTCATTATCTAAGTGAAAAAAGTTAAAAATGATGTGTTAATTAGAAAATTTAAGCAGCCTTCCTGGAATGTGTAAAATACCCACTTTTTATGGATTGCACGGGGGGCAAAAGCAGAGAAATAAAATTCTAATTATCGTTCTACTGCTTTGCTCATTACAAATAATTGATACGCTGACTCCGTGGTCGACCTGAGGAGGCATATCCATTTAGTTGGATAGGGGCTCGGGTTTCTTCATTTAATTATGTGCATTAGAAATGGCTATTAAGACATGTAAATCCAACATAGCTAATAATCAAATAATACACAACAAACGGAAATGATTGAAATGAAATGGGTTGCATTTGATTACATTATGAAATGATGATCCCGCTTGATTGTCTGATCTTAAAAAATTCTCCAAAGAGTGAAAGATGAAAGTCTGATTCAGCCAAACGTTTGATAAAAACAGGCAAAAAAAAGGCTCCCCGTATTGTCATAGATCTTATGATATTGTTATATATCTAATATAGAATTACATGCAATTGTTTTTGTTTGTTTAAAATACAGAATGAAGCACTGCACGTTTGTAACTGAGTCACACAATCCCATTTTGCCACGGTGCAATCTGACTGATAGTTTAATGTTCTTCTTTAATGTTATGACATTATACATGTTCCACCCCAGCACAGCATCTGGTTATTCTGCCGTGAGCTGTAAACATCTTGATATTTGTGAGTGGAAAACAGGCAGATGGCCTCTCACATGAAACTTTCAGTGAAGGAGAAAATCCTTCTCGAGGACGCGGCGCAGCCTGACAGTAAATCATATCCTGGCATGTGGTGATAAAGGGAGATAGGCTCAGACTCATTTCCATTTATATAGTGCATAGACACATTACAGGGGGAGGCTAGTTGTGCTTGAACATCATTTCAAATAAATCATCCTCCATGCATTGCAAGGAGTCAGAGGCATTACACACAGGCATGTATCACTTCCTCTTGAAATAGAACAGCGCAAATAATACTCAAAGGTGCAAAGAATCCCCGTTTCAAGTCATGCATCATTTTTTTCTCGGAAACGTTGTGGCATGTGTGACAGTTGTGGAGGAAAAGTAACTATTTATGCACTTTTATGTGAGTATAAATTTAAACTGTTGATGTTTAAATCATTTCATAAGATTAGAAATACTTGGCTCCGGGGTTTTACGAACAATAATTTCATCCTAAATGGAACATGTTTTACCTTGTGCCCTTGTTTCCCAGGTTCTCCTGCTTCAGCTTTTACACCTTTGTGACCCTTGAAACATACAGAGAATAAAAAAATCTCGGATTAAAAACACTATATTTTGGGGCACTAACAGGATTTTAGTGCAACAGAAAAACTCTTCTCACCTTCATGCCAGGAAGGCCAGGATGTCCCGAGGTCCCAGGTGGACAAGAGTTTGGACACTAAACAACAACATCAAAGTCAGAAAATGTTCCTCACAATTTATAACAAATAAAATCTCATTCTTTATTCACAGAAAAACAAAGCTTTACCAGGTCAGCGCTGCCTTGCATTCCAGCTGCACCCTGAAATTGAGAAGAAGTTAACCCTTCTTTAATGCGATTTATCAACATCATGATGGATCGAAAGAGCTTGTAAATCACCAGATAAAAGGACATGAGCAATGGCGGTATCGCTAACAAGGCTAAATGAATTCCTTGTCTGCAACATGCTCCGTCCCATGTGGAATATAATAAAGTCAAATGTAATCATTTGCAAATCTGCATCACTTACTCTGGGCCCCGTTGGCCCACGGGGTCCCTGTGGCCCTCTCACACCTATGGACCCCTGCAGAAAGACATAAAATGTGTCAGAAAGCACACAAAGAGAATTGATGTACTACTGCACTCTCCATCGTGTCATTGGGAGTCCTGGCATGGGCAGAGCTTTTCTTTGCTTTACTGTGACTTACACATTCTGCTTGTTAGGCTCGTCAAAAGTGAACTTCTAGCTCACAATAACACATTATTCTACAAAAAATGGCCTAGTCAACACTCTTGATGCAAGCTTTTTTACTATTAGAATGTTTATGCTTTGACATTTCATTTGTTGTGTTTTCCAAAACACAACAAATATTGTTTGGATCAGTGCCCTGTGAAATGAATTCAGTATTTTAAGACATATCCATAAAACAAATAATACATTCTTTTCAATTCCCATTTCTTACACAAATGTACCTCACCTGGATTTTAGCCAGTAAGAGTGAGTGTGCTTTCAAGTCTGCAAATTTAGCGAGCTCACTTGTTATATGTGCAAAGGCTCATTCAGGAGAATGTCATGTTACTATGTATAGTAGAAGGTTTAAATGTATACTATGAGACATTGGGAGCTAAACCCAGATTGTAACCCTGACATTATATCTAAAATCACTGTAAACTGATATGCTTATGAAATAAAAAAATTGTAAAAAATAAAGCTAGTAAAATACAGTTTTTGATTGATTATATAATAAAGATATGTTTGTATGTATGTTTGTATGTATGTATATATTTTGTCATAGACCTGTGTTTTCAGCTAAATTTATTGACACTACAGTAGGTAATGCTGTACAGTCCAGATACATGTTTATGAGTCAAATTATGATCTGTAGACAGGTTTCAATTAAGTATTCAGTATTTTTCACTGCTGCTTGGAGCAACTTTGACTTTTTTGTTACCATGGCCGACACATGAAGATAAACAGGTCTGTTCTGTCATTGGCTAATGGTAGCAATCCACCAGCTCAGTGCTCATGTTGGGAGTAGTTGATGCTGCAGTGTATTTTCTAGTAACAGACTATTTTTCTGTCTCTACTCACAAATGCTCCAACTTTTCCCAATTCACCCAAAAGTCCTCCAGGCCCGGGTGGTCCCTGTTCAAAGTAACATTTTAGGTATTCAGTATTCACACGTTTGTCAGACCACCAAAATGTTATATAAACTGTGGTATTCGTTGTGTAGCATAAATAACTTACGGGGGGTCCATCCGGCCCAACACCCTAAAGAGAGACATATTCAGTATGACATATACACACATAAATAATAAAAAATGTAGACAGCTTCTATTGTGATTTCCTGATGATCATGGTTGATCTGATCCTTGGACTGACAGGTCTAGAGAGGAAAAGATACTCACAGTGGCTCCACGAGGTCCAGACTTTCCAGGTTCACCCTAAAGAACAAAGATAAATACATTAGATACAGGTAGAAATAACCACTGAAACACTGTGTGAGCCTGCAGTTAACATCCCTCATTCCAGTTAACATCCTTCCAGCTCATCACGTCACATGACTGCGCCGGGCACACTTGACCCAGCAATGTTTAGCTTAATGAGGACCGATGTTGGGGCTTCGCTCCCCACGGAGATTACACAGAATACTTTCAGGATTAGGTCTCATTTGTCATAAGGAATTGGTTTATGCACTGCGGCTCCTGCTGCTATGCCAAAAAGACTGGACAGCAGCTTGGCACCATTTCACTGAGTCTCTGAAGCAGGAAAGCAAAGGCTCATTAGTCACTCACTTTCTGTCCGAAGAGACCGTCGGGCCCAGGATCTCCAACAGGGCCGGTCAAACCCTGCAGAGGAGAGACATCATGCTTAACTAATGCATCATAAAAAAATGTAAAATATAGAGCACTTCAGCAATTAAATATTTTCACCTTACATTTGAAGATTATTCAACGGGCAATACTTATTTCCCCATCTGTTAATATTAGTAAATCCAGTATCAGATGTCCATGTCTTACATCATCATACCATAATCATACTCCAGTGGGAGGAGTTATATGTATTCATAAATGGGATTAACAACTATAACCCCCCTCCTCTGAAGTGTTTCAATATATACTGCACTGCAGCTCAATCAAAGCTCTGTTTTTGAGCGGGTCATGACGTCCACAGGAGCAACTTCACAGACACACAGAAAAAGTCACCACCGGGGCAGAGGGCAAAACTCTCAAGACTGCAAACCAAGCAGAGAGCCACATTCCTCTGGCTCATTTCAAACAAGTGCACTGAAAGGAATCATTCCACACCGTTTTGAGGATTCTCGACAGCAGATACTAACAGCGGCAGGCCAACAAAGCTGCTATTGTTCTCATAATCCTGGTAGATGTAGCGAGGTATAACACAGCAGCAATGGCTCATAATGCATACAACAAATGCATTATATAAAATGGCATTCTGAAACTCCTTCAAGGTGAACTAAAATTCACCTACAGCCCCTCTTTGTTAGTCTATCATCAGCACCAGTATTGTGTTTGGATGTTTTCCTAACCCGCCTTTAAACTCTAGGGAGCAAAGTTAATTACACGCGGTTCCTGGTCTACCTTCGTGAAAAGGAAATTTGATTTTGTTCATCCTGTTTAATAAATTCCTCACATTTTTGCACACATTCAATCAACATCCCATACTAAATCTGAAATCCCATTGGTTCCTCTGAAAGACTAAAAAGTGTAAACACAAGCTATGGTGGTGGGAGGATCACACTTATAGTTCCACCCCCTTGCAGACTTGTGGATTGCATGTTTACCGTGTTGTGGCAAACAATGCAGATGTACTGTATGAAATATGCATTATGTATAAAATATGAAACAAAGAGTACTTACATCATTTCCAGGAATTCCAGGTAATCCTGAAGAGCCGGGTTTACCTGCATCTCCATCAGGTCCCTGAAAACAAAGTTCCACATACACACATGTTTCAGTGAAAAGCCCTAACATGAAAAGCAATGCATCATTTTATTTTTGTATTTAATGTCATAATTACAGAAAGTCCCTCGTCGCCATCTGCTCCCCTATCCCCCTGAAATGAAAGAGATGAAAGGCTTTGAGGTGAGCAGATAGGGAACTATTTATTTGTATTTGGTGCATGATATAGATAATGTTACAGAACTGAGAGCACTTACAGCAATGCCATCAATTCCTGGGACACCTGCAGGTCCAGGAGGGCCAGCAGGTCCTTGGCTCCTCTGAGTGACAAAAATAATTACAATAAACAATAACGCTATTAGAAAATGTGAGCTTGCGTTTTAAAAAAAAGGCCCTAACAACTTGTGTTATTTATTATACTACCAATATGAAAATTGAGAACAGGTGTATCGCCTTATTGTATGTTAAGAATCTCTGGGATACATTGAAATAGTTACAGTCTACAGAGGTGATTTCTGATCGCAAAAAGCATCAGAATTATATAGCACTTTGCAAAAGGAAAGATGTAAAAAGGACACTACAGACAATAGTCTCATCCCTTATTTGTTTTCGTGCGAGATGGCCAATACATTGACTGGATGAAACAAGCTCAGTATCTCGCCACAATTGTCAGTAAAATATATCACGTTATTTGGCACCAGACAAACGCTCACCTGTACCTCAGTCACATCAATCTATAGAGACAAATAGAGATACCAGAGAGAGCGAGAGAGAGAGAGAGAAAGAGAGAGAGAGAGAGACATAATAAGTCTTACTTGAGCGGTGCAGATAAGGACAAGCTGCAGAAGCAGACCCAAAAGTGTCCCTCTAACGCTGGGGCCCCGAGCCATGATCTCCCGTTGGACAGGAAAGGTAAGCGTTGTAATCCTTTCTCTGGGATTTGTTGGATTGAAGGAGCCCCCGACAAAACAAGCCAACTGAATCGGCTTCAGCTATCTAGACCGTCCGAGGTCCCATAGCCATAGCCATGGGGGCAAGTGGAGCTCATGTTTATTCATTCACCGTTTGGTTACAGGAAGGGATTGGAGGGTTTGCGGAGGGGGCACCGCGGGGAGGGGCCTCAATGCAAACACCGCCAATAGGCAGGGTCAGCGGGTTATTTAACCTCTGCTAATAATCGTATTAATATGAGACAAATGTAAGTTGTCACTATAATTATCAAAAAATATCTTGTGAGGGGCAAGAGGAGCAAAGTTCAAAGACACACAAAAAAAACAGTATCGCTTTTACGCACACAATTTGGGTGTTGCTTGAATTTATTTCCCTTCTCTATTAAGGGCAATTAGGGTCATCCCGATAAACCAATATGCTACTTAAAGCTCCAACACCTCAAACTACGGAGTCCATTGTTATTCATAGTGTTGTTTTAATGTATCTTACCAATGTCCTGGCTGGGAGGTCATAACACGCCTCTGCCCGGGCTCGCGTCACGTCGCAGTGAATCAGCATTGACTGGAGTTCAAACTTAATAAATACATGAAGGAAAACAATACATTAGCACAACATGACCATGACAGATGTGCAGTGTACCTAATCCCGGAACACGTTGTGTGTTAAGGCTTCACACATCGACGCTGCGTCCCAAGAGCAAGAGGCTGTCTCCATTCAAAATGAAGCCCGAACTCTGGATTGTCTGCATCACACGATGAAAAGCAGAACGCAGGCTGTGTTTGCGCAATACATACGTGATAATGTGAGACTCATTATTGAAACATTATCATGGAATCAAACGCTTACAGGGGAGTTACAATTCGTGATGTTCGTAAGTGTGCATATGCGCCTGAATCTTTGGAAACCTGAGCTGCATAGTTATTGCAGGAGTGTTTAACCTGCGCACAGCTCGTATTCTTCGCCAGAACCTGCAACAAATTACACATATTTGTCGGTAAAGTCTAAATGGAGACACAGCAGACGTCAACTATACTGAACATTGTCACAGACAAACCAAACAGGAGGGTGAGAAAACACAGGGATTCCCAAACGTCTGCACGTCAAAGCAGAAACTCCTCTGCTCAGTACATGATTATTTAAAGTTCCAATGTCCCTGCTCTTGGTCGCTTAATTATATCCTTCAAATGGGTATAATTTCTTGTAAAAGCATATGCAAACATGCTGTTCCTCTTCAGCTCGAAATGTACTAAATTAGAAAGTGTGGCGCACGTGGATGACTCAAGTGGCAGCGTAACAATATAAACCATGTAAGCACAAGGCTTTTGTGGAACATAAGTAAACAGGGTTTTCTTTAAATAAATAAGTCATATATTAGTCAGAAAAAAGTACACACTAGTGAAAGCTATAACAATTCATCTCGAGTTCATCACGTTTTGCAGGTCGCCTAAACCTTAAGTAAACTGAATGAACATGCACCATTTATTCTAAGAAAGGATACGTGTATCTCTCTTTTAAAGAATTTAAAAAAGAATGGGAACATGAAAATTGTTAAATAATGTTGTATGGTGCTTGAGATCACTTTCCACCAATCTACCTGAACTATCGCTAGATGATTGAGGGTTGGGGTGTAGCTGTGGGGGAACTTCTGTGTACTGTGGTAGAATTCTAAAGTGTCTGAAATATATATAAGTATAGTTATTGCTTTAGTTGCAAAAGCAGTCGGCTCAGTGCTTTGATAGACGTACCGGAATTGCCACCACTGGATTGTCCTTGAGCTTTCCTATCAACGTGAAGCCATCCAAAGTGACTTTTTGTCGGGGTGGTATATTTTGGGAGCCGACCATGACACAGTCCACGAAAAGGACAACAGAGCGCCTGCTGACTTGGAGCAGGACTTGGTGCCACTGGTCATTGAAAAGAAAAGCCAGAGGGCCGAAAGCAACAGTCTGCCTCCCGGTGTCCAGCGCTGTGAAGGTAAACTCCAGAGACCGAGACTCCCCGTTGAGTCTGACGGCTAGCTGCTCATTTCCATTTTCATACTGCATTTGCCAGATATTCCAGTTTTGTTTTATGGCGCTGCCACTCATGCGCAGCACGGCCACAAATGCAAACTCCTCCGGCAGCCCCAGTGGATAAGCTGATCTGAAACATAAAGGATGGACTATTAAACATGCTTGAATGTTCAATAAAAAATTAAAATATTCCAATAAGGATGATGTCTGTATCATCCACCATTGTCTTGTTTATGACCGTCAACTTATATATGTCATCATATGAATGTCATTGATGTGTGATTTCTTTCTAAAGTTATATTCCAGAAGGAATGTGGTGGTACGGGTAAAGCCAGTCGCTGATGTTCAGGACCATGGACAGGGTAGATGGCGTTATACCATCTTAGCCACTAGAGGTCAGTATTCACTCATGTACCTCCATTTTTACCGCCCTGAAGCTTACCTTGTGTTGATCCTAAAGTTGAATGCTGGGCCTATTCGATAAGCAACGTGCTGTGGAGAAGATCCTGCAACCTTTTTAACAGTGCCCCTTCTTGCCAGCTCAGCAATGTGGAATTGGGACATAATATAAAACCCTAAGAGTGTAGGGACAAAAGAGTGGTTAAATGCAGAAATCATCTTGCACGTCCATGATCTTGGGTAGATTCTACTATATCACAAGTTGCTCTAATGATTATTTGGAAGGGCGAAACAATATACGTATATTTACAATATACATTTGAGCTTTTTCCAAACTATGCTAATATATGAGGGGGTTTTTAGTTTCACAAACATACATAATCTGCATATGTTTTACTGTTTATATATATATATATATATATATATATATATATATATATATATATATATATATATATATATATATATATGTGTATACATACATATATTTGTATGGGACTAAAATTAGTTATCCTCTTGCAGGGCAATTAAAAATAGCAAAAAAGCAAACTGTGTTTATAGTTTTTGTGAATCCACCTGGGAAATGGTCCTCCCCAATGCTGATCTGAGGGCACATGGACTGCTGCTCCATATGAATACCAACTTGAGATGAAAATCTTACAGCTGCCAGATGGAAACAGAAAGCAACACATTAGTCCAAGTGTGTGTGTGTGTGTGTGTGTGTGTGTGTGTGTGTGTGTGTGTGTGTGTGTGTGTGTGTGTGTGTGCGTGCGTGTGTGTGTGCGTGTGTGTGTGTGTGCGTGCCTGCGTGCGTGCCTGCGTGCGTGCCTGCGTGTGTGTGTGTGGGAAGAGAATAAAAGCTCAGTGTTTGGAAAGCTGCACCACTGCCTTGAATAAATATTAGGCTATCTCTGGCTGTTTGTGGTTTCCTCTTTAACACTTGAGTTCTAGATTGGCCTATTTTAACACATCTGGACAGGAAGTTAAATGTCTTATTAACTTTAAATAAATGCATTACATCCAACAAACTGTTCCTTTTATCATTTGACAAACAGGCTGACAGCATTGTATTAACCATCTGACACTGTTCACATGACCATGTTTATACAGTTGATAAGGAGGTAAGACAAAATAACGCGAACGCCTCATGGAACAATGACTATGTAGTCATATAATAAGTGCCTTATATCAATGAATAACAATTAGCAGAGTTTGTCAGCTATAAAAGAGGTCTGCAACATAAACAGGTAACAGAGCTCCACAGACCTCCTTGCAAATGCATTAACGAAAAACTGCACAATTATTCAATATGTCAAGAGGAACATATGCCACAACACAGGTGCCGAGCACAGAGAAAGTGCTGCAACAAAGACAAACAGCATTAGAGGTATTAACATATTGAGTATCTAGTGGGTTGACAGATACTGATAATTGGCATTCCGGTGAACATTACTCGCCTTTGCAGAAATGCACTGCACTGGTAATTGTGTTAAATGTTGAAGAGTTTTTACGTGAAATGTTCACAATATTTCGACTATTTGTCACTGTTATCTCACCAACTGCACCTTGCCGTGTAGAAGAATACTTACTTTGAGAATGAAGTCCCGTGCAAAGATATTGTGGGGTCAAATAGTAGCAGCACAATGAGTACAAAATTATATTTCTGGAATGCAATCAGAAAAAAAAAACATGCAGCTTGAGTTAGAAATGTATTTGTTTGCATTATAGCTGCCATCTAGAATTAAAATGACTATCACAGTTTTGGCATTGATTACATGTCAGTCACAAAACTCACAAGGTCACTGTTACATAAATTGTTTACCTTTTGGCTCCAACCATTTCATAGCTTGATTTGGAAATGAAAAAAATAAAAAAAAACACCTGCTGCTGGATGTTTCTATCGGCTTGCAGGAGAGAACAAGACCCTGGATAGTTGCTCCCTCAGCAGGAGTGAAAACCTGCAGGTCACAGTGAGGGGTCTCATGTAGGCTCGACTGTCATTTATTTGGGGGAGTGAGTCAACAGTCCCCACAGTGTCAACTTTACATTCCACTGGAGTTCTCTTGCTCCCACCTTGGATGTAATGTTAATGTTTTTGTACAAAGTCACAGTATTGTACCCCATTTGTTGGTCTATTGTTACGATTGTGTACCATAAGTAATACAAGTTAAATGAGGTGTGGAAAAGATAGCACTACCCTGCGTTGGCCATATTTGTCCAGCACTTTTGGGAACTGCATTCTCTGTAATCTCTATGGTTGCACCGTATTCTGACAGCATTTTTTCCTGTGCAGTCCAAACTGAAAATCAAGAGACGCCGAGTAAGAAGCAATTTGAGCTGGGTTTGCTCTGTGGCAGAAATAAGTTCTCATTCTGCAATTCATGAAATAAGCTGGAGGACATGTATCTGTACATTGTAGTGAAAACCTCCAGAATCCATTAAAATGCATAGTGTTTATTACCAACAAACCCAGATTTTGATGATGTGTTCACAGGAAAATTGAGTGTAAGGAAATAAAAAACAATATAACTGCAGATTAAGCAAACTCATAGTTGATATACACAGTGGATACAACACAGCCTACCCAGTGGGCCAAACAACACCAACCATAGATTGTGCAATTCTTCAGCACTTGTTTTGACCTGCACAGTGTCACAAGATGTGCATTTATGAAAACAAATTTAAACTGTTTAAAATGTATAGTTATTATAATAATAACTATCATTATTATTATTACTAATAGTTCTCATTGTTATTATTACTAATCGTTACCATTGTTATTATGACAAGCAACCAACACTTCAACGCTCTATTTATAGGTCGCACTTTTTCATGTGCGTCAACTGCGTCTCTGGAATGTGCAGTAACGCGCAGTTAAATGTTCGTGAGCATCCAGGTGCAGCAGCGCTTGCTGGTGCTGTCAGTTCGTCAGACTGAGCACAGTAGCTTGATGGCTAGCAAACACAAACAACACTGTTCAGGGAGCTGTGTGCCATTTTAAGGGCGTTGCTTCTCTAACACTCGCCTAACTAGGACGTGAAATAGTCCGCACAGTGGTGTTTTCTATCAGAGGCTTACAACGAAAGGACGGCGCGAGGACTGGAATTGGAGCTAACGTTGGTTAGCTAGCTAATGTTAGCATGCCAACGCAATGGTGAGTAGCGCTAGCTCGCTCTTGCGGCGCATGTTGGATCCGGTGGTGACGTTACGGCAACTCTTACTGTTCGCTGGCTCCGAGTGAGAGTTTACCTTCACCTTGGCCTTTCTACGTAGGTTGTGTTTGGTGTTTGACCTTTTTGTGGGCCCTTGGCAACGTATGTAACGTTAGCTTCCCACCTGTAACCCGTAAAACACCCACGCCGAGATTCTGCCCACTGGCCGGGGACCTGTCCCGCCTCACTTGCTCCAGGAATAATGAGTCGTAACTTTAATAGATGCTCCGTTTTCCCAAAACTGGTCTGTATCAGTTTTGTGTTGTTAGCTGTTGACGTAAAGGTTCCCGTTTTTAAAGAAGAAACCTTTCTTCGGAGTATGTTAAGGCCTTGTCGTATATTTATTTAATACGACTAACGTTGGGCTTAAGTTGATGTTCTAATGTTGCTTTCTCCGAGGTGGGTTGTTGACTTGCTTTATCTTAAGGTCCGGCTACATGTCCTTATCAGTACCGTTCATTGCTGGACTTTGATTAAGGAAATGTGTCATTTGGTTTTCTTATAATTTTTCCAAATTACAATTTGTGTATTGATTATTTGTGAGTTTATGAACAAACTGCAGCCAGTCTGCTTCGGCAGCTCCGTTGGTTTCTTGGCACCAACATTTTAGCATCCTGAACAGTCTTCACCCTTTTATATGATCCATATAAGCTTTATTTACATACGTGTAGTGGCACATCTTAAGCTAAACTTGAAGAACCAGTTGTTCTGACAAATGGGATCGCAAACCTGTAATTGTACCCTTAAATGTACATTTGCTCCTTGAGTTTCTTCGCAGCAGATATGTTTGTGTAAATATGTATAGGCTCCTGCATTTGAAACTAAACTTGAAGAACCAGTTGTTCTGACAAATGGGATCGCTTGGATAAACTGTTATGGAGCAGCCTTCATGTTCTAACAGTTTGTCTATTGTACAGGTTTAACAATGACCCTCCTTCCGTCCCCCCATGTCATTATTGTACACTTCGCAGTTCAGTTACAAAGTAGGCTCAACAAAAGCATCTGTCAGTGGTTTGACATGAGTGAATAATTCAGCTTGGTATACGTTCTACTTGGTGGCTTGAGTCATAAGACTGAGTTGCTTAATCTTTCTGCAAAAAAAGAATGTGTCAGTTTCTGTAAAACAATGATAAAGTGGCTATATCAAGATCTTAATAAAGCAAATCAAACCGTAAGTTAAGACATAAATGCGTCAGGGACACCCAGTTTATTAATTTACCTATTGGTGTCCTTGTATGTCCTCCGTGTCGTGCCCAGTTTAATTTAGTTTTTAACTGACAGCTTTTAAAGATAACTTCTTCCAGGAATGGATCAACATAACCTGCTACTATTTTCTCTGCATTCGGCATCTGTGTCCACCAGGTCACATTCCTGTTGGCCGTTTGTATCTCGTATTGGTTTTCACTTGCATGAATACAATGACTTGTGGTCTCCCAGTGGATGATTTATTAATTTCATTACATGACTAATTTAGGGAGCGTCTGCAGGATTATTTTTTGCCAGTTTTATTTCCCCCACACTACAGCCAAAAACAACTACATGGCCTTTTCTTTAATTAGGCCGGACTAGATCTTGAGCTAAAAATATTTGCGTTAAATGACAAGGATGTCTGTGTTTATTTCTAACACTACCAATTGGTAACATTGTATTTCAGGCTTATTTTTTCTATGTTATTCATAGTACATTCCTTTACCCTGCCATACCAATGCTATTATGGTCCGGGCTGTTAACCAATTAGGCCCAGAGTACAGGATCCCTCCTAGGCCAGATGTAGACCCCATTCCTGACTGAGTAATAATTCCCCATAACAGTTTATCCAAGTCTTGTGACTGTATGACTACTGCTGATGTTTTCTTTTAATTGTTATCTTCAGATTTTTTTTTTCAGATAATAGTGCTTGGCCTCGGCTTTGTGTAACTTGGTGGATAAGTCTTGTATTTACACCACTATGTCTCTTGTGGAAATACTGTATTTTAACCAAGTTGAAAGAAAGTTGTACTAAAAACAAATTCTTTATAAAAAACAATCCTGGAGCTGAAATGACAAATTTGATTTATTTAACCTGTAGGCCTACAGGTGTATCCCAGATGATATAAGGCACCCCTGCCTGTAGAGACCAAGATGACTGAAGTCCAGGCCACAGTGGAGTTCTCTGTGGAGCTCCACAAGTTCTACAACGTGGACCTGTTCCAAAGAGGGTGAGTGTTGTCTCTGCTCTTATTTGCCAGCAGGTGGCAATTCATTCAATGTTTTTTTTCTAACATGCATTACAGACTGGTCTAATTTGTGAATGATAAAATATGCTATGATAGCATGCTTTAGAGGGATTTAAGCAAGCTTTGGGTTGCTGCTAGTGGTAGGAGGGGACCAGGGTCTCAGACCTTGAGGAAAATGCTCTTTGTACGAACGGCATATAATATGCTAAACATTACTAGATTGTACCATTGTATTTAAGTTGACCGTTGCCCAGTAAAGAACCTAGATGATTTTAAGAAAAGTTGCTATAGTTGCAGACAGTGAAGTATACCGCACAGGCGAAGAGGAGCTTCTCTTTTCTGAGTCTCGGGCTGTCCTCAACCAAAGAGGACTTGATTTGTTGATTTAATCAACAGGTCTGTTAAACCACGTTTCTGCACAATTAATCTCTCAAAAGTGCCACGTTAAACCCTGTGTTCAACAGAGACATGTTTATATTGGTTTGAAATAAGTAATTCAGCATGAAAAAAAAAGCTTTAAAAAATGACTAATTGATTAAAGGCTTCTCAGTCGATGACCAAAACGGCTGATTAGTCTTAACTAATCGACGAAGAGGAGGCAGCCCTATCTGATTCACTTGCCACTAAATGTTTAATATATCTTGATTACTGTAGTGCTGCAGGGATAGTACAATTGTAAAGTTATTTGTGTTTCATTGAAACCTGAAAATGTACAGACTGTCTTAGGAAGCCTCTATTGACAGAGCTTCAAGTAATTGTAATCTAAATTCCTTTTTACAGCAGCAGTGTAATGATAGTTTTACTTTGCTGAGATAAAACTCCGGCTCCTGGCTCTTCAGGGCTTTGAGAGCTCAGGTTTACTACACGAGTAATCGCAACAGAAAGTGCTCATTGTTTATTGATGACAGTTGTAGTGTCATTTTGCAAGTGCTTGTGGCCGACCTGTGCCGTTTGTTCCTACTTCACCGAGCCTCTAATGTTGCTCTGGACCAAGCTAAAACATAATTTGTCTGCATTTTCAGGTTCTACCAGATTCGTGCTGGTCTTAAGGTGCCACCCCGGGTTCCACACAAGGTTGAGACCAGTCTGCTTCACCCGGGAGGTAAATACATTTTTGACGATGGAAAGAGACCTTTTCTGTATTTTGAAAGCATTCATGTACCCTTTGCCCCGCCCCTTTCCTTTCAATTCTCCAGTTAAAACCATAAGAGTAGTTGCAATACTTTTGTAACTTGCACGATGCATAACGTAATACACTTCTACTGTTCTTATCAGAGGGCTGTTTGTGTGCCTATGCAGGCAGGTGACACTAATTAAGTCATATTTATCCTTTAGGTGGACTTGCATACATCACTTTCAGCTATCTGATATTAGTACCGTTTAGATGGAAAATTGTTATTGCAGATTTGGTTTACTTATTGTTTTGTTAACGGGGAGCTGGTAGGGCAGTGGCTTATCTCACAGGCCAATCCTTGTTCTCATTATTTCTCTCAGGCTCTCTTGCTTAGAGAACGGCCCTGCTAATTTTGCACAAAGCACTCAATTCTTTGTTTCAGAAATAAATGGGATGTGTAATTCCAATGCTTAAATATTTTTAATTCAATTTGTAATACTTTAAAACCTTGCTCAATAGAGTAGATTGGGAAACAGCACTACGCCACACTTTCATCTTCAATGCAGACCTGATAGTCAGATCATTCTTGGCACAGGCTCTATGAATATTATTATCTGTAGGTTTGCTAATTGATGATCTTTTTTTGGATCAGCAAAATCCATCTAGATTTCTCTCCATCTTTGAACTGTCAGCAATGTGAAACAACACCTGACATACTAATGGTTTGGTGCCTAGTCAAGTGTTTCTAAAGTTTATACAGAAAAAAATCTAAAGCAGACAGGTTTGCTATAATAATTCAATTGTTATTTTTCATAAACACACAGTTAATTCTGGTGGTGTTTGTCTAGGCTCTGATCTGGCGTTTCCTGCTTCACTCCAAGATGATGCCATCTGCAGCAAAACATTTCAAATTCTGTACAAGAATGAAGAGGTTGTGATCAATGATGTCCTCCTCTTCAAAGTGATGATGCTGCTGGATGAGAAGAAGGTACATTTTTCTGCATATATTTTTAAATCGTGCACAACATGATCGAGGATGTGATATAAAAGTGTTAAAAATATATATTTATATATATGTATTTTTTTAAAGGTGATACTTTTTGTAGGGGATTTATTATTTGCTCCTGGTCCCAATCTAAATTAAATGGTTTATTTGAAAAGGGCACATTAATAAAAACATTTCAGTAAATGTGCCAGAGTTAGCCAAGAGGCTATTTTTCATCTGTAGTCCTGAGAGGCAGATGTTAAAAAAACAAAGCTAAAACCTGAAATAGGATATAATATACAAGGTTATAAAATGTTGGCGCTTTTAAAATGCGTGCTAAAATATGTATTATTGTGCCCCACATAATGTTATGTTTTCCTATACAATACCAATTCTCTCCGCCGACTAAAAATAGATCCAATTTACATGAATTTGTTTGACAGTTAAATATAGCATGCATCACAATGTTTTCTGCAATGTATGTAAATAAATAGAGAAAGGAGTTGGTGTGGAACTTTCTGTGGCAGGAATATTAGGAATAATATCTCTACTTCTTCTTTTTTTTAATTTTTTTTACAAACATATGAACACAATTTGGAAGGACAGGTGCTGTCTTCAACCAAATACAGTACATTAGAAGCATGATGCACCTGCAAAATGTCACGGAAATGGATTCAAAGTTTTTTTTTTTTTTATCAGCCCCCCCCAAAAAATGCTGTCAGGTTGAATATCTTATGCAAAATTGCTTCCATTTGTTTTGTGCTGCTCCACAGTTGACTTGTGCTGAGGTTCATTGGTTCTAACACGGGGCACATTGGAGTGTTTTTGACATCTGCTGTGTCACAGATTACGGTCACCGAAGGCTTCGAAATATATCCGGTTTATTAGAGCTGATGCCATCAAATGAAAGACACACCTTGAATGTTGTTGTAGAGATCTTACTGATGTACTAGGGACATCCTATACTTTAACACACTGGCTCTTAATGAAACTGTCGCCACTGTTTATTTGTTTTATATATTCTCAGGTGGAAGAGTCCCTCAATGACATTGATTTCCAGCTCTTCTTGGATTTATATTTCACAGATGGTGATTACACGTAGGTGTTGAACAATTTTAACTGCATGTTCTTCTTTCAGTGTTTGTGAATTTGATATTGGCATCTCTTATACAAAATAAGGCACTAATGTGGACCACTGTATCTTCCTTATTTCCACAGGCCAGATGATCCAAGTACTCTACAGAATATCAGTGGCCGTACACTTCGTTTGCACTTTAACCTTCAGCGAGGCATCCACCAACACGTCAATGTCATGTTTGACTACTTCCACCTGTCTGTCATGTCTGTAGCCATCCATGCCTCCCTAGTGGCTCTACATCAGCCCCTCATCAGGTCAGACTGCTACCTCACACAAGAAAGCATGTTGGACACTCACTGAATACAGTTATACATTCATGCAAGTGTTCTTTCATGGATCTCCATCATGTTATCTACTATTGTTGTTTGCGGTAAATTCCAACACATACCCATTTTTATTCATTAACTTGTATGTACATGCCATGTATGACATAAGTAGAATAAACGTAATTAGAAGTGCTCATTCAATTCTTGTAGTGCTTAGCAGAGTTTGATTTCACACTGTGTGTTTACCTAGTTTGCCTCGACCAGTGAAAACCACGTGGCTTAACCGCAACGCTCCACCGCAGAGCAAAGACTCCGTCATCCCACCTCTGGAAAATGTGGTGTTCGGTGGCAGTTATGTCAAGCAAGTATCACCAGATGTAAGTGGACCTCCTTTATTGCACGATGGACAATGTCTTTGGAAATGGTTGTATTTTATTTGTAGATGCTTCTCAACTACTAAGTTGTCATAAAAGTCTGAAAGATGCCACTGTTGTATCATTTTACAAGTTTGCTGTATTACAAAGGGCTAATTTAAGCATTTGAGAAGAAGTAAATGTCATAAACCTAATAATACATCCTTTTATGATGAAGAAATAAAGCTGAAAGAATAAAAACAACCATGCATGTATTGCTTAGGCAAGGCTGCCTGCCAGTAATACAGGCTTTGATTATCACATGGGCAGTGCTGTGGACTTGGATTTGACACTTCTTCATCTCAAGTAGAATGGAGTGTTGCATTCATTGCATTTGAAGCACAGGAAGACGTGTCGGACTGTTGACCGGTAGGGCATCTATCAGACCATTGTCACATTTGGCCAGGAGTAATTGGCCTCTCCTGACAGAATGGTGGCCAGCTAAAGGTGCCCCTGAGATGTGCTAGTGTGAATGTACCAGAGTCATTCAGACAGAACAGAGGCAATAACCCTCATCATTCCTTGATGCCTCATTAATGAGCAGCTTGGGAACAACAACACATCGACCACTATTCATTTCACGACAAATATCTGTGCAGAAAGCACACTAAAAATAATGTTACCACTAAAAATAATGTTGACTTCATCAAGAATCATATTTTTAACGTTCATATATTTATCTGATTTACTGTTTTTCAATAGATTCTGTTTGTGACCATAGACTGTGTAGATGTAATGCAGAACACATTATTTAAATAATCAGAAATTAAAATTGGCAAAACATTTTAATTTCACAAGGGGGCGGCTGTAGCTCATGGGGAGAGCGGTCATTCTGAAACCACAAGGTAGCCGGTTTGATCCCTGGTCTCCCCATAGTTCGCATGTCTCTGTGTCCTTGAGCAAGACACTGAACCCCCAGTTGCTCCCCGGGCGCCTCACGGCAGCACACTGCTCCTTAATTACTTAAGATGGGTTAAATGCAGAGAATTATTTCCCCAAGGGGATTAATAACGTATCATTTCTTTCTTTCTTTCATTTAAGATTATGTTGCTGAGCCTGAAAGTTTGTTTTCCCCCCTGGCAGAGGCTATGAACCGACTGTTTCCAACTGCTTTGGCTGTTCAGAACAGCAGTAATTTAATATTGTTTACATAATTAAATCATCTATACCATCTTTTCTGTGTCCTTCATGATCCCTCAGGGCAGGACATTCCTGGTGTCTGACCCCTGTATGCAGCATGCCTTCAGTCTGCACCATAACCTCTGCTCCAATCTCCTACTGGCCTACCAGGGCCTCTTTGACTACTTCACCTCTATTACCAAGGACCTGCCCTCCTCCCATCGTATGGAGCTAGGTATACACTACTATGGCTTCACTGCAAATCATGTCACATTGTAGGGATTACAACAGGTTGTATGAAATCCTAAATCCCAGACTTATTCAAATATGTCTCTGCACAGTCTTTATTGTTGTAATTTTCAACTCGAGCACTGAGAATATGCAAGTACTCTCACGGTCATACAGTCCAATATCTTATGAATCATTTTTGGCTTTAGTTGTATTTTTCATTGTTTTGTCTTTTTCAGCGTCAATGTTTGTTTGTCGAGTTCTCATATCATTTCACCTGATCCCTACACATTGACATATTCTACCCTTTAAACAGACTACCTGCAACCCTCTATGTTAATTCAGGAATCTAACTGTTAAGTAATCTCAGGTCATTATACTAACAAAATGATTCTTGCACTCATTAGATTTGTCTGTTAACCAGTAGACTGAAGCCAAATTGTAACGGCTCCTAAATACAAGTCATCGTTGTAACTGTGGCTCACTAAACCTAACCCACACAATTAGACAGATATTAACCCATACCAAATGATAAAAGGTTAAATGTGCCTATATGTGCAATCTTACTAGCCAAACCCAGCATGCAAGTCCTATATGAGCGAGTACTCAGAAGACCCTATCCCCGAAGTCAAAGCCACGTCTACATAGGTATGTCCTGACCCTCAAATCAGCCTGCCTTTCTCTCTTTTATTCCTCTTCACTCTAGTTTCCTCTTTGTAGAAAACACCATGTCCTCTTTAAGTATAATGTCTCTGGAAAATGGGACATAAACTGCTGTCATGCCATATATAAATAGACAGACATACATACATACATACATACATACATACATACATACATACATACATACATACATACATACATACATACATACATACATACATACATACACTCTTTCTATCTTTATAACTAGGCATTGGTCAAAGAGTCTCATAACACAGTGGTTCTCTAGAATCTGTAGGTGACTTTCTGCTCAAGTCATATAAAATGTACTTTCTGACATCTGTGTTGTCTAACACCGCTTCCTTATTCTGCCTGTATTACAGGCCCTTTAATTCTGTATAATTAAATAAATGCATTATAAAAGTGCATCTTAGTAATGCTGTTCCTCTGCCTTCTCAGAACAACTCGACTTAGAGGCCCGTCTAGCTGAGTTATGTGAACATGTCAAGGTAAGACTTTTTCATATTTCCTCAGTAAGCAATGATGAAAAAACATTCACAGAAAGCAACTAGCCTGGTGCTTAGTTTATAGGGCAGGAGGAGGTAACAAGAAATATGGCAAAGGGCCGTATAGAAGTTGTTGGTAAAGTAAAAAATGTTTCATTGGATTAATGTGTCTCCTATGACTGGAGGGCATGAGTGTGAATTCCTGATTTGTTGGAAGTGCACAATAATGTTGCATTTTATGTACGTAGTAAGATTGGTTAGAATGTGCGTGGGCATATCAATACTATTTGATGCTATTTGTTTGTTTTTTGACAATATATTTTTTGTAGGTCAAGGTGAAAGCATTCAAACTGGGCTTGTTGCTGCATAAACAGGCTGAGGGAATATGGTTTACTTTTGCAATGTTTTTTTGTTTTTTTTCTGTTGGTGGATATAAAAGCGGAAATATTTTCATTACCAAGTAATACAGAATTGCAAATAAAAGCTGAACTGGAGTTAGTGGTGAGAATCATTTATAGTTGCAAGGTGACTCGAGGTGTGTCAGCAAATTATGGGGAAGAGATGTCACTGAATCCTCTGTGCAGCGAGAGTTTGTTAATTTGTAAGCAGACTGGCAAGCTTTCAGGTGTTTCTGCTCAGTTTTATAATTGTGTAGGTGAGAGAACCACTCTTTAGTGGTTGGATCCTGGAGTCCTGAAGGGTTAGACCACTTACACTTAGTGATGGAGAATGTTATGCAGAGCTGTGGCTTGATAGGAATTTCTGTTGATGATGGTGGCACATTATGCAAGTCAAGTTCCTCTTGTGTGTATCAGTATATAGCACTTTCTTTCCAAATATAGTATTTCATATTAGATATCCAATAACAATAGTTATGACAGAGGAATGGAAATCGATTAACTTTGTTTATTTTGGAGACTTCATATACTTCATTTTCATTTTATTTTAACAAGCTGTTTTTTTTATGATTGTACCCTTCATTTGTTTGTCAGCAGTGCATAAAAGGTATGGGGAAAAACATAATGGCTTAATTATTATTGCTTAACTTAACTATTAACTGTTTAGAAAAAAAACTTGTGGAAAAGAAGGATAGCAGTACTCTAGTGCAGGGGTGTCTTGATTTTAAAAAAAAGGAAGCACTGACTGAATTCTGTCATGAGACGTGATGACAGACGCATATTTCCCCTTTTTAGCAGAAAGGTTGACCTCTGAAGACGCTCATTTGATTTCAGACAGCGTGGGGAAGAGCGCAGCGTCGACGTTACGTAGTTGTGTCTCAGAGAGACGAAGCTTCACACTGAACGCCTTCATGTGTGCCTGAGGTTGTGGTACCTGCTTTTTGTCTTGCAGGCTCTTGTTCAGTGTGAGATGATGATGATGATGATGATGATAAGATCAACTAGAGGCCAGGTCTGCCAACCATAGTGTGTCACTCAGCTCATGAAGAGGTCGTCATTCTCTTTCAAAAACTGGTCAGCTCAACGCTGCAGTGGTTTTATTCCCTGACTCGGGGAATAAAACCACTGCAGCGCTGAGCTGCGCCGGAGCAGCAGCGCACCTCAGAGAGAGGAGGTCCGTGTTCAGCTCCGCTTTAAGTTAGCTGACAAGTCTTCTGCTCTGTTATGAAGTCTGAGAGGTTTCAGTGTCGCTGTGAGCTGAGCGACCTCATAGCTGTTATGAGGCATTTTCTTGTGTTTTGTTCGGACGGCAAAAATACGATTGTTGAGCTAGCAGGTTAGCTGCTGTTTGCTTGACTTTCTCTCCATTTTACTTTTAGAATCTGCCTCGGGCCAATTAAAAAAGGGGCCGCAGTTGGCCCGCGGGCCGTAGTTTGGACACCCCCGCTCTAGTGTCTTTGAGAGAGGTCCTTGTGACCTAGTAACAATTAACTTCAGGGGGAAATGATTAAGGGCACAATGAGTGGGATTTATTGTTTACGGTTTGTAAACACAACATTAAAATGAGCTCCTCCCCAGCTCCACAAAGGTTACAGTCCGACACGTGGTCGCTATGTTTTATAGAGGTTGACGCCCAGAAACGTAGGAAAAGGAAAGAAAATACAGGCTCAGGCAGGAACACTTTTCTAGTGGGTCATGAATGAGAGGGATTATTTTTGTTTAGACATAGTTTTTTAGGAAAATCCTTCTCATTGTGCAACGTCCTGTTGCACAGAACTGCATGCCATTGTTCTTTAGGGAATAATACTCACTTGAGCCCTCTGGTGGTTGACCTGTGTTTTTATACTTTTAGCAGAAAGCCGAGTCCCCTGACGAGCTGGCAGAACTGGTAAATATGAACCTGGCACAGCTCTGCTCTCTGCTCATGGCTCTCTGGGGACAATTCCTAGAGGTAGTTTCCCTGCAGGAGCATGTTGCTGCCCTACTAGCTATGGAGCACCATACACTGAGAGTGAGTCCCAACTCCTTAAATCCTCTGCATGTTGAAATATTCGACAAGTTACCTTTGAATTACAAGAATACTCTTTTGATCCAAAACTATACTCAAGAGACTTGATCTTGATCGTATACTCTATGTGGTTTCGTTACAGGTAAGGCGGTTTGCGGAGGCTTTCTTTTGTCTCGAACATCCAAGACAATCTGCACTAGCGTATCAGGAACTACAGTAAGTTGCAGTGGCATGTTTGTTTAGGTTAAAAAAATAGTATTTTAGACCAGTAGGTGCTGGCCCAGGCTTGATAACTCAAGTATGGATGTCTTTATTTGGTCTTACTCTCTCCTTCCCTCCCTCCCCTCCTCCACCAGTGCTCACAGTCACCAGCAGATGACTAATGCCATCAAAAGCTCCAGCTACTTCTTGTCTTTGCCTCCACTTCCAGTGGAATGTGCAGACCTAGATGGTGATGTCAACTCCCTGCCAATTATCTTTGAGGATAGATACCTGGATTCTATCACTGAAGGTCAGTAATGCAGCATTTCCACTTAACTAAATGTACAGCCGGTAGGTATTGACTATTTGTTTTAAAACAAATCTGTTTTTGCTTGTTGCCTTTTTTCATGTTCAACATTGTTTGAATCTGAAGATCGTGATGGGCCCTGGCTTGGCAACACAAGGACTGGCTCGGTATCCAGCAAAACGGACAAGTCCAACTCCAAGGAGTGCAGTGCAGCAGCCAGCCCCACACCTGAGTCTCAGTGTGCCCCTATGGATAACCCATGGCCAGACAGCTATGAGCCACCACCCAAGTCCAAAGGCAAGTCAGTCAAACTGAAGAAAAATTCAAAGACTGAGAACTCAAAGAAGCTGATTAGACAGGGCTCCAAGGACTCTGTGGTGTTGGTGGGCTATAAGAACCTCAAGGCTCCTTATAGTGACCCAAAGCACAAGGAAGGGGAAGCTCCCCTTAACCAAGAAGAGGATCGAGATACATTACAGAGGGACTCAAGTAGTTATCTAAGGACCTATGCAAATTCAGTTTTTGACTCTGGTGCCACTTCAGCACACTGTGGAAGCAGTGCTGCTGATTCTGTTGCGGATGACAATATTAGTACTGCTGCTAGTCCAAAAGGTTCCTTCAAAAAGCCTGCAAACACTGACTCACAGAATAATCCTCAGGCTGGTACTGGGGTTATCGCTACAGGCAACCAACCGCTTCGCAAAGACAAGCAAGTTGACCATGGTGGCCAAAAGCTGCCACAGTGGCCAGCTGGGCTGAAGCAAATTGAGGTGAAACCAAGAAAAAAGGACCAAGGGGACAAAGTAACTGTTCTGTTAACATGTCGGACTGATGGGACTGTAAGCGATAATATTCCTGAGATCACCCAGACAGACATCTGTGAATCAAATCAGTCTGTAGTGGACTCTGTTTTTGAAAGGCCTGGTACAGAGGCAGCACAGCGGAGCCAGTCCGGTCTGGTCTCCGTACAGGTGAAGAGTGATTGTATCAGGCTGCCAGATGGAGGAGCCCCCAGTGCCTCATCTAGACTCTCTGACTCAGGCATTGAAAGTGAGCCTAGCTCTTTCGCCACTCAGCTGTTTCCAGGACTTCAGACTTTTGCGGGACTAGGCATCACTGAAACGGGCATAGCTTCCCCCCAGCCCGAGAGGCCCCCCCTGAGTCCTGCACCGCCAGTTCAGCCAGTTCAGCCAGTTCAGCAAAGCTCCGTGCAAAAGCCCAGTGGGGCAGCAGAACTTCTTTACCCAGAAAATACCAGCGCTGTCAGTGGAGTTCAGTCCTCTCTCACTTCCATCAACTCCTTGCCCTCTGATGAGGAGGGTGACGGTTCCTCAAAAGGCTCCAGCGGCGCTGAAGTCCAAGGCAGGAAGTCCAGTGTTTTGGTGCAGGAGCAGAGTGTAGTGTTCTCTGGGGATATCAATAACAAACCTGCCATCGATGTCGGCTGCACCCATAACTCTACTGCAGGTGATTCCCATCTTATAAAACCTTCCTTTGACTTGGAAACGGACACCAAATTAATAGGTATTTCTGATCTTGGACTAGAGGGAGCAGCTGGTTCTGGGGCTATTAAAGAATCCCGTAGTGACCCCCATACCGCCTGCCCGTCCAGTAACTCTGCCACCAGTAGCACTGACCTGGTAAAACGTGGGATGGTAGAAAACTACTTTGGCTCATGCTCTAGTACAGATGTGTCTGAGATCAGCCCCGTGGAAACATCTGCTATTACACTGGGAATCCAGGAAGGACCACAGGTTGAGGAGGAAGACGACGAGGACGAGCCCGAAAGCGAGATGATCCAGAATGGTTTCTATGAGGAAGGTGATGGCTATGCTTTTGTCAACGGTGTTGCTGATGAGGAGCAAAGTGGGGTTGGGGAGGCAGCCGCTTCGGAGACGGGTCTTCTGTTTGAACAGCTCGGCATCGGCTACCCCCACGAAACAAAGGATTTATCAAACGCTCCCGTCTGCTCCAACCTCGCCTCCAGCAGTGTTGGGTACAGTTTGGGCAGACCTCCCTGTCCCTCCACCTCCTTTTCCTCGAGCCTGCGGTGGTATGAATGTGTACCCACACCACAGATGAAAGCGTGAGTCAGCTCGCACAATCTTTCTCATATCTCAGTTAATGTTATACTTTATGCAGATATTTGTCCTGTCTGGTACATTATAGATGAATATTCATCAACTATTTTATTATATTTATGCAGGTTCATTAAGGCAAAGGAAGAAATGAAACACCTAAAGCTGCCTGGCTTCTTGTATAGTGAAGTATCTGAGCTGGCATCCACTGTGCCCTACTTCAGCTTGGAGGAAGACGAGACTTGTGAAGAAGGCATCCATCTCATAGTCTGCGTCCACGGCCTGGACGGTAGGAAACCTTATCTTTTTAGAGGGAATTCCTTCCTTTGGCCTTTTTTTCTTTATTTGTTTTTTCTTTATTTTTTATTATGTTCCCTTTTCTGCTGCAGGTAACAGTGCCGATCTGAGACTGGTGAAGACTTACCTGGAGCTTGGACTGCCTGGTTCTCGTATAGACTTCCTAATGTCAGAGAGAAACCAGGTGAGTGGATAAGCAAACACACACTACTGTCATCTGTTATCAGCATGGTTGAGCTGGAACACTTATGTCTTTTCATTTAATGCTCATTTCATCCACAGAATGACACTTTTGCTGACTTTGAGTCAATGACAGACCGACTGCTGGATGAAATAGTCCAGTACATTCAGATATACAACCTCACAGTGTCAAAGATAAGGTAAAATGCTCTATTCTTGAGAGATCTATCTATCTATCTATCTCTAAAACAATAAGGATACTTTAGTGGTTCATTAGGTTACTTCACTATCAGCTCTTTACATTGTGTTCTCAACAGAATCAAAAATAAATATGTAAAAAGTTTGTTTAAAGAAAATGCTTGTTACCTTTGCAACCAGTTTAATTTTACCAATTTTTTTTTTTTTTAAGCCAACTTTATCACTCTGATTCTGTTATTTAAATGTGTTCTGTAAATGTGTAAGATGTGCCTATAAATGTTGTTTGGTGTCCTTATGGTCACTTTGCAGCTTTGTGGGTCATTCCTTGGGGAACCTCATCGTTCGCTCAGTGCTAACTCGGCCCAGGTTTAAATGTTACCTGAGCAGGCTGCACACCTTCCTCTCCCTCTCTGGACCTCACCTGGGCACATTGTACAACAGCTCTGCTCTGGTCAACACCGGTAAATTCCAAAACATTTAGCTGCTTGTCGAAGATGGCACACAGATTAACAGCAAACTGTTAGTTTCTATAGGTATTCTCTCTCTCTCTACTCTGTCATTGTGGTGAAGCCTGTTAAATGACTCTTAATTGTTGATTCCTAGGCCTTTGGTTCATGCAGAAGTGGAAAAAGTCAGGGTCACTCCTTCAGCTGACTTGCCGAGATAACTCTGATCCTCGCCAAACTTTCCTCTACAAGCTCAGCAAGAAATCTGGTTAGCTTTGCATTTATTTTTAAACAAAATACATTTCAGGCTGTATATGTGGAATATGAGATTGTAGAAATAACGCTTCTATTGTTAATCTCCTTTTTGAAGGTCTGCAGTTTTTCAAGAACGTGATACTGGTCGGGTCACTGCAGGACCGTTATGTGCCCTATCATTCTGCTCGACTAGAAATGTGCAAAACTGCATTAAAGGACAAACAAACAGGTGGGTTTGGATCGACTAATTTAGTCTAAACTAAATCGTATACCATCATACAATTCCACACATTGTGGGCTCAAATTAGCTGAAGAACTATGACAAAAGCTTGCCCTGTTCAGCCTATTTATCTTGTCCATACCAGGTTCTGTGTATGCTGAGATGATTGAGAACCTGCTGCTGCCAGTACTTCAGAACAAAGACTGTAACCTCGTGCGATATGATGTCATTCATGCCCTGCCCAACACAGCCAACTCCCTTATTGGTCGGGCCGCCCACATCGCCGTCCTCGACTCTGAGATCTTCCTGGAGAAGTTCTTCCTTGTTGCAGGCCTCAAGTTCTTTCAGTAGAACTGTGGCAGAATCAAAAATTGTTGGACAAGAGGAATGTGGAGCTAATACCTCACTGCATCTAAACCTTATTCTGATTATCATATCTGGATTATCTCTTAGTTTTTAAATACATATAATCACTTTTCAAAGACATGAGCAAAATCACAATTTTCAATTTCATTTCATGTTGTTTATGTTTTAATCACAGTGGATATGGACATTTTTATTTTTCTACTGCCATCTTTTAAACATTGTTGTTTGGGAAACTATTCCCCCGTCATATGCTAAACTTTCAGTGGTATTTATGTGTTATGTTAATACTTTTAATTCAATTAATATTAGATGCTGAACTGGAAATGTAGCTGCTACAAAAATGAAATGGCTGTTTTGGTGAGCTGGCCCAAGTCACGTCTGCACATACTGTCCTCGCCATTGCAAATGTTTCCCACCAATTTTAAGAGAGACACTGCATTGATTTGCACCACAACTACATTTTACAAGTTTTTGTACTGAAAATGGTCATTTCTACAAGTTACTTTTTTATCAACACTTTTCCATCATTTTTAATGGCAAAGATTGCATTTGAAATAGGATTGTTGCTCAGACTTCGCAGCCTTTGCTTTAGTCTTAATACTTGTTGTTCTTTGCCATTGCAGAATTCTGCACAACATTTACCCAACCTGGTGTTGGGAGAATAAAGCTTTACCTACAACATAGCAACATTTTATTACAGAGGTTTTAAGCAATGATCATCATTCAGCAAAAGCACATAATGGTAATACAAACTTGTTTTATTGAAAGTATTTGTTGGTATAATTTGGTCATTGTGTTTGAACTGGAAAGTATTGTTTGGAATAAAATAAATGTTTCTTTGAAAATTGTTTATATATCATTGTATTCTATCATTAAATATGCATATTATGAAGTTGGTTAAATTACCTTTCTTTCTTGTTATGTATCCCTCCTAATCACAGGTCTAAGTACACTAAGTGTAAGAAAACAGCTCTACGGTGATTACATATCACCTACTAATACACTCTTAGTCAGTAATGTTATGAGCTAACATGGTTGTGCTGAATTTAAGTCTATTTTGATTAGCATTTGTATACATCTTTTGGGCTGGGTTCACGGATTAAACAAATGTAGCTCTAGAATTAATTATACCGTGTCTTCAGTTTGTTCTGTTATTGTTGTTCCCTTTCTTTTAATGATATTCATCTTGCTTTCATTATTTTTTTTTCTTCTTCAATTGATCAAATGGCCCTGCAGATGGCAGTGTCTTCACGGTAACGTGTTATTTTAGTCTACCAATAAAAGTGGGAAATTGTGTGGATTGTTTTGCTTAGAAACCGGGCTAAGTGTATACAAATCAGGTTATTGTTTTGTATTAATTAGAATATCACTTAATTGTGTTCTACATACTGTATGCCTGTATGATCACAAGTTTCATTTTGTCATTCCTATTGAGGTACTAAATATTTTTTCTTAACGGGAGTTTGAAACCTCATCTGCAACCCACTGATTGGAGAATATTGTGTTCTGCCAGTGCAATGATAGAAAAATATAAACTACGAGGTACACTTACTAATCTGTGACACCCCGTCTTTATTGAAATATTAAATTGTAAACCCAAAAGAAAAGAATACAGTATAGACATTCAGATGAAAATAAGAACTTGCAAGTCCAGGAGAAACGTTCCTATTTATTTGTATTCCAACATGAAAAGAGAAAATAAAGCCGCATGAAGACTTCTCATGGGGAGAATCACATTGACCATAACAAGCGCCGTGACAATAGGTCGCATGGTGTGTTTGACTATCAGAGCAGACTCCAGATTACTTTATCCACTTCAACAGCGGCTACAAGTGGAAACACAACAACTCGGATTCAGGGCCGACACAGAAGAATACAAGATACTAATTGAGCACTAGTCTATGTTCAAGGAAAACCTGATAGGAGCCTATTCAACGCAACAGCAAGGGTCCCACATACATTTATTGCCTGAACCTCTAATTAGCACGAGACCGGCTATACCAACTAAAAGATAGGGGATATGTCTGTTGAGAACCACGTTGACATGTTGATGTTTATCTTCATGTATGTATAAATAATGTGGTTTTTTTTGTTAGGTAAAAACGCATGACTGAAATACATATTGACGTGAAAATCCGAAACACATTTCCAACCAGAATGAAATCACAACAGATGACCCCTACAACTATCCAAAATGGTATGGCTCAATCGCTCGGGCTGCACGGACGTTGAAGGAGTTGGGCTGCAGCACGCAATGGGTCGAGAGGGATAAACACGGTGTCCTTCAAACTTCTGTCATGATTTTATTCGGATATGAAAAGTAGTTTTTGAGTCTGAACAAGCACCACGACAACCTGCGACTGGATGTTGAGCCCCTTCGCCTCGTATGATGTGATGGTAAGTAACTTACTGCTCCATAGCTCGATAAAAGTAACGTTAGCCGGAGTGAGAGATGCACTTGTTGCGTTCACTTACCACCCGAGCAAACATACTTCTCCCCGAGGTTCAACGTGATCACGGTGTTAGTTCAGAAATAGTATCACTTTAGCCTCACCTGCTTTGTTTCTAGTTTAGGGGGTTTACTCACACCACCACGTGTGACTAACTAAGTTACACCTCAACTTTGACAGAACTAGCGGCTACTAGCTTTCTGAGTAAGAAACGCTCCCTCAATACTGAAGAGGTGGCTCACCTTATTGTTTTCAAGTGATCAGAAACATGGTGTCCCCTGTTTATTCAGATACGCTACAGCCTCTTGTTGGACTCTAGGAGCCCTCGTCCTTCAGAGAGCGTGCGGAGTGCAGAAGGTGAAGCTTTTTCAAATAGACGCGCAGAAGCAGGGATTATGGCAGTCTTGGTAGGGAATTAAGGCATACAGATGGCTACTCTCATGTGATGCCAAGTTTCCCCCCTGGTCAGCAACAAGGGGGATGTCTGCAGACGTCAGCCAGCACAGTTTGGGCTGATAGTAAACTTGGTGTAGAGGTGGGAGGCAGTGAAGACTAGTGTGGCTCTCTTGATTGTGCTCTGGATGTAAGGCTGATGAAGGTTAGTGTTGCTTCACTATTAGATAGATAGATACTTTATTCATCCCCAGGGGGACATTTGTTTGTGGCAGCAGCAAGCAAGTTACAGAGTAAACATAATAATATGAATTATGGAAAATACTCAATATATACAATACAAAAAATACCGATGTACAGTAACATGGCAGCATTAATAACTGCGTATCCTTTTAAGTAAAGTTGTGTTTTCCCTGTGTTATTGATAACACGCTTGTTGTTGTTGTTGTTTATTGCAGTTGTTGTCCACTGTATCTTTTAATCCAAACTGGGCTCTCAAGTCAATTTATATTGCATTTTAGTCAAGTGTGGAAAAAGTCCTCAAAATGAACAAATCAAATGCTAATTGTCTAAACAATACATTGCACGTAAAGTTCAGATTTCTAACAAGGCGTATGCTTACAGTATTTCTTAGACAAAACAAGTATTTCAGTTATTAAAATGTACAGTGTAAAACAGTTGTCCATCAGGGCAGATGCAAAACAATGCAAACACCCACAAGCCCAAATTCAAAGTATTTTGTTTTCTCTTTCTGTCTTTTCAGTCTCATTGCTTTACACAATTGCTCATACATTGCTTGCATATGTTTGCAACCTCCAGTATCTCAGTAATAAACAAATATATAGTGTATTATCATTTGGTTATCATCACAGATTTAGTTTTATTGCCTCAATGCATAAGTTTATGATTACTGAATAAACATACCCCTTGAAGACTGTTAATATAAATAAATAAATAAATAAATATATATGTGTGTGTAGTAGTATTATAATGTTTTCATCAGTATAGCTCACACATAGTATATTGAACAACCAGAGTAGAGAGGTACAACACTTTCAAAATGGGCATAAATGATATTGAAGAAGCCCTCAAAAACTAGATTGTGATTAGAAAGGATTATGTAATAATTATTTATACATTTTCAGTGTGAAAATATATAAAATATTTGAGTCTGTTCTTTACCATTTGCTCCAGCATCAGTGAAAATATTCAATATAGTTTGACTCATAAACAAGTGAGATGTTCAAGCTACTGGTATTTCAGGTTTTGTTATGTCTGTTTGCACTGAAACACAGACGTAAGGGAGGCTGTGTTTGAACACGTCCGTAATCATATTTGGTATGACAAATTATTTGCTCTCTGAGCCAAGCACATACTACTTTTGTTGTTCCCACAACTTGTTTTGTACACTGGCATTACCTTTTTATAATGTTATATTTTCTTGTGATTTAGATAAACAAACATATGTAAAACATATGCAAACATATTTCCCCCCTAGGTGAATGCCAAAGTGCTTTAAAGTTTGGCGTAGACACAAGTATGACGCAAAGAAACCAAAGCTTGTTTTTTCAAGTTCCCCTACCATGCTGGTTATCATCCACTTTTTGGCACCAGAGCAGTCCGCTTCAGTTACGGGCTTTCAGTTACGGGCTTTCGTACTGGTTATAGTCAAGAGCAGGATTTAAGGGGATCAGAGTGTAATTAACCTGATTAATTGATTCTGAGAAGTTAATCAGATGAGTCTCGTACCAGTAGGGGCTTCAGGTCAGCATAGTTGGGCAAACTTGAGTCAACCATGAGTCGTGGTTGAAGTAGAGTGTCCCTGTCCAGTATGGCCATTTTTTTTTTTTGGTATCTTAAGCATCATCTGCATTAACACAAATATGTTTTACAATTTAGTGTTGCTGCAGTTACTGTTGGAATAGAAAGATATGCAGTAGGATTGTCTGATTGATTGTCACCAGTTAATGACTATTATCATTATCGTTTGCTGATCATTCGGGTCAAGATGTTCTTTAATCTAGACCAATTTATGTCATATATATATATATATATATATATATATATATATATATATATATATATATATATATATATATATATATATATATATATATCTATCTCAGTTTAGGAAGATTAATGTATTTCTGGAACCTAAGAAGGGACAAGTCATGTTGAGTTAATCTTAGTTGTGGGATAATGGGAAACCATGTAATTGTGTCCGAGTATGGGATTGTTTATGCTTTGACAAAATGCTGAGAACCTAGATCTGTTTTAAATTCCATTCTGCTGTCTTCATCGTTTTCATTGAACTGTAGTTGCATCATGTTTTTCCATTTCTTTGCTTCTTTCACTCTAATGCCATCTGTCTTCTCAGGTGCAATATGGACGAACTTCCCTGGAACAGATAACAACGTGAAGAATAGAGGAAGCAAGAGAACACTGAGGCTTTTTAACAGAGAGAAAGTACTTATCACCAACCCACACCAGACATCATGTCCACCTCGATAAAGCAGGAGAGAAGCATTTGTGTTCTCCTCCCCAACAAAGACCAGCTGGACATCGCTGTTGGGGTGGGTGTTTTTAATATGTCTCTAGCTGTCCTCCTGACCATCACCATGAGGTCATAACAGATGGTCAACATTCTTTTGATCTTTACAATATTTTGACTGCACTACATAGTTTGTGAATGCATATTGAATGCATACTTTTTTTTGTCTTTTCTGCTCCAGCCAAAGTCCACAGGACAGGATGTTTTTAATCGAGTGGCAGAGCTTCTTGGAATCAAAGAGCTGCACTTTTTTGGCCTCACAGTGGTGAGGGGTAAGTTTACTCCTCATTGACATTGACACAACATTGTTTGTTGATCAGTTTATGCACACATGCCACATTTCAGCAGTCAACCAGTTAGATTGTAAACAAGAGCATCATTACGACAATTTACTGCAGGGCTTTGCAGGGGCCACTCTTTTAGTGGCTCTTGTTTACGTAATAATGTGGAAAATGTTTTCCGTTAAAAAGCTATTCCACTAAAGCCAAAACATTTCATTGTGCCCTCCCAGTCTGCATAATTGAATGTTGTAATCCACTTGAGCCACAGCACAAAGTTCTGAACTTTCTGATTCCTCGGGTTTCTATTTTCTCTTTCTTTGTACAAATACGTTGAAAAGCCCCGGTAATCTTGTGTGGCTCACCACTTGAACAGGCAACCTTTTGTTTTTGTGGTGTTGGTTCAGCGATCAGTTAGGCCTGGATTCCTGCAATATTAACTTCATTAAGCCTGGAATGCACCCTTGCATTCCTCCTCTTCACTGAGGAGAGGGATGGATTGATGATGAGAAGAGGAGGGTGGGAGTGAAGGGAAAAGAGGTAGGGGAACTCGTCATGACACAGGCCGGCTCACTAAACTCTTACGCAAAGACTTCAATGAAGGACGAGGGGTGAAGGAGTCACAATGAGTCAGAGTCGGCTGAAAGGAGAGATGGATGGTTGAAGGAACGATTGGGAAATGGCTCGGAAAACATGATGTGGTTACACAAAGTTGAACAAAAGAGATAAGGTGGATCAAATAGAAAATGCCAAAGTCATGACTCATAAGACCAGGGTGAGGGTGAAACAACCTCCTCATTCCCAGCACAGGTTGCAAACAGCATTTTAGCCCCTCAACTGAAATAGAATCAACATTAAAAAGAAAACATTAACGTTGGTAAATGGATAAATAAATATCCATTTACCAATAAAATAAATATCAAGATAAAAGCACTGTTTTGTTGAATACATTGACCCATCCCTCAACACATTTTCTGAATGTTAGACAAAGCGCCTGCTAGCAGTGTGTGGTCTCTGCTGCCATGATACAACTGAAATTAGAAAATAGATATATTAAAATGTGCATTGTTGCCATTTGCTTCCTAGTAGCCTCATTCACAAAAGAAAGAACAAAGGCTTTTTTCTTTTACCCTAATGAATTCCATTGTTGGGCCCATTTCACGCTTGGTTACATTATGGTTTTGTTTGCTCGCTAACTGTCGGCTGGTTTCCTGGTTGTCTTTCTCCACCCCAGACAATGAGCACATCTTTTTAGACATGGAGGAGAAACTCACTAAATACTTTCCGAAGGAATGGAAGCAAGATTTTGGAAAGGTAAGGCAATTTCTTGCAAAGGGTAGAACATTTTGATGGTGTAAATTAGGAGCGTTTTGCTGTGACTCAGAGTCTCAGTTAATTGGGAGGCACCGTTCTGTGGCCTACATGCACCAACCTTTTATTTAGCATGACAAAAAGATGCACACAGACTTTCTCTAACGTGTCTATTTCTGTATACAGGGATTACTGAAGAGACCCCTGCCTCTAGTGCTCTGCCTCAAAGTGCAGTACTACATAGAAAACGGTAGACTCGTTTGGTATGTCCTTCTATACATGTTCTATATGCATCTTGCTCACTAGTGGATGAGCTGGCTTTTTTCATCCATCTTTGTCCTCCTTTTTGTGCCCCACTTCTCCTCTTTTTTTTTCTTTCGTTGTGTGGTACCAGTGAACGTAAGGCGCGACATCTATACTACTCTGACTTGCGGGAGCGGGTTCTTCGCTCTGAATGTCGTCAGCAGGAAGAGGTGTACTTCCAGCTGGCAGGTTACGCCTTGCAGGCTGATCTCGGTGACCACCCGATGCCCAAGGAGGATATGGAGGTCACTAGTTACTTTGAACTGAAGGAGTACTTTCCCCCTTGGGTAGGTGTCACTGTGTCCTCGGGCAGGCATCTGTATGACAGCAGTATTTAAAAAATAAAAATACAATTTAAAAAGCTTTCAATGTAACTTGATGTTCAGTATAAAATGATGATTCATCCTTTATACATTCTAATGTTTTATATTTTGAGGGCCCAATCCATGTCTTTCCCTTTTTTTCCCCTTCTGTAGATTGTAGCTAAGCGTGGAGTGAACTACCTCCTCTGCCATGGGCCCAAGGTGCATCAGGAGCTGTGGGGCATGTCTACTCGGGATGCCATGCTGCTCTTCATCAAGGAGGCATGTCGACTGGAGGATGTACCTGTCACATTTTACAAGCTGCAAAAGGTCAATTTAGTTTTTCGCTATCATGAATTGAATAGATTTTGTAACACACACCATACTGACTGCAGGGTGTTCGCAAGATTTGATCGATGTCATTAACATAAGAAAGGAGGATCGTTGAGGCTGGTGGGAAGTGGAATTTGATTTCAGCACATTTTTATCTATGGACATTCCAGATGTATTACTTCCATTTGACTGAAGTAATGTCTTTTCCAACACAAATACAGTTAGTTTGGCTTCATTTGAGCTTTGCTGGACAAATGACTATGGGACCGTTATGTAACCGTCCATCTAGTCCAGTTTACTGTCCTCCCCCTTCCAAGATCACTCACCTAATGAGTGATATTTTGAAGGCTGGCCCATCCATTGTGTAATGTTCTATCACTTTTAATTTGTTGTAAGCAGCAGCCCAGTGTTTCCCAGTAGAGTAGGAGAGGGGCTCAACTGTGGAATAGATATCTTATCTGAACTGCTCACATGCCGCTCTGACATCTTATCATTCATTTGTTCAGGACAAAAAGGCAGAGAGAGGAACGGCATTGCTCGGTCTGACCCTGCGAGGAATGCAAGTTTATCAGGTACGTGCATGTGCGAGTGTGTTATTGATGCATAGTATATGCGCCAACACATGCGTACGTAAGAGTGAATCTGCGTTTGCTCAAACTCTAGTCTTCTGACTAGATGTGTGAAGAATGTGGGGGTTTGCCACCAACAGCAGTGCATCAGGAGATAGGAGTTGTCTGCCGTCAGTTGTTTGATCTGTCCATCAGGGGCCATCTGGGGGGATTAGGGCTCCAGGCCTGGCTGATTAAAGGGCCAACAGACCGTAAGAAACCTCGAGAAGCCCTTGGCCTCTTCAACAAGTCCAGATGGTTCCTGTGAACAAAAAGACAATTGATTATTGATCAGTAATATAATAATATATCCTCGTAGACTACACATGCAGATGTCTCTTGTTGCTCAAACACAAAAGATCACAAACATTTGAGCTGTTTCTTTTAACTGTGTGTGTGTGTTTTGTATTCATAGGAAGTAAACAACATGCGACAGCTGCTGTATGACTTCCCCTGGTCAAATGTGGGACGTCTCACCTTCCTGGTATGCACACTTCTCATTTCCATTCTCTGGCAGAATTGTGGTCATTATGTAATGGCCATTAGCTATGTACACTCTGTATAATGTGGGTGTCCTATTCAGGGTAAGAAATTTGAGATCCAGCCAGATGGCTTGCCATCAGCCAGGAATCTGGTTTACTACACTGGGTCATCGTTTCGCTCTCGCCACCTCCTCCTGCACCTGAGCAGCAGCCATCGCCTCTACCTCAGCCTCCAGCCTGCCCTCAAACAAATACGCCAGCTGGAGGAGAGCGAAGGTAAGGGAGGGAGAATACAAAGGCATGATTAGTATCAGGGATACTTGCAATTCGGCTGGGGGCCACTTGTACTCAGCAGAACACTTCTGTAGCCAGTGAAGGATATATGCATAACTTAGGAAAAGACACTTGTTCCCACACAAAGAAAGCAAAAGGCTTCTTGTTTTAATAATCACATTTGTTGCACAGTAGTTGTTCAAATGTATCTCTATGGGACAAACTTGTATTAAGGAAAGCATAATTCTTGCTCCTCCTTTTGAAAATAAGTATTCTGTTGTGTTAAAGGTCTAAATGTAGTAGTCTAAACAGATTCAGCAACCCTGAAAGGGTTAACAATATTACCTCTAGCATTTTACAAGCAGCTTCTGGCAGTCCAGTTTACCAAAGACAACTCATATCCTTGGTATATCCTCAGTTATTTCTATCAACTTCTTAACACATAGCTAACCTCGGTTTATTTACATAATTTATTTTCCAATTTTAAAAAACAAACAAAAAATGTCTTCATTTTAGATAAAAAGCGTTACAGAGAGTCATACATCAGTGATGACCTGGACTTGGACCCCGCCGGCAGTGAGAGCAGCCCTGGCCTGTCCCGACACTCAACCAGCAGCTCTGGAATTGAAGCTGACGCCCGCCAACACAGCATCTCCACAGAGATGGCCTCCATGGAGGAGGAAGGTCAACGGCGAGCAGGGAAGCGTTTCGACTCAGCAGCCAGCCGTGGCAGCTCCCGTACCTTTGGGTTCGACACGGGCAGTAAGGCTCGAATAGAAGATGAGGGCTGGCAAGAGGAAGGTGAGAGGAATTTTATACTGGACATTTGATCCATTCTTCTGCAGTAAACCAGCATTTATTGAATGAAATAGTTAGTTGGTAGACAGGGAAGCAGCTGTAAGTCATGCTGAACTTGTGTTTACCTCTTAGGAGTGATGGTTTACTGGTGATCTGTTGAGGATATGAGAGGTTGACGATGATATTTTTTAATCATTCACCATTACCCTTAAGATGTACTTGACAGTGTGTCTCAAAGTAATTGAGCGACGCAAATGGAATAGGGATGTAAGGATATATTAAATATGCGTATAAAGATATACCTTCAAAAAGGGAAGATTGCTCAGCTTTATTTGTGCATCCCTGACACATTAGTTCAAAAAGCAAGGAGTCCCATACAGTTGGGATAATTGCAGTTTTTTCCTCAGGCTATGCACCATTACAAAACTAATTGCTCAATAAATATAACGTGTGATGTCATTATTCCATATTGTTATGCATATGTGTTCTTTCAATAGCCAGCACCTCAAACCGTAGTTAGTTCACCCTGTGTGCAAAGCTATTTTCTTGTTTTCGATTGTAATTTTAAATACATAGTATATGGTCACTGCAGATGAGATCTTGTTTTCAGAATTGCCCTACTAAAACTTCTAAAACGTTTTTTTCCCAGAGATCAAAACCAATATTGGAAGTCCAACGGAGGTCCTTGTGGATGATCCTCATGAGATGTTCCAGTTGGCTGATCTTCTTGAAGGATTGTCAGTGGATTGTTCAGAATTCTCCTTCGAGACTTGCTCACCAGGTACGAATCATTTGATAATGACATGATACAGAATGTTATTTAAATACTATATTTGTTCATATGTGCAAATATTTTGGTCTCTACAGGAAACAAAGCATGTCCCCCAGACAGTGATGAAGAACTCGGGAAATTACGTAACAAGGATATGTTAAAACAGGTTGGACGTCCAGCTTCTTTCCATTGACTTCCTTTTCTTTTCCTTCTTTGGATTTCGCCGTCGTATTGCATTAGCTTTTATCTTTACCTCCTGTCTATATTCTAGATGCTGAAATCTAGGGCACAAGTTTGCGTGGATCGGCACAGCCACAGTCTAGATGATGTACGTCTGTTTCCACCTCCAGCACCCCTGGGGACGACACTGCCACCTGACTCCTCCCACAGTTATACCTTTGGCCTCCCTGATGCCTCAACAAACACAAAGACCCTTGTTGATCACAGTTATTACCCTCTTTTGCACTGCCAAGCCAAACCTTCCTTCTATGGCCGCCGGTCTACCAACTGCCTCTCCCTGGACATGTTGAGTGATGAACAGTTCCTGGAATTCATACTTTGAATACACCGATTACTGATGTCCACAAATACGCCTTCTCTTTATTAATTTACAGAACAGATTAACGTGTAGGTTGCCAACACATGAATGTCTCATGTGTTTTCCGCTGCATGTGGTGATGATAACAACACGTGTGCGTTTCAAAATTGCCGAGACATTGAAACTAGCAAGACCCCTCATTCCTCATAGAAAAGTTGTGGATTAGAGAACAGATCTAGTTTAGCAACATTTCAATCGGTAAACAGAGCATATTTATTAATGTTGTATATTGTGTACATACTACTTGCACTATTTTATTACATTTCTCGTTTTATTTTATAAGTTCATGCTGTTAAAATGTCTGAATAGGGTTAAACATTTTTATATTTTCCTTACTAATGTAAACACTTAAATGTCCTTATTCAGGGGGAAAAAGCTGAAGCCGCTGTGCTAATGTTTGTGCTCCTGTATTCCTTTATACTGGGTTTTTTTTTAAATCATATTTTGTAATATACTCTATTTTTGTATAGTGTACACTGTCATGCTTTTCCTATTGGTCTGCTACATAAATGTAGCTCCATATGTGGAAAATGTAACCTCTTTACAGCTGTTAATGCATTCATCCAAAGCTTCTCTATTCTAACCTCTCTCCTCCGCTGTTGTAATTACAACAGAATAGTATTCTTTTTAAAGCACTATTTCTGTAACAAGTAGGTGTATCATGAATCTGCAGTATTTTTGTATTATGTAACTCCCAGACAAAGCATTTCTGTCTTCTTTTTCTCAGACATTATCGTCACTGTTTTATAAATGGTAATTGGAACTGAACGGATGTTTTTAGCCTATATGAACACAGTTTTAAGTCCAACAACTGTCAGAAATTCACAATACTGAACAATGTATTTTTTATCTAAAAGCAACTTTTTATTTTGGTGAAAATAAAATTCTAAATCCCACTGAAGGAAACCGGGTCTCTTCACCTTTTCACAAGTGTTAATGTTTTGCTTAACCCTTGTATGGTGTTCGGGTCTGTGGGACCCGTTTTCATTTTTCATCAAAACAAAAATAATATGATTCATTATTTTTTCAAACTCAGACTTATTGGCCTTGGCTCATTTTCTGCGAAGAACATATATCAGACAAAATTTTCATCGACCGCACACCGTAACCCCCCCCCCCCCCCCCCACACATTTATATTACATACAGGGTGTTCGGGCTAATAACAGTGTGGAAATTGTAGGTCCTGTGTACCTTCAGTCTGTCCTCCTCGTGTGTGTGTGTGTGTGTGTGTGTGTGTGTGTGTGTGTGTGTGTGTGTGTGTGTGTGTGTGTGTGTGTGTGTGTGTGTGTATGCGCGCGCGCGCCGTTCCCACACAAGTTTGCAATATTGATGCGTTTAAGTGAACTGAAAGTTTGGGGTGCGACACTATAAATATAGTGTTGCCAGTGTGGTTCCTTATCACAACTGATCAAGATGGCCAAAAGATTCTCTGCTGAGAGGGCCTTGGAATTGATTTTTGAAGAGAGAGAAGATGGTGATGAGGTAGATGAAGAAGTGTCAGAATATGAAGACCATATTTCTGAAAATTCAGAGTCTGAATGAGATTGAGCATCAGCCAAAAAGAAGACGAGCCACAGGACCAGCCCATCAGCAGCCAGCCACAGCCCTATGTTGTGCTATGTAAAATTACCTCATTACTAATGAAATTCAATGAAATTCAAATAAATAAAAGTCAATAGTTATGAACAACCTTGCTTCATTTGTAAATTTGTTGAATTTTGTCCACTCATCTTGATTATAATTGATTTTATTGATTTTATCAACAAAAAAACGAGTAGCACTTTAATTCTTAAATGTGTTATAACAAAGTTAAAGGGCAAATATTAACCATATTTGCTGTTTATATTGCTTCTAATTGGGATGAAGAAAACATCTGTTGAGTATTTTAACATAAAATTGTTTGATTGTGTTGAATAAAAACCCCCAAAATACAGCGGGTCCAACAGACCCACAACACCTGCTGAGTAACACAAAAATGAACACCATACAAAGGTTAAATATTTTTCATGTTATATTTTTCAACTTCAGCGCCAGTCCTTTACTGTCACACCACTTCTCGCGAGAGTTTGCGATTACGTTTGCGGAAGTTTACATTCCGTTTGGAAAAACGTGTTCCCAGTGGATGCTGCGAGAAGAGCCTCTTCGGTTCTTGCAGCGGCTTCTCTACAATGTTTTCCGTGTTAATAAACGCGGTCTTGTCCAGCTCTCCTGACTACGACATCTTGTTTGAGTCGCTGACCTGGCCGAGTGACTCGTGGCCGGGGACGGAGCGGGTGGAGGCGCTGACAGCTTTCATTGAAGGACTCGGACCCATTCTGTCCGAGTCGCACACGACTACGCTTTCAGCCGCGAAAAGAAGATCTATTGTAGATAAAATCAACTCAGTGGTTTGGAACCAGTGTCTACCGCTTCTCTCCAAGCTGTCAACGGAAGCCGGCGAGGTCATGCGGTGCAGGGAGACCACCGCTGCCGCCTGCAGACTCCTGAGTGTCTGTGTCCCGCTGTGTGACGAGGCCGTGCCGGGGCGAGTGACCCTGTCGGTGCTGCCGTCGCTCCAGCAGTCGGAGGAGGAGGTGCCCGGTCCAGGACAACTGGGTGTGGAGGTTGCCAGTGAAGTCATGGCTGCTCTCGTGCCTTCTCTGTCAGCGGACGAGCAGCTCACGCTCACCACCGTGTCATGTGCCTTGTCCTGCATCAAAACGCTCCCCGATGCGCTGGTCTCTAAAATAACAGTCAGGCTTCTCCTAACTGTCCTGAACTGCTGCAGGGGTGCGAGGTTAACGAGCGTCCTCACGCTGATCCTGGAGGACATGTGCAGCTGGCACTCCACTGACCGCACACCTGTGGTCACGGAGCGGACACTGCTGTGTTTGACCGCCCTGTCGGACCACCTGCTGAAGCCTCGCAGCCTCCCCTCCTCTTCCTCTTCCTCCTGTGACCTCGACCCTCGTCTGTCCGTCCAGTTCTGGAGGATGGTTCAAGATGGACTGACGCACAGAGACGGCGTGTCACGAAAGAGGGCGTTGTACCTGCTGAAAATGTGCGTGGCCCTATCAGAGGAGGAGGGGTTGGACTGCCCTCTCTCTCCATCAGAGGAAGGTATAACATGCTCAGATGTGCTGACACTGCAACGAATTCAAGGTCACTCGTGATGTTTTCTTTGTTTTCTTACTTTTTTGGGCGGGGTGGATTGTTGCAGATGACATCTTGTTCAAGTGGGCCCCTAGCAGGAGTAAGTTGCTGAGAGAGTTCTGGGAGGACTATGCACTGGTGATGGAGACCCTGGAGGAAAACCAGGTAGAAAATCCCAGATGACTTATTGGTTTGCTACCAGTTCAGAAATGGGAATCGTGACACAGTTTTGTAATGTTGCTCGTCTCTGTTTTGTTTTCCGCTGCAGATTCATGTCGTCCGGCCAGTTCTTAACAGAATAGACACGTTGATCCAAACAACAGTAAATGATAGTCAAGGTAACACTAGACTTGGGTAATATAATTAAATACTTATTTGGAAATATTCGTTTTACAGCCTTCTCCCAGCAAATGACTGATTTCAGACATTTTTGTTTCAGATGAAGTGATGGAGCTGTTTATGATCAAAAGGGATCTGTTCCACACTTAAACAAAAAAAAATGCTGAACTGATCACATTAACTACATTAATTAATCATCTACTGGCAATTTAATAAACACACTTTTTATTGTCTTCTTACAACCACATTCAGGAGAGTTTTCAGTCAATAAATAAGAAAATAAATGAAGGGCAAATGCTTTGTTTTTAAATTGCAAATATAATAAAGATACTAAGGCAATCTCAGAGGAAAAAAAACAGTTATTTGAAGTGCCACCTGGTAGTCGGTACTTCTCTTTTTGTTCACTGCTCTTTCTGTGTCGCAGCCTCAGGTCAAGTCTTCTTCCACCCCTCCTGGCTGCTGTGTGTGTACCAGCGGATGTTCCACAGTGAGAATAAATCCCTAATGAGAGAGGGAGTGTGTCATCTGCTCGAGCTGCAGGTCCTCCAGCAGCCGGCCTTTGCTTTGTCCTTTTCTCAGGTATAGGCTCAGACACAATGCATCCAATATGATTCAGACTTATTCATTCAATGCCACATAAACCATTTCCTCTTCTGCTGCTTTGCTCCTCAGTTCATCGTTGGCCCTTTTATGGATGTTCTGTCTGAAACGTCGCTCTTTCACAGGTGAGTGTTTAAAATCCAAACACCAAGACACTAAATAAAAGAAGGGATTTCTGTGCAGTTATCTCATTATTATATTGTATAAGTGTTTCTGCACCAGGCCTCATCAACCCACAATCTGTCCACCTGCAGGTCAGTCGGGCAGAGTGTAGGAGATTGCCCTGAGATCGGGGCTAAACTGCAAGTCTTCATGACCACCTTTTTTACCAGTTTACCATCGGAGCATAGAGGTAAAAGAAATCGGACGCTGCAGAAAATAAATGTTAACAAAGCTCTGACTCGCGTCTCGTGGATAAAAATGTAATTGCCCGTCTCTTTTGCTTTAAAGGCTGTATGTTGCTGCAGATGATTCAGCAGCTGTGCTCTAAGCACTGGTGTGCGGCACCCCTCCTCTTCCTCGCCCAGGCACTATCCAAACTGCCTCCAGGTCCCCTGCTGGGGATCGAGGGCCTCACTGCTCTCAGGTACCTCGTCATGGATACAGTTACACAAGAAAGCTTGTCACGCTTGATATGGAAGCTCATTTGATCCGCTGTGTGTTACAGGGAGGTGCTGCGCTGCACCATGATCACTCATCAGGTGCTGCTGAGAGGCGCTGCTCAGTGCTTCTTGCTGAATAGCGCTCTCTGTCTCACAGAAGTGGTAGGACATGAATAGTTTACTTAATATTAAAATAACTGAGACACCTTATTGTATAATATGACAGCGCTATTGTAAACAGCATGATGATCATTATGTTTATTGTTCTTTGCCTTCTTAAAAATACCAGGAATGAATGTTATTGTTTTAAGTGAATATGCTATTAAGTTGCTTTTGGTCAATGGTGGTGAGGGTCAAGTTATGACCACACAGGTGGTGATGCAATAGCGCAGTGTAAATTAATGTTTTAATAGTTAAGTGATATTGATGAACAGAAAATCAATTAATAACAATGTAATTCTCAATTAATCATTGAAGTCGTTTATTAAACCAATATAAAAAATAAATTGCTAGGTTTACCTTATCAAATGTAAGGATTTGCTGCATTTCTCAGTTTTTTTTATTCTAAATGTAATTTAAAAACAGTATGGCGAAAGAAAACGTCACCAAAAAAAGAAAAAGAAAAATTGCTTTGGCAAAGAGGATCAGTGGTTATACATTCACCCCAGAAATATGCTCAGTAATAACAACCACAAACTTCAGCATTGCAAATGTCAAGTTTAATTAATTCCTTCACGTTAGGGCTTCTGCATAGTAAGGTGTTTCTGTTATTTAGTCCAGCCCCGGTGCTTTCATACAGAGCATTAAAGTAAGTGAACTGCATAATTTGAAAAATCTCATTTCAGAGCGCAGTGACCCTTGATGACGTTTTTAGTTTCCTGATGGATTTTCGTGCAGACGAGTCACTTTCTAGAAGGACGCAGCTTTGGAATCAGGTACGATGTGTTCGAGACATTTGTAGGAACATTTGGCCGCGTTAAGATGAGACTTTAGGGAAGTTGTAAAATGGACTAATTTCTACCCTACATATTTGTGACATTGCTGCAGTTGTGTGCCTGGCTGTCGGACAATGAGGGCAGTTTCAAGTCCAGGATTATGGATGGAGATTGCTTGAAGAAAGAAACTGTAAGATGCTATGTTCAAAACGAGATGCTCACTTATCTCCGAGTCCCAGCTAGTTTGGGTAAGTCTGAGGTGAGACTTTTATAGATTAAGAAAAGGATTATATCTGTATCTAAGATACATTGGTTTAAGTTAGTTTCCCCTGCTCTTCAGGCCACAGCGAGAGGCTGCCTGACTCCAGAGAGGCTGATAAGTTGGCCAGGGCCATACTTCTGTGTGTGGACATGGAACAGAATCATACCGAAGCAAAGATCCCCACCACTTTGGAGTCTCTGCTGTCTCCCCTGCTGGACACCTTGAGCAGAGTCGGCACCAACGTCTACCTGCCACTGCGTAAGAGTGACAAGAGCCTGCAGCTCGTGCTTCAACTGTTCCAGCTCGGAGGAACACCAAGCTGTGAGCGTGTTGGAGAGGAGAAAGGTTGGTATTGACAACACTGATCCCTTGTTATAGCAGACAAGTCCACCCTCGAGCATAAGCAGTAGCTACAGTAGATGTATGGGTGCCTTCATGCAATGAACACATCGGTATACCTCTACTCCCAACTCATGTTCACGTGGTGAGCTGTCGGGGGGAAATATCTCACTATCTTTGTAAACATCACCCTCATTCATTATGCAATCTTACAAGGTGCTAAGAGAATTATTTTTGATGAAAAGTATCTTTGTGCTTTTGGACATTTAACAAAACTACTCAGGAACACCATTTCAAGAATTGAGGGATTCTTGCTATTTGTCAGTTTTTCTTCTTCTTCTGCATCTTATATTCTCATACTAATCCCTTTAACGGTGTATTTCATGATTTAGATTTTGGATTTAGACTCTATTCCTTTCTTATTCGGTCTTATTAAAAAAGATCTTTATAATATAATTCAGTCCAACTAGCGTCCAAATATTCTGATGGTCAAATTATTCAATTATAATTTTGCCACAAGAACACATCTCGGCCCTCTGCAATATATGTCCTTCATTAATTCTGCTCACATTCTCTGGAGACTGAACTGAAGAAAAGTCAAATGTAACTTTTATTTGCGTCTTCTTGTAGCGGTGTGCTTCTAGTATTTCCTGTCATGGTTCATATATTAAGTGGCTCAGGACTGTGTGACATTCGACTCTTCCCACTCTGCTTTTCACAGTGGACAACGTGATGGTTGCTATGAAGAGGCTCATTTTTAAACTTGTCGATCCAATCCAGGAGTTTATCTTGAGGCGGCTGCTTGGGGAGCTGCAGGAGGTAAACGACGAGTCGCCGTGACTTCAATTAGCATATATTGCCCAGGTGGCTAGCTCTGACATGTACAGGGGCTGTTTTTCTTTCCAGCTGTTTGATGTGGAGCGGGCAGATCTGTATCTGAGTGTCCTGAGGCAGATGGTGGGCCTGTACCATTCTACACCACAGCACCACACTCAAATCCAGAAGACCTATTTCCCTAAACTCATCAAGTACAGCCTCAAGGTTCTGCAAGAACCCAACCAGCAGGTGCAAATCTCAGGCAGGAATATCATAGTAAATCAGTTCAGTTGCTTGATGATGTAACACAGATTATTTTTCCATTGCCAGATCCACTCTGTGGCAACCCAGGTGGCTAAAGCGGTCGCTATGGCGTCCCTGGCTATGGTATGTGGTCTCGTGGAGCCGGAAGAGATTGACATGCAATCGGAGACCATTTCTGCGTTGAAATCACTGAATGACTACTTCTACAATCTAGTGTCATCTTCCTGCCAAAGTCTGGGGAACTTAAATAAACGACTGCAGAAACCGCAGACAGGAGACGGTTCAAGGTCAGTGAAAGTCTGCTGAGAGTACTCTGTAAACCGTAAAATGTATGATAAATAAACACCAGTCTGGCATGGTAAAGTATAATCCTTCTTTTCTTTAGTGACGCCGGAGTGCTGCAGGACTGGGGACGTATAGCCGCCAATTTTATGCGGGACCAGTGGATCTGTCTGAGCTTCCTGATGAAGGCTTTCGGGATTCCTGAGTCTGAAGAGATCTCCAACGACTCCGAGACTCTCAAGGCTGCTCTGAGCTGCGGTGTGGAGGCCCTGGCTTTGCTGCCCAGTGACCTGGTTCTGCCTGTGCTCACCTTTATGGAGACAGTGCTGCCACAAGTGAGTCACAAAGTACATTTCGGTCAAATTCAAGCAATTTAAACAAGGTGTAACAAGGAGTTCCTTGCAGTTACAGTCTAAACAATTTCTTACAAAAACTAAGGTAACATCAGATGAAGTGGGATCTGATGAAGAGTCTGGTTTGGTGATGTTTTGATCCCAGTTACTACTTCATGAGGAGGCCATGTGTGTGGAAGCGGTGACTCTGAGCTGGGAGCTGGTGCAGGGGTTGAGCACCAACGCCCATGACTTCTGGCCGGCCCTTAAGGGCTTCATCTCCATGGCCTTCCACCGTGACCTGCTTGAGCTGGCAGACACTTCTGCTCCGACACTTCTGGCTGCCTTGAAACAGGTGATTCAGATCAGGCTGGTTGACTTTGAAAGGAAGTGTGGTGCACTTTCAACAAAACATTTTCTATCATATAATACATGTATGTATGTATGTATGTATGTATGTATGTATGTGTGATGTGATTGTTTTTTAGATTGCCACCGAGTTGATAGAGCTGTCTCAGTTGAAGAGCGGCGTGTTCGGTGTGCTGCTTCAACACTGCTGTCAGACATGGCTGCCCACAGGCCGAGGCAGCGGCGACACTGTGTTTTCTAGTGTTTTCAGCCACATCAACATACTTACTGAGGCATGTGTCTATGGACCAGTGTTCAGGAGAGATCAACGGTAACTCAAAACAGCATTTCTCAGATTTGTTAAATTGTTTCTCCAGGCTTTTTAAAATCTATTTCTTTTATTTTTCAAAGGCTCATCCAGGATGTCCAAACATATGTGGAGCGACTCGGTGACGAGTGTGCTGCCAATGTTGCAGTTACAAGGTGAGCTGCAGTTCTCCATGGAGCGATTTGTGTTCTCCTTTATGGCTGTGATTTAAGATTGTGCCACTAGAGGTCTCCTTTGGTGTGCAAATGTTTTCACTCTTCATCTTGTGTTTTCCAGTGATAACAGGGATGACCAGTTGCCCCGCACATGTGTCCTCGCTTTCCTCAGCCGGCTGGATTCCTCTAATCTGCAGCATGAAAGACTGATGGAGGAACTTATTATGGATTTGTTAAAAAAGGTTGGTTGTTTTAGGGAAGTGTCACAAATGTATGTATTAGTGCTAATAGTATCCCAATTTCATGTAAGTATACAAAATCAAACATAATATAAAAATATAATTCAAATTCAATACAAATATATTCAAACATTTACACTCAAAACTAAAAACTGTTATACCATGTAAAGTTTATTTTTCTTATTTTCACTGCTTGAAATCATTAATTTAAACGGTTTTGAAAAACAAATTCCAGATTATGATTATATTATCATGACACAATTCCAATGAAAGTCAATAAACAATAACTCAGTTATTACCAGTCTTAAGGATTTATGTACCGTATATCTTGATTTTTGTTTTCTTCTGAGAATAGTTTCCAGATATGTTGATCATGACATTTTATATTGCAACCTTAAAATATCTCAACCTCTCTCTTAACAATCTGACCTCTAACAAAATGTAATACTACATTCATGTATTGCAATAAATACTTGTTCTATGATATTCTGAATTGCACTTTTTAATGCACTTTTTTTTTAACATCAGTTACAACTCATTTCACACTGAACCCCATTTTCTATTATCCCCTTCATCCCATCCCTCTCTAGGATAATGACATTTCAAAGTCAAAAATGCGTCACTATAGCAACTCCCTGCAACATCGTGTCAAAAACAGAGTATGGCAAACGCTGCTGCTGCTGCTGCCCAAACTCAGAGAGGTAAGACAATTACACTCATACTTACAATCACACAGGAAATAACCACTCAGATACTGACTGTGTGTGTGTGTGTGTGTGTGTGTGTGTGTGTGTGTGCAGGAGTTTGTCGCCACTGTGCTGAACTGTGTGTTTGAAGCTGGATTCTGCAGCAACCATGCCTCAGTCAAATACCTGATCGAGTGGATGATGATTCTGATCCTCGTCCAATATCCACATCTCATTGACAGCTTCTGGGCCTGCTTCAACAGGGTGAGCTCCCACTCTGGTTACCTACCTACCAGAAAATATGGCATCATGATTTGAAATCGTTAAATCATGTTTCTTTTCTGCACAGGATCATGAAAAGACCAAGACGAGCATCTGCACCTTCTTGTCAGTCCTGGTACATTTCAATGTCATCCTTCCTCACCTTCAGGACAAGGTGAAGCATTTGATATTTTTAGTCTACTCAACATTCTCCTTGCATCACATCTCTAGATCTACAAGATCTCTCTCTGTGTGTGTTAAAGGATGTGCATTTGCGCAAATCACTGGACATCATCCTGCAGTGGTGTTTCAACCATAACTTCAGTGTGCGTCTGTATGCCTTACTGGCCCTGAAGAGGGTGTGGAGCCTGGCTGGGGTCCAGGCAGAGGAAGGGGCTGCTGGGTTGGGAGGGCTGTCCACTGTGATCCAGGCCTGTCTGAACCAGGCCGAGGCCATGCAGAGCACCGGGTGAGAGTGGAACAGCTACAACCATTACAAAATGTATGTTGTAGGATGTTAATGTATGTATTTTAATATTTGTTCTCTCACCATTTAGAAATGCCAACAAGAACTGGACAAGGATTCAGGAGCACTTCTTCTTTGGTGCCTTTCATCCTATCAGGGATTACAGTGTTGAGGTTTGCTCGTATGTTTCTGCTGAACAAATCAAGGCAGCTAAAATACAGTAACAGTGTCACAATGAACTTGTTTTCTATCTGTGTTTTTCTCTGCTAGACCATATTCTATACGTTCCCCAGTCTGTCAGAGATGGCTGACGATGAGTGGATTCCACCCTGGAAGTTTGAGAAACTGTTATGTTTCTCTGAAAGTCCATCTTTTCCTTTGAGAAATCCTGCTCCTGACCTGAGCCAGCTCCAGTCTGGAGACTGGATCCAGCAAGACAAAGGTATAGTAGCCTCTTTTACACCCAGCAGGACTACTTAATACAACATACCATAACCTTACCTCTGATTGAGTGGCCGTGGTGTCGCGTCTCCCAGGCGAGCAGAATAAGGAGGAGCGCTGGGCCGAGGTCCAGAAGAAGATCACTCCCTGGAGGTTGGGGATCCAGGAGCAGGAGCCTGAACTCCAGCTGGTTCCTCAACAGAGGGCTGCTCGACTGGGCAAACTGCACGGTGCCCTGCTGGTGGTAGCCTCACTTATCGACAAGCCCACCAATCTAGGAGGTCAGTAGCAGCACTTCTTTACACTTAAATCTTTACTTTTTCTTCGTTGGGACATGATGTAAAATGTCTAAAAATGTCTCTGTCATTTGTGCAATATTGTGAAGAACTAACATTACAGGCTTTTGTTTGGTTTCACAATGATGATCTGGGCAAAGAGGTCAAACACAGCTGCCGCTAAAACCAAACACCCTCTAATCGGGTAATGAATGAATGCCCAGCTTTAATCACAGACACTCCTATTTTATATTCTCTGCAAGTGTACTCATTTGCTTTTGTCTCGGATGATAAGGGGCTGAATCAATCAGAATTTGTTTATAGAGGAAAAGATCCATTTTCAAAACCAATATTGATTCTAGATGATGTAACATTAGCTTGGCCCTTCTGTCAATGTTTTACTTGAAATTGCCCTCTCAGTTGCCATTACAGATGTACCTTTTATATCTGTCTGCCCATGATGATGGACTGGTGCCATTTATTTCTGAGTCATCGCTGCCACCGACTGCCCCAAAAAAATAATTATAAAATTCCCCTTCATACTTTTAGATGTCACAGTGTATTTTTTTTCAACCATAGGTTCATATTGTGGGAATATTTCAGTTCTTGTTTAGATTGATATCCCACTCTGTCCTCATTTGTTCTTTTGTTGTTGCTTCAGGTCTGTGCAGGACCTGTGAGATATTTGGGGCCAGTGCTCTGGTTCTGGATAACCTCCGTCACGTCAGTGACAAACACTTTCAGTCCCTGAGCGTGTCGTCTGAGCTGTGGCTTCCGCTATTAGAGGTAAAGTGCATAAAGCAATCTCCCATTTTACTCTTGTGATCATGATGTCTACACTGTCTATATAACCGGTTAAGCTCAGGGTTAAAATTATCTCAGTCAATATTGAGAGCACGAAGGGGCTACGTCAGTACAGCCGTAAGCAAGACATTTTCCAATGCTTTTTTGAAATTCCCCAAAAGATATTTTTCCCTAATATGATATTATGGTTTCAATAACTAAATTAACTTATGATGTGTCTTGGTCGTGATCTGAAATAAAGAGATAATTTTAACGCATTTAAGAGGTGCATGTTTAGGAACAATCTCTTTCTAGTTTAGAAGTGGTGAATGCTAAATGCTACCTTCACTTGAGCTTCATTCAAGCTCCTCCTTTAGTCCTCAATTTTGAGCTTTCAGTCTCTTGCATAGTAACTTCTGTTTTTAGTAGTCTCAAATCTGTCTCTGAAACCTGATGATACCCTGATGTTCATCCAAATCGGGACCATCTGTTCATCTATTGTATGGAACAAAAAAAGTGAACATGTGCTTTTGATGAGTTGTGACATGCTGTAGTAGCAGATTTTCACAAAGGTATAAAAAGCTTAAAAGGCATTGCTTGATTTTGTGAATTATTGTTTAAAATGAAAAATGTATTCAAGTCATCTCTAAGATTATGAACTGTATCTGTTCATTAGGTGAAGCCGATGGAGCTTACTGACTTCCTGCAGGTGAAGAAGAGTGAAGGGTACTGTATTGTTGGAGTGGAGCAGACGGCCAACAGTCAGAGCCTCCAGGACTACCAGTTCCCTAAGAAGACCCTGTTACTTTTGGGGTATGTTTCCAAAGCATGTATGCTTTTAAGGTTTGGGGTAGGACTGTGCGGTATACCGGTATACTGGTTTCAGAACTCATACGATATGAATTTTGGTATTGCGCTCTTTGGCAGGCAGCAACATTTAATGTTCATGCCTGCGCAGCGGTCGGAGCCTGCTCATGCCTGCGCATGAGGGCGCAGCGGTCGGAGCTACTTTCGTCTCAGGGATAGAACTTGACTCATGGTTTAAAAAAAATGACACTGTCAAACTGCATGCTGGGTAAAGCCCGCCCACTCAGTCGCACAGGAAGAGACAGAAAAGTGTCCTGTGCCTTTTCGGCGTCGATGAATGAATGTGTTTACTCGAAAAAAAATACCGTGATATACCGTGAAACCGCCAGAATCTTACAAAAAACGTGATATGAATTTTTGGCCATACCGCCCAGCCCTAGTTTGGGGTTGAACCTGGGAGCTGTGTTGAACATCCTATGGACAGATGAGACAAAGATAAACTTGTACCAGAATGATGGGAAGAGAAGAGTATGGAGAAGGAAAGGAACTGCTCATGATCCAAAGCATACCACCTCATCAGTGAAGCATGGTGGAGGTAGTGTTATGGCGTGGGCATGTATGGCTGCCAATGGAACTGGTTCCCTTGTATTTATTGATGATGTGACTGCTGACAAAAGCAGCAGGATGAAATCGGAAAGTGTTTCAGGCAATATTATCTGCTCATATTCAGCCAAATGCTTCAGAACTCATTGGACGGCACTTCACAGTGCAGATGGACAATGACCCGAAGCATACTGCGAAAGCAACCAAAGAGTTTTTTAAGGCAAAGAAGTGGAATGTTCTGCAATGGGCAAGTCAATCACCTGACCTGAATCCAATTGAGCATGCATTTCACTTGCTGAAGACAAAACTGAAGGGAAAATGCCCCAAGAACCAGCAGGAACTGAAGACGGTTGCAGTAGAGGCCTGGCAGAGCATCACCAGGGACGAAACCCAGCGTCTGGTGATGTCTATGGAATCCAGACTTCAGGCTGTCATTGACTGCAAAGGATTTTCAACAAAGTATTAAAAGTGACAATTAGATTTATGATTATATTAATTTGTCCAATTACTTTTGGTCCCTTAAAAACGGGGTGGCCACTTATACATTTGTTGTAGTTCCTACACCGTTCACCTGATTTGGATGTAAATACCCTCAAATTAAAGCTGAAAGACTGCACTTTTTTCATTTCAACTCCATTGTTGTGGTGTACAGAGCCAAAATAATGAAAAATGTGTCAATGTCCAAATATTTATGGACCTGACTGTATGTTCTCCCAAGGCAATGTGGTCCCAGGGGCGGGACCAGACCAAGAGCAAATTCACTAACCCCATATGAGTCAGCCAGAAAAGAGTTCTAGCATCTTGCCTGTAAAAGGGAAACCGGGAGGGGCCCCGTCCAGAGCCTGACCTGGGAGGGTAGTTTGCTGACAATGGCCAGTCCTTGAAAGATGGACTGGCTTGGCTGGGCACAGCACTAAAAATCTAGACGGAGCTGCCGCCTTCTGGGCCCACAACTTGCAGGGATAACCGTTTGTTCATTTGCATTGTGAGCCAGGCGACGGTCAAAGGCATGCTGGCCCCTGGCATCGCAGACTGGCTTTAGGGACATGGATCGTCACCTCTCTGCCAATGCAAAAAGCACCTTTAGGAACTACTGAACCGACAAACACGTCTTCCGTGGAGGAGGCAGTGGTTGAAGTCTTTGGGGAAGAAGAATTCATATCCTTGGCAGAGATCGCTGAGGCAATTAAAAAAGCTCCTTGACGATAATAGAAATAGAAATAGGCGCCAGGGTTGATGCTGAAGGCTATTATTGGCCTGTCTTGGCGAGAACACTCTTCAGTGTTGCGTGGAGGTCGGGGACAGTGCCTGTGGAGTGGCAGACCGAGGTGGTGGTGGTGGTTCCCTTTTAAAAAAAAAAACGGAGAGTCTGCCCCAATTATCACATTACTCAGCTTCCCTGAGAAAGTTTATATATTGGATACTAGGGTGGTTGCTACGAGCCATCTGGTCCTCAAGTAAGAGCTGTGTCCGGTAGTGAAGAGGGAGCAGAGGCAGAAGGCAACGATCTGGATTTACCAGTACGTCTATGTTCCGACCCTCTCCGATGGTCATGAGCTTTAGATATTGACCGAAAGAGTGGATACAAGCGGGCAAAATGAGCCCCCTTCGTAGGGTGGCTGGTTTTCCAGGCACGTCCAACTGGTAAATTAGAGGATCATACAGTATATCTCGTCTGACTTTGGAACGCTTTGGAGTTTGACAGGAAGAGATGGAAAACATTGCTGGGAAGAGGCAGGTCTGGAATACCCTGCTAAGCCTGGATAAGCAGAAAGATAATAGCACGACCGTCCACCGTTTCTGTTGTGTTTTGAAGTTGATTTGTTAGTGTTCCCCCTTGGCCTATTGTCTTCCAGGTAATGCATTACAGTCTCATACCACATGGGAACAGATATACTGGGTCTTCTACAAGCTGTCTCAGCGAGTCAAGCCCAACCAACTCTTGCTGCAGTACAACAGTGTGTCTTTTGCAGTATTTCATACCAGCTGTGTGAACAGAGGTTTGACGGCATTAAATACAAATGTTTTCATCAATGAGGAAACCTACTCAGAATTCGTTAAATCAGCACAAATGCATGCAAGCCTCTGTCTTCCCATGCTCCTGTTTGACTTTCACTTGGATAACGGTGTGAGCTGACGAAGCTATTAATGTTATCTAACCGGTTTAGAGTGTTTCCCTGCGGGGCCCGCGCCTCGCCTCTCCACGGTGGACCTGTCGGGGCATGCTGGACTGTAATTGGTTCTCCCTGAGGAGGAGAACACGGTGAAATGAATGACACAAACCAATACAAGCAGTGTGATGACAGCAGCAGAAAAACCTTAACCTTCATCTGGTGTCGTTTGAGTTGTGACTCTTCCCTGTGGCTTTCATCAGTTTTGTTAAACCATTAAGTGAACATGACTGTAATTATAAGCTTGTGCAGTTTGCGACGGCAGCGTGATTCACTCTTCTTACTAAATGTGCACTGCAGTCGTGCAGCTGGTCTGAAGGGAGATATTAATGTATCCCGTCTGTGTAGGTGTCCTGTTTTGTAGTGCTGTTATCTTAAACAGTCAGCGTGTGAGCTGCCTCCTGAGTACTCTCACAGCTGTTCTCTCTCCAGCACAGATTGACTAGCTCTAATCTCTCATCAGGCCGCCATTATCTCACCCAGTTGCACTCACCCAGTTGCACTCACTATAAATGTAGCTCATCAAATCAGGCTTTCTTACTGTGTGGCACCCTCTGTGGATTCACCAAACTCATTACCTCTTAATGTTTGCTTTGCATGGCCCATATTGCTGGGTCGGAGTATATACTCACTTGATTACAGTTTGAATTGCTCTTGAATTTGAGCTCACGAGTCATCCGTATGAAAAGCTTAATTGTGAGGATTAAGTTGGCTGCTCATGCTGAGTTTTTTTATTTTTTTTTATTAAATCAACTGGAAAGCATCATTAGCCAAACAAAAGCTGAAATAAAAAACATCCGTACGTACATGATACACATCAGGGTTAAACTGAGAGAACACATGGCCTGATGTTATATATCAGATATGAAGAAGTCCAAGTTGCCTTATTGTTGACAGGATGCACATTCCTGCATGTCTTGCTGTGGAATTTATTTTCATGACATTTGATTTAAATTTGCACCTAAAATGTGCACCTAAAATGTCCCTTTTGTGGTTACTCTACATTCCAGTGGTTTTGTTATGTCCCTGTGAATTATCTTTCCTCCCTGAGGAAAATCTAATTTAAAAGAATAATTTAATGTTTTGGTAAATATAGTTATTTTTTAGTATAGGACGAAAATATTAATACCACTCTCTTGTCTGTACAATAAATATGTAGCTAGAGCCAACAGCCATTTGGCTTAGACTGAAGATGAGAGAAACACGAAAGATGAAGAAATAGACTCACCAGCACCTCTAAAGCTCACTAATTACCTTGTTATATCTTGTAAATATCTCTTCCTGTAAACCTCTGCATATTTTCCAAAATATGTAATTATTCCATATCTATAAATCAGAACCAACTAGCTCAGCTGTTAGTGGCTTCATTACAAAAATACTGGCAGCAAACATGAAAACCTAATCCGTAAACTAGATGCAAAATGTCCCTGTGTCTTTGTCCCGCTCTACAGTAAAGTGTTCTTCTCTTTTCCTTCTTGTAGCAATGAACGAGAAGGAATTCCTGCCAACTTACTTCAAATGTTCGACGTGTGTGTGGAGATCCCTCAACAAGGGGTCACCCGCTCCCTCAACGTGCATGTGAGCGCCGCCCTGCTGATTTGGGAATATACACGGCAACATCTCACCTCTGGCTCAGCTGAAGTCGACTCAAAACCTGAAAACTGAAGAGGAAACCAGCAGCGCAGCGCCATGGTCATGCCATTCCAACTCCAGATGTTTAACCTGCTTGCTCTTCTCTGGCAGCAAGACCGAAAAGCATCTTGGACGTGAAGGGACGACACTCCGAGCAGTTAGTGCCAGGACCTAGAGGATGTGTTGTCTGGTTTTAATGCGGTCAGCAGCCATCGGTGCTGCTCGTGTGCCTTTTTTTAATGAGAGAGATCGGCTCTGGTTATTACATCTAAATATTCTACTGGGCATGCTGTTATATTAATGGAGCAATCTCTGTGTTGGCAGAGCAGAGGCATTAATGAACATTTTCCCCTTTGAAGGGGAGGTGCCTGGTTTATATGAGCAATTAGTTTATTCCTCATGGCACCAGGACTGGACTGTAATGTCCACACCCAGGAAACTATTATGCATGATGTATAACAGCTACTTTTGTGTTTTCATTGCAGTTTGTGATTTTAAATAATTATTTTTTGATATGGTTGAATAAATAAAACGTTGGCATTTTTATCCATTTCATGTACTTTCATGTATTTTTCATTTATTGCGGTGAGAGATTGCGTCAACCGAGGAAACACTGAAAGGGTTAAAACAGGTTGAGTAGATGTTGGCGCATCCTCCCCCTCCCTCCCATCAGTACAGGAGTTGGTTCACCTGGAGACCGTCCGACCAGAGGGGGAGCAGATGGAGCACATTTGATCACTCGTTTGTTTTTCCGTCAAGTCACGCTTGTACGTGGCTCATCATGTGAGGATTGTCGTTGTTTTCGGATGGGACATGGACGACCTGGGCGGCTCCTGGTCGGTGTCCCTGCAGGCGGCAGCAGCGGTCAACACGAGCTGGACGGAGAGCGCGGGGCTCGGTGTGTCCATGCAGACCCAGCTGGTCCTGGAGATCCTCATGGTGCTGATGTGTTTGTGCGCTGTGGCAGGTAAAGGCTTAAGCTGTACCCTCCTTATTTATTTTAACCACACAATGTCTAGCTTGAAGTTTCCGATAATAGTAGGCCTACGGTTACAGAAAAACATATTCTACATTATATTTCTTTGTTCCATCGCCTCCATGATATCGCATACAAATAACGTAGTGACCTAATTCTTATGTCTGCATAAATGGAAGATTCTTAATATTTTTGCGTTGGATAAAATGTCCTGTTATTTGACATTCAATATTTGTATTTTGTCAGTTTATGGAATCTTGGGCAAAGTTCTATGGCACCTTTTTAATTAATTATTTGTAACTAATGGCTTCATTAGTGCTTCATACACCATTTACTTATGCTATTAATATAAGTCACAATCCATTAATACGATTCTTGGGTGTCCAATTATGAAATATCCCTTTGGCTGGTGGTCATCCTTCCCCCAGTACAACATTTAAAATATCTTTTTTTATTTCTTTAGTTCATGAAAAATACTTGGAAAAGAACTGCAGAGCTTCTCGACCAAAATTAATTGTTGAAATGTTGTAAAACAATTTTTCTTGTTTTAATCAGAGGCTTATTGGACATTTGAAACTACATGGTTTATTTAAGGTTTTTGAAGGACTTGCATTTATGACTGCAGGTTTCATGAGTAATTAAAAAGTCAAAGGCTCATGGCTTTTAATTATTGACTTTAATGACATTTGAAACTGCCAAACCGACGGCTAACCGTTACATACAATTTCTTTTTTTTAATTTTCATTATGTTTCAATGCTTGAACAAATTAATCCATCATTATCTGAATGGAAAAAAACGACCCTCTAGTTATATTTCTTAGATACGTGCATGACTGCACGATTAACTAACAATCATTGGCTCTGCCTTCTGCAGAGTTGTATTGTACAATATCAACATATCCCAATAGTTATTTTGTATGCTTATTTCCTTGCTATTCAGAGCAAAGATCAAATTCAGACTGTCCACACTTTTCTCATTCAGTTATTAAATCACAGGTTTACTACTGTGTGTAAACTGTGCTGTATTTCTGTGTAGGTAATATCCTTGTTATTGTTATTGTGGCTGCAACCAAGACTTTCCACTCGGTGACGTCGGTGCTGATCATGAACCTGGCCGTCAGCGACCTCCTGGTGGGCGTCGGAGTGATGCCTTTTGTTGCGTTGTCCATCATGAACCACGGATGGGTGGATTGTACTGTACGTCACTTCTGTCCAGTCATATAAAATGCTTTACAGTCATGTACATTGCAGCATTAGTGTCTGGCGTGACCTAAAGCTGACCTCATAACACCTGTTTTCCTATAATCCAGTGAGTGTGTGCATGTGATGAGATTCTGTCTCTCTCCTGTCTAACAGGACCTCTGCTTGTACGTGGGTTACACCTCCTCTGTGTACTGCACAGCCTCTGTACTGACATTAGCAGCCATTGCCCTCGACCGCTACCACTCCATCATGGACTGCCTGCTCTACAACTCCCGCTGCACCCTGTGGAGAACTGGTGCTGTGGTCCTGTGGATCTGGATGCAGGCTCTGGTGACCAGTTGTCCTCCCCTGCTGGGCTGGAGCTCCGTCACCTATGTGGTTCCCATGTTCAGCTGTGCGGTCAACTGGGCCAGCAGTCCCAGCTACACAGCTTTCATAGCTGCCCTGTCTTACCTCATCCCGGCAGTGGTCATCCTCTTCTGCTACGTGAACATTGTCAAGGTGGCCCGCGGCCATGCCAGGAGGATTCACACACTGGAGGACGCTGTCCAGCGCAGCAGGAATCCAAGCTCTGCCTTCGCTCCTGGTGATTCCACTCACCAGCGCTGTGGGAGCCTCCACAGCAGCCCCTCCACACTGATTTATCACGTGAGTGGACAGTTTGTGTCTGAGGTCAGGAGAGAGGAGGGGGATTACATCAGCCCTGCGCTCCCTGAATCTACAACGGAGCAGAATAGCTCTTCTTCCAGACGTTTGTTCTCCTTCCGGGCTCAGAGCGCCTCCCAGCCACCGCTGCAGAACTCCCATCAGCACCATAACCACCATGGAGTGTTGCGTCTCTTTCTGGTCATCTCGGCCTTCTTCCTCTGCTGGACACCATACATAGGCGTGGCCCTGGTTCAGGCCACAGAAACTGCAATCTCCGGCCAGTCCAGCCTCGTCCCTCCCTCTGCCGTCACCTTCTCGTACTGGCTGGTGTTGCTGAACTCTGACATCAATCCGCTGCTGTACGCTCTGCTTAGCAAACGTTTCCAGGGCGCTCTTCAGTGTCTGAGGCAAAAAATAAGAGCGCGTCTGGGGAGTGTGGTGGGCAGAGCAGGGGGAGATGACGGCAGGAGCAGTGACCCCTGCACTCTGACCGCCTCCCATCAGGGTCCAGCTTCCAGCTCAGAGTGTTCAACCTGTGATGACTCCAAGTATTCCTCCTCCATTTTTACCGTTAGCACTGACTTCCAACATCACTCTACCTCCCCGTCCTTCTCAGTGTGGCAAGACGCCAGAGGTGAAGGAAGGGTGGACTGCCTGCAGGTCCCCTCTCAGCCACAAGATGGCAGCAGATTACCTTTCTCTGCTCTGACCAAGGAGCGTCAGGCCACTTTCTTCTATGGACAGATAACAGTCCGAGTAGAGCACGACGTCTGTTAGTTTAATACCTGCAGGTGCTGGTGCAGCAACATTCTTATAGGACTAACAATTATTTTGATTATTGATTAATCTGTTGTTATTTTCTCAGCTAATTGATTAATAATTTCAGAAAAGATCAGCAAATATTCAGGTTTGAGAAGCTAGAATCAGTGATGTTTGGGGGACTTAAATGATTCATCAATTATGAAAATAGTTGCCTATTACTGTTATGTCAATCAACTAATTGAGTATTCAATCATTTCAGATGTAACATATAAGACATGTTCAAATGTCTTGTGTTGTCTACCTGATGTTCCAAAATCCCTAAATATTCAAGAAAATATTAAAATATTATCAAAATGATCTGCAGATTAATTTTATATTGATCGATCAATCAAATTATCGTTTCATCTCGAGCAGCGATCGCTGCATTTCTTTGAAAGTGTCATGTTGCCTGTGGCCATTTACAGTGATCACACTGTACTTAGTAACACTGAGGAGAAAACAAACCTGGACTGGGAAGTGTATTGAAAAGAAATATTTTTTTATAGTACATGTGATTACACTTGAAGACACCCAACAGTTGATCTAATAAACCCATCTTTTATTCACGCTCTAAATATTTCCTCCTCAAATGTGATAATCATATGTTGCATCTCAGTGTAAAAATCATCATTCCTTACAAAGGTTTACATTTATGTCTAGCAATAATTCCAGAGGAATACAATATTATAATTTATTGTCATAGATCATGACAATGGGGAAACAGTGCTAATGTTTTCTATTGCAAAAGAAAGAAAAGGCAGTGACGTGGACTTCAGCTGTATCTGCTCATACAGTACGGGCATGCTCGTCCTGCAGATGTCTCTCGCTGTCCTCTCAAGGTCAGCAACCGAACGCAAAAACATATAAAAAAAGTTCTGTAAGATGAGTTAAGAGTTTGTTCCAAAAAAACTCAGTCAGATGAGTACAAGAAGGACGGTATTAAAGAGTGTCTCTGCAGCAGTCTGTGGTGGCACTGTAAAAAAGTGATGGCACGTAGCGAGCATGTGTGGTCGAGTGATGTTCATACATTCACAACAAGGCAGAGTTACCACTAGTAGCTTTGCAAGGCGTGTGCCTCACTCCATCTCGGGTTCATCTTGGTTGTTATCTCGCCTCAGAAATGTGGTTGATGGAAACCGATACAGTAAGACAGTTTTTGACAAAGAGCAGAGATGGACAAATGGGAGTTAATCGCATGTGTTAGCGCACCTCTTCTCAAGCCTCAGTGAGACATCACTGTTTCTATTTTTTCACCAGGGAAAAAAAAAAATGTAAGTGATAATTGCTGCAGATTACTTTGTGTGCATATACTGTATGTCTAAACAGTTAAACGTGATAAGAATTCAAAGGGAGGCTCAGTGATCGCTACGGTCGATGTTCAAAGTTTTTAAAGGGTTAGTTCCAAGTTTTCACGTCAGTCTGATAATAAGCTGTTAGTGCGTTTAGTCCATTTAAAGATTTGTATACCTGGCACATTAATTGTGAATATGGGCCAGTTAATAGTTTTTGACAGCTTACGGACAGTTAAAAACACATTTTATATTATATTTGAAAGACAATACATGTCCTATTAATGCATGTATTACCTATATTGCGTGGTTAATAAACTGCTTGCTGCCGGTGTCTCAGCAACAGAAAATGAGTGGCTTTATGGATGGCCTGGAAGCGCTCACACTTTTTGACAAACAAATATCAACCATCTCATGCATTTAAAAACTTCTGCAATAGAGATACTGGTTTTAGATCTCTCGTGACTTAACTGTGAGCCTGAGCAATGGTTGTCAGCATCGACAGAGTGGGAGTTTAGCCCGAGGAAAGCACATAACTGCAGGAGGCCAATCAGTGTGGCCAAAAAGGACCTAACTTCTCAGGATGGACAGACCGAGAGGGGTTGCAAAAGCTTCGTCGTCTCAGATTGATCCTCAGGTGTTCAGACAAGTCCCTTCACACCAAATGAGCCCATTGGGTCCGCAGCTCCAGGACATCCACGGTGTGATACACAGCTATGTACAGTGCACGAAAGGCAGGTGTTTGTCATTAAGTTTACACCTGAGGGACGCCACTGTGGACCTCCCCTTTTTGTTTTCAGGCATTTAGCATTTTAGGCATTCTTCTTTGGATCTTAAAGGTGTGTACTGTAAATGTGTACATGTTAAGGACAGCAAGTCCGCATGGAGTTAGGCCGGTCTCCAAAAAGTCTTTTTTTCTTCTTCTTCTCAGAACTGAAAGATATCAGGCAAGTTGGCAAGTCTTCCCAGGCGCAAGGATGTAGTGAATCCATGGAATGATTAAGAGCTAAATGAATACATGACTCAATCTGTATCATACCTGATCTTTTGGGTAAGAAGGGTAACAATTATTATTGTCCATGTCCATGCACCAACTCTAATAACTTCTGTGTGGAATGGACACCAAATGAATGATACACAGTCTCCCTGCACCTCCCCCTTTGACCGAAATGTTACTGATCAGAGGGCAGTCTGAGATACCCTTTTTCCATTCATGGAGCTACTCGAAAGAGAGGGCAGGTCACCAGACGGGTCAAATGCCCCCACGTTGGCATTACGAGGCGTTAATGTGTCTCGCTCCCTTCGACTGTCTGTGTGTTCGGTACGTGTTTGCATGGTAAAATGTCATGGAGTCAATGTGCAAATGTTGACATGGAGGTCCTGGCTCTCCCTCTCCAGTTGAGCCCCGTGGTGGCGCCTGCCTCTGCAGTGCCCTCTGCTGGCTCGTCCCGCTTGCGCAGCTTTGTGCTGAGCTGGATGATGCACTGGTCCCAGTCCTCAGGTAACAGCAGCATGAGGAAACCCAGGCAAATGATGAACACGGCAATGAGGCGCACTGTGTTGAAGTTAATTTCACATGTGTAGAGGTCTACCACTGTCAAATAAAGAGGATGCATTAGTATCAGCATAGGAAGGAATTTGTATGAATTGTAATTAACAAACATGAATTGATAGGATTACTATAAACAATCAATATAGAAAGTGAAAGGAATAATACGTTAACTTAATAATAATTAAGTTTGTCACAGAAAATGATGCGATGAGAATTAGACATTTATATTCTATTCTTCATCAAATATAGATGATTTCTTTTGGGCGGATTTCAATGCCATCAAATATTTAATGTTGGCCGTATTTAAAAAGTTAGGTCTGGGAGGAAAGCCAGCAGACTTACTGGCATTTACAGGAACACTTAGGACGATGCCAAGGGAAATTAATGTTGGGTATGTTATCGCAATGCCAAAGTTCACCAGGACGTTGAAAGCTGTGGGAAGAAGCACAATAAGAGCCGCAGGCGACACAATGAGGGTGTGAAACTACAAAACCTGCAAAGTTATATTCATGGGTTGCATAATAATCATTGCGGTATCAGATTCAAGCACAACATCTCTTCATATATCATCGTTCCGTACCAAACAACAGGCCTGCAACCCCACAGAGGTAAGCCCAGGGGATGTCTGCGAGTGAGCCGATGTACTCCACGTGGGTAAAATACAGGATGAGCGGCACAAAGCTGATGCAAACAAAGTTGGCGCTTCCAACAATGCTCAGAAATAGTGCAGCCTCTCCAAATTTGGCACTGCCCAGGACCATCTTGAAGAGCACCTGAGGACAAATAGGGAGGAGAGTCATGAATGCACAAAATATGCCCCCTCGAGGAGCAGAGGGATATTGCAGAGCCGTGCGTCTGCCAAGTATTGCCATGTCTCTGGCACAGGGCCGCTGCTGTCTGTTTATCACATTAGGCAGCACAGACAGCGGGGCAGAGGAGACCAGAGCTCCGTCAAAATATAGCGATCTGTCCCGTAACCCCCTTCATCAGGACATCGCAGCCCGAGGGCAGCAACCGAACGCTCACAAATCACATGCTTCTGTCAGCTCAGTTTTACATTTCATAATCTCTTCCTCTCTACTTCCACCTGGTTACATAAGTAGAAGGGAGCTAGTCCAGGATTTCTTACATAAGAAAAGACTCTTCATTTTTTTTTTTTTTTATTGTTTCACTGCAGATGAAGTTGTCACTACAAGGGAGGTTTATAGGATACAGGCTGAGTTATGTTCTTAACAATTGATAAGATGCAAATAAATACCTTGTAGAGTGCTGACATCGAAGCAGAGGCCACGACCAAAGTAATGCCGATGACTGAATGGCTGTGGAATCCATCCGCATAGGTCATCATTACAATTCCTGCTATGGCCAAGATAGCAGCTACTATCTGTAGAGAGAGAGAGAGAGGGAGACAGAGACGGAGAGAGCGGGGAGGAGGAACATCAGCGAATGACGGATGGACAACACGCTGCTCGCAGTGTGGCGATAAAGACCCGAGAACCTTTACTGCTTTGTATGAACACAGCAGGCACACATGGCGCATTGTTTGTCATTGCAGAAGCATCACAGGATGAGGCTTGTAATGATATCATTAATATGTGGGTTTTATTTTACAGTCGGCAGACTGCTCATTTGGTATTTACGTTTTCTCACATAGAGCCCGACGCATGCACATGCACACACTCAGTGGTGGAATATAACAAAGTAGCTATATTTACTGAAGAACCGTACACTCATGAGGTTTTTAATACCTTACTTGAGTATCGCCATATTAATTAGCTACTTTATACTTCCACTCCATGGAGAGAAATAATGTACTTTTTTTACTTTATTTATTTATTTAGTTACTTTACGGATACAAAATTTACAGAAAAAAATATACATATTATGAACTAATAAAATAAAGTACATTGTAAAAGATTTAACGGATCCCAAGTTTGTTAGTTTTTTTTGTGTGTTTATGGCCCCTTACAAAAATAAATGTTTTTATTTATATATATATATATAGGAAAGAATACCATTTACACAAATAAACACCCGAAACGATGAAGGCACTTGCAAATGACAAGGCAGCACAAAATGAAAACCATATCCTGGTTATAGTATATATACAATAAATAGTTATTTATCTTTCCTCTCCCGGTAAATCATCAGATTTATCTAACGTAATATCTGTATATCACAGAGGCTGATATTCTGCAAAATCTGTACTTTTTACTTTCACTTTGGCATGATTTAAAACGCATAATGTGTACTTGTAACGGAGTATTTTTACCTAAGTAAAGGATCTGAGTACATCTTCCACCACTGTACACACATTCTCAAATTAAACCTATTCTTAGATTCACAGCACAAGTGCTTCCAACATAGCAGAGGCAGCTTCTACAATGTTGGCTCGATTGTCTGACATTGATTTTCGTCACACTGCCATCGTGTTTACAAACTGAATAGCCCCCTCGATCCCCCACTTTTCACACCCACTCCCACTCCCTGCGATCACAGCTTCAAAATGCCACCAAACCATCTGTTTCATCCCGCTCTCAAACAGTCTCGAAAATTCTTCAGTCACCTTGCAGAATTTGTTTTTGCTGAATCTTTAAATGCATGTGGGTTCAGCTGAAGAATAGCGAAAGGGACGTGCTGCAGTCCAGCTGAGTGGATTAGCTCTGCATTATCGAGGTGTCAGGAAGATAAATGAGCCGTGTGCTTTCGCTTGGCCAAAGCTCTTGGGCACCTTTGGCAAAATGGCTCTTTCTACACTGCCGGCTGTCTGTCAGCCACAGCTATACCTTCCGTCGTGTATTTCTCATGATGGACTGTTTGCTAATGAGGTCAGCGACCCTGTTGTGCTCGTGATTTAGTTTCTTGATTTGGCTCGGCACAATGTGAGGGTCAGAGGAGGTCACGGCACCTGCTCATTGAGTAGCTTAGGTGATGAGTATTAGGCTGAACGCGATAAGAATTAGGTCGCACTCCAGCCAAAGGGCTCTTCGTTTAACTGCAGGACCTTCAAACCGGTCTACTCTGACTTTGCCACCAAACCGAGCCGTCTTTTTATGAACACAAATCCTTGAAACAACCCATATCATCCTGTTTAACAAGGATGATTTAGCATCCCTCAGCTTTCTCTCTCCCCTCCTTCACTTTCATGACAAACTCGTCCAAGATCCACTGCATTGCTGCAGACATCCAAACACTGCAATCCCCGCCACCAAGCGAGAGAGAGAGAGAGAGAGAGAGAGAGAGAGAGAGAGAGAGAGAGAGAGAGAGAGAGAGAGAGAAGCAGGATTATTACAGTATTTGTCTCTTACTGGTGCCGTTCATCGCAGATAATGGGGGTGGGGAGTTGGGGCATGCACCAGGGAGAGATGGGTTGGTTGTGAGTGTGTGAAAGCAAACCGGGGGAAAGCCATTCTGCAGACTGACTGCAGGACGGCTGCAGATATGAAAGCATGTGAGGAGTGCAGTGGGAGGAGAGCGGGAGCTACCTCGATTCGCAAAGCTAAACCCTCGCTCCCGTCCTCCTCTCTCTTCATCTGGATAAAATGAGTGACAAACAGACACACACCAGGAGGCACATTTGAACGACACAGTGATCACTGGAGGGAAATCACGCCGCCACATAGGTAGCAGGCGCTCTACTCGACCGTGCTCGTGTGAGCAGGTCACACGCTCCGTGGCAAATTCAATCAGAGCAACACTATTTTCAGTCCTTTGTAAATTACACAGAGGTGTTTTTGTGAACTCTAGAGCAAAATAGAGGCGATACATACACACCCATTTGAACACACACTTGAGAATAAGTGCTTAGAGGAAAAAGTGGACTTCCTTCTCTCAACCAAGAGCAAAGAGCGACACAGTCAGAAGCCCAAAGGCAAGTGAAGGTCATCTTGTTATCTTGTGTTATCCATCGTACAGTAAGCCTTTGCCTTAAAAATGGACTTTCGTCAGTTTGAGACAAGATAAAATGAGGATGATTCAACCCTCTGAAAACTACATTGATCATTTGTAACCTTATACAATCAGACGTAATAGCGTGGACATAAGTGTAGAAAATGTAATTCATGGGAGTTTTTTGCACATTATTATTTTATATGAAATTGTAGCAAACATATTATGCTAACATAAATTATTTTAATGGTAGTTTGTTACTTTTTATTATGTTGTTTATTACCGGTGAAAGTTGCCCACGGGGAGTGAGTAGCCTGCAGGGTAAATCCTTGTTTTACTATCCACTTTCCTTTTGGTGACCTGTGCTTGACTCAGACTCGTGTTTAAAGATGCAGTGGGGAACATTTTCTCTCAGAAAGTGAAAAACTGTCCTCATAACAGCTCTTGCTCTCACACACAGGCAGATGTACTCACCCTGACCCCCATGAAGCGGTCTCTAAGTACAATCCAGGATAGCAGGAAGACAAAGGCCTTGTTACAACAGAAGAGCGCCGACACGTCTGTTGTGTTGATCTTCCTGAGGGCCTGCAGGTACAGGTAGTTGGTGAGGATCCACAGCAGGCCAAAAGGAGCCACCTTTGTGAAAAACACCTTGGGTGTGAGCCCGTCGTCCCCGAAAAACCTACAGCACTCCCTGTGCAGAGACATGATGCAGAGCAGTGTCAGAATATGGAAAAATGGGGTACAACTAATTTAAGAGTTAATCAATATTTATGAACACAAAACAGCTCTGTCTGAACAAATGATACCAGAGAGACCAGAGACTCTAATCAGTGGTGAGTGTGTGAAGTAATCCTCATTTTAACATCTAAATATTGAACATGGCACCACAGTGCAGGTGGGACCAAGAGAAATGTGTAAATATTTACTAACACAATTGAATCTGCCACAAGGCTATAAAGTGAAATATTTCTGAGATGTTCATTAATGAAATTAGACTATTTATTTCCTCCTCAGGTGTTTTCAGTAATAGGATTTTCCAGTTGGAGGCTCCAGTATGTTAATATCTTAAATACTTATATACTTATGCAAATGTTTCTTATGCTCAGTCTAACTAGACATACTTTAGAAGCAAAACTGTAACTGGTAAGTGACAAACAGTCAGCCTGGTGACATTTTGTTATCTTGAAGAAGTGATTCAACTTGTCATATACTATTGATTTTTTTCACTGAATATCCTCTCTAAATTCCAGCTTAAGTCTGGACTTGATTCCTATCTAGAAGAGTGTTTAACTACACACAAGAAGCTGGAAGTCACGCTCTATGTAATGTGAGAGGAACCAAATCAAAAGCGCATTATGTATCAGTATCATAATACTTGAAAGTGATCCTGTCGACTCTATTGTTTTGAAATGTTCTATTCAATAAAACTTTAAGTTGAACCCCCCCCCCCCCCCCCCCCCGTCATAATGTAACATTAATGTATTTTCAAGATGTTGGCATTTTGACTGTGCTCCTGAGTTTCACTGTTTACTCTGAAAGCTGCTGGCCCTGTGAAAGTGATGAAGCAGCAATAGCTGAGTGACAGGTATGGCACATTTCTAAGAGTCTTTGCTGGATCCTGAGGAGCAGCACTGCTATGAATCAACCCCAGAGAGCTGAGTCAGCACTTCACACTCCCTTTACAAACACACTGATTCAGTAACAATTACAGTAAAGTCTATCATCATTTCATTCGAGACACTGGATACGCCACCTTCAAATCCACACCGCTGACAGTTTGTGGTTGTTTTGCTGGACCCGTAATCTGCATTGATTTTTAGAAAGACTCGCAGCTCTACAACTGTGAGGAAGGTGTCGAGGAAGCTCATTTGAAACCATCTAGCTGTGTCATGAAGTCGACGTACACTTTAAAGACACTGCAGTTCAAATCTAAATATTTCAGATTAGCATGTCGGTCTTTGGTGGAATACATTTTAAGGAGCCTGGACATCATTTGTATTAGGTTTCTTTGGTATTGAGCAAATTGAAATCAGCAATAGAAATGATGACATGAAATATATTTAAGAAAAAGATCAGACAATATTTCACAATTGTATTTTTCGATGGTCCTAACTCGGGTTATTTTTATTAGCTGTTTTCTGAGCTTATAACCACATATTTTCAGTAAAACAACTCAACTGAGCACACTCGGAGCTTGCGATATTATCGGGGGAAAGCGAGTAAGTGAGCCTTGAGTTCATATTGTATAAAGTGTCATGATGAGCATCTGCCTCTTACAGTGAAAATCATCTCCACTCATATCAATGAGAAGAAACACCAGCTATTACCTACGTATGTCAACTTTTGGTCTCTATTTCTCCCGCTTTGATTTGAGATTCACCAGCAGGTGCAATTTGAATAAACACCAAAGGAAACCGAGTGCTTGATATTCGGAGCACATCGGCTCCGGCCGAGGAGTGTGAGCCCCAGATCCTTGTGTAAGCCCTCCAAGAGGAAGAGCTACATCACACAAGTGCATCAGAAATACCGAGCCAATCCCCGGCCGGCTCACACACCCTCCACACCTTCCACATACTTCCACCCTCTTTCGCTCTTTGTGCCAAAGTAGCACAGCAGGTTGCAGCGATAAGACTTTTCTTTCTAAAGATCACGATGAATGGTTTCAAGTGTGAAAGCTCTGCTAACAGATTGTATTCTTTCTGTTTTCTGCAGCAGCACAACTAAAGATGGCATGGGAAGCTGATATTCCAAATGAAGTAAAAGGTGTGCTGTGTTGGAAATGACATATTAACAGGGAGTGATTGTGCATAAATAACCAGGCAGCAAACATGGAAGGTAAACACCTCAGTTCATTCAGTGAGATCATCAATTATAAGAATGTTGTTAAGCAGCTGACGTATCTTGCGACCCGTTTTGAGGATCTTGACCCCATGTTTAGAACCACGACAATCACAGCAAGGTTTCTCTCAAGTCTTTTCAACAACCTCAACAGGATGTGTCTGAGCATTTCAGCTGTATCCGTATAAAGAAGACTAGTTAGACTATTTATCATCAACTTTCCAGAAAAAATATTTCTAATTCAAATTGGCTTCTGGTCTACTGAGGCTGTCGCTGACGGGAAAATTGCTTTCCTTTCTACGATGTGAAATTGTATGATAAAGTCAGTGCACCATCTGTGAGGTTTTTTTTATCGAAAACAATTCCTTTTTTACTGTGGTTGACTTCACTTGCACAGTTGATAATTTCCAGTTAGTCATTTCTGTTGTAGCTGCAGAATAAATATTTGTGTGTTTTTGGCTTGTAAGGCCGTAACAATAAGAAAATACACAGTTTTAGCAATAAAACGTTGTTTTAATTATGTACAGGGTCTTAGTGTGGATAAGAAGCACTGTTCAGTAGACCCCTATGCAATGAAAAGCGTGCCATTTCCCCCTAATAATATAGTACATTATTGCCAACGCAACATTGTTCAGGAAGCTGACATTCAGTTGTTCTGTTGCGTTTGATTCCTGTTGATCTCAACCTAAACGTTGAGCTCTATATGAAATATCTGGTTCAGTTTTGTTTTTTCCATCTCGTGGAACATGGCGAAAACCAGACCTTTACTTCAAGTTTTGGAAAAAGTCAGCCATGCTTTTATTACATCAAACCCTGTTGTTGTTGTTTCATTGCCTTAATTCGTAGGTTAATTTGCTTTGTTTTATATGCATCTGTTTAAAAAGTGTCTCGGTAGTCATCTGGCCTTGCTCGCCTGCGTGCAGTGAGAGTCTTCTCACCTGAACCTCTGTCTGGGCGTCTGCCTCTCTGGACTCTTGCACAGATGGCCGATGTAGTAGAGGGGGAAGAAGAGGGAGTTCCAGGAGGTGGCGAACCAGGTGAGGGTGAAGGGGGCGTCAAACTGCTTAAAGGTCAGCTTGGCCAGCTGGGTGGACCCAGCCCAGGAGGAGCACACACACATCACCATGACGACCCCCCACAGGGCCTTCTGCACCTGTACGGTTGTCACTCGGATGCAGCAGTGCAGCTTCCGTTTGCTGGAGCCGGACTCCACTCCGGCCGCACCGCCGGCCGACTGAGCCTCTGTGGTGCCCACCACATTCTCCCTGATGCGGTCTTCTACTGTACATGAACACACACAAGATAGATAAAATAAGATGAAATACAATACAATAATCCTGTATTAGTCCCACAGTGGGGAAATTGCAGGATTACAGCAGCAGACAGGTAAAGTGCACACAAGAGACACAGTCAAATAAAATAAAAAAACAAGTAATATAAATATAAATAAACAGTAAAACAGTAATAAAAACAGTCAAATATTCCACAATAGCAGTATTATATACATACATAATACAAAGTATTTATATTGCACCAGATTGACAGACACTGATCAGGAATATAGTTAAGAGGGAATTTTGCTTTAGAGAGACCACATCAAACCAATCTAGAAAATATACTTTAGCATTCTACATACAGTATAATCATTCTGTGTTTGTCTCTCGCAGGATAAATATGTTGTAAGAGCCTATAGGAAACTCTTTTCTGTGTGTGAATGACTTCAGGTCACCCATGTCTTGCCATCTTTTTCCAGCTAAAAATAGCTTCTTTCACAGTTTAATTGAACTTGAAGGTAATCAATCAGACATCTGAGGTAAAAATGTGGTGATCAAGTGTGACAGGCTGCAGCCAAATAGAGGACAAAAGAGGGCAGATCTGATTTCCAATCCAAAGCGACCTCTTCTCCACCTCGTGAGTTACAATGACATGTGTGTGTGTGCGTGCATGCGTGCGTGTGTGCGTGCGTGCGTGTGTGCGTGCGTGCGTGCGTGCGTGCATGCCGTAGAGTGCCCAAAGGCACACACAGACCAGCTTAACTTTGCTATTTCTCCCGTCAGAACCTAATAGCCTCCATACTTCTTCAATAATGTGTGAATTGAGACAAAGTGTTGATGTGTGTTTTCTGTCCCACACACACGCACACAATGTGCGTCAAAGCTGATTCACTTACCAAGGTCGTGTTGTTACCTCGAGTCATTGAACTTACTTATGGATACTGTGTTTATTGTCTCCTCCAAACAACTCAGTTATAACTGCATAATCCTGTGCCAAGGCAATAAAAGGCTAAGAAGCTCAAATGCAACAACAACAACAACAGACATATTATTCATTCATACAGCCGATCGTCATTCACTCAGCCTCCCTTTATCTCTCAATGACATTTTGTAGAAACAATATTTTATCATATCTTCGCTAAAACTGTAGCGAACCTCCACGGAAGGAGAATAAAACTGTAATGTCAATGAAGTAATAAACTGCAGGTATATATTGTGCAAGCTTGAAGTTTATCAAATCTCGATTAGTGGAAACATCTAATTTTATAAAAGTTATGAATAAATTCATGTTAGCCGATGCTGTTTACAATTATGTTTGTTTCTTGCCATATAAGCTGGATGTTGATTGTTCTGCCTGCCATTTCTTTTATCTTAACCACAGCTCAGACCACCATTCTGTTTGTCCGAGGAAAAAACAATTCCCTTGTCTCTCACACTGATTTGTGCTGAAATGTAGACATTAATCTTATCCATTAATGTATTATGCATATGGTACTCATGTATATCTACATTGGTCGATTTATGTTGTTAAATTAATTCTGTGTTTAATTGATTGAGGTTTTATTCTGTGATCTATATCAACTGTGTGGCACCTTTCTGTAGACGTCTCTGTACACTTTGAGAAGAACTCCTGAGATTCATATTTAATTGATTAATATCACATTTTGAAGTTTTCCCTACTTTTCCAAAATTTGGTGGCATCCTAAATGTAATCTTGTGTTAGTTAAACTAATGGCGTCTTATGGCGTAAACTGAGTACCACCATTCTTTTATACTCATCTATAAAGCATAATTGAATTATTAATAATCGTTACATATCTTGATATTAATTAATTATTATGTATTAAATCTGCTATCAGCAACAACGCTACAAGACTAATAGTAATAACATACACTATTGTCAGTAGTCCCTTAATAAATAACTGTATTTGTATTTAAGCCAAACAGAGCCTACAGCTATACTTCCACCACAGAGAAGAAAACTGCAAACCACAACTTTTCAATCAGGGAAGTGAGAGGACCACAAACAAAACTACCTCATATCATATCAGCTCTGTTCCATAACGGCTGTATAATATGCACCATGCGGCTTCTGTAGCTTCCTGCCTTCCAACAAGTTAAAACCGAGGGATCTCCCTAATGGTGCTTCCAGAGGTAATGATGTGCCGCAGGGAGCCTTTTGCAGATTCATCATCACTGCTGACTGGAATACAGATCGCACTTCAAAAAGATGACATGAATCTAACTTAAGTTGGGGTCACACTGTGAAAGTTGTTATTGTATGGCATGAACCAGACACTCATATTTTAGTTGACCTGTGTTAGTTATCATATATACACTGATGAAACTGTCGGCCTTCATGTTAATGTGATCAGTCAAAGGGTCACCTATCCTCTTATATTAGCAACTTGCTACATATTCACAAGCCATTCTTACAGGAAGAGTTGATTCTGACCTTGCCAGGTTGTCACAGATTATCATCCCTGATGACTATCGCCTTCCATGCTAATGCCCCGGCTTCCCCCGGCTGTCTGCTGAATGCACAACCACAGATTCTTATTTCTGTTCATCTGCTGTGGAGATGTGATGCAATTAAGATGAAATTGTGCTGCATTATTTGGGTACCCTGAACAATGCCAATTGACAGCTCCGATAGTCCTGTGGCAAATCTGGCAGCAATGAAAGATGATTCAAGATCATTGCCTGTTCTTGCAATAAATGATGAATCAGCAAGGATCATAAAAAAAGAGCCAGACGCTCGAGGATGTCTGTCAAAGTCTTCGGCACATGGGTGAGAATTAGGTTTCTCTATTCTGAGCTCAAAGCCTCTTTGTCTTGTTCTGAAGGTCATGTCTTGTTTACGCCGCCCAGTGTTTGTCCTTCCTGGGCCTCCGTCCCACATCCCGTGGCCCTGGCCGCTGCTGCGTACTGCAGCACAGTTTAATCTTCCAAATGCAGTGATGGGCCAAGCCAATCAGCCCCAGAGTGGCGCTGGGTCCCAGCCAAGCATTTCCAGCTCTGGCACATGTGAACACACTCAATGAAGTCATGACAACATTGAGGGTCCTGTCACACTTCTGTTAAGATAACACGTTATAAATTGTATTAAATAAAACGCAGTTGCATAAATTATTAATGAACGCTTCTTTGATTTAATGCTGAGGCATCAAATATATTCATTTGTTAACCAGTGGCTTGATGGTAATGTACTTCTTTCCTGAGCCCGACGGTGACTAATGACACCGTATCAACCTTGAAAGCCGGTGATGAACAATATGGAGCATTGCTGAATTCATCAGCGTGAGAGAGCTGGGGCAGTAGAGTAGCTGAGTGAGATAGAAAGGCTCCTCCACTAAAGACATTTGAAGCCATTAATACCAGGCTTGAAACAGCCAGAAGGAGTCTCCTTCTTTAACTGCTAAATGATTAACTGAAAGCTCTTAACCTTATCGGTTTGTAATCAAATGTCAACTGTCAAGGTCAGACATGACTGCGGTAAAAAGCAGGCACACGCACACACCTTTGGTTTGATGAAGTGTATTTGTTTTAGAATACCTAATAATGCATCTCAACCTGTTTCACACTAAAGCAGATTACGAGGAGGTGTAATTGCAGATTTCCGTGCCAGTTAAAATGCTCAATTCAACACATGGTGAACATATCTCCACTCATTCAACTCAATCTATGTCCAAATGTGCTTAACTGAACCCAACAGGCATCTGCGAAATCACTGGAGACAGGAAGAAAGGGTTTGGCATCCTTGCAGGTCCAGCTAGGGATGCACTCTGACAGCTGTATAGATGTCTTCTCCTCCGCAAATGCTTCCATCCCAACCACTCAGCCTACAAACAGCATGGAACTCATTGTGCACAGTTATAGGTGTTCTCAAGCAAGTGTTAAAAGAAAGTTACTTAAAGCATTTATCAAAAGAAAATTATAATATTCCAGTGCTGCTGGGTCTTTATCACAGTGTCCAATACCTTTTTCCTTAATTACATTACATTACATGTAATTAACATTTTAGGTGGAAAATCCACTTGTTCTGTGTGACACTTCTTCACCTGAATGCACATATGTTGACAAATCAGTCCATTTACTACTATAGGCACATTAACAGTAAATCAATCTTTATTTGCTCATTTGTCTGCCTCGAGTGTTTTAGTACCCTGAACACCTCACAGGGAGACGATTGAATATACATGCCTCTTCCACTGGGTCGAAGTACTCCGATTGGTGTTTGGAGATGTATCTGACCAGTTTCCCAGTTGATCTCCTATATCAGTGCATGCTTCCATGCTTTCCTGCTTCCTGACCGGCCTCTTTCCCGCTCACGCTCTCCTCCCTCCCCCTGCAGACTCTGCAGTGCAGATCTCTCCAGCTGATAGCTGCAAATCCCAAACGTGCCAGCAGAGCACTGCCTGACTGCCTTTTCTCACACTTCACAAAGCCTGGCCGTGACAGGCCAAGAAAGTCCAGCTATGTCCCCTCTGCAGCTCCCTGAACGGGGGCACTCTCTCTGCCGTCCCGCTACTCGGACAGGCAGCAGTGACGATAGCGTCAGGCGCGCGTTGGTTCGCCACGGCGGCCATACATCTGTCGGGACTGCTTCTCTGGGACCTCAAGTCAAGTAGAAGACACTGAGGTAAGAGAGGTTTGTCTGTTTGTCTGTCTGGCGACACCTCCGTGGGAGTGAGAGTGCTCTGCAGCGCTCCGCCTCAGTGATTCAAGAGGGTAAACAGATCAATCACCGATACACACTTCAGAGGAACTCTTTTCCTTGTCTTACTGTCTCTTGGGGCTCTGCTTGGTGTTGAATATGAATTGAGAGGTGCAACTTACTCCTTCTGTCATGCTCATAATCATATTGTACATAACATCAACCTTAAGTTTACCTTTAGTAATAATGGTTTAAAACGACAAAAAATAGCTTCTTTGCACAAATGTAGGATATAAATGCAAAATGCCTGTTCATCTGTGGCTGTCAAACAACATCAATCAAGTACTCTTAATAAAAATAAAAATAAATCCTTCAATCCCATGTTGCCCAACGCGGTTTGTCAGGTCTGACATGTCAAAGTCTGAGCCGTAATGTTTAAAAAGTAAGACCATTTCTTGGTGTTTAGGCAGGCTATAAACTACAGATGTCACGTAACAAAAAGATGGTAGTGTTATCATGTCAGGTCAGACAGACAGGCAGAAGACAGACAGGCAGCAGTCACTGTCTTTGTCATCTCTAAGTCTGGCAGACAGTGGGAGTCTGTGATACTTGGCTGTGACAGCTTGGTCAGGCCAAGCTGACAGTCAGAGGCCTTTCAACTCACCAGAGCAGGCTCATCTGACAAGACTGTCTCGCTCAATAACACAACAGAGAGTCAGGCCGCAAACACACCCTGCTGCGTCAACCAGCTGATAGGTGGGGCCACATGGGCCGAGGGGACGAAGGCCCAGGAGGGCAGACAAGGGCAGGACGACTGTTACTGATCCTACTCTCCTTAGTTCCCGACCGGTTTCTCCTTGAACTTTAGAGGACAACGGAGCAACTTCTTTTAACCGAGTTGCAAACGTGTTATTTGTCACTGCCCTGCCCAGCTGGTTCAACAGATACTCACGATACAGGTCAATGCTGCGGCCTCATTATCTAGTGATACAACAGAACACTGGTGCAAGCAGGCTAGCGTGTGTGAGTGTGTGTCCATGCATTGTGTGCTTCAGCAGAGCAATAGTAATTACTCACATTTGGCAGCGGGTACACTGCCCAACAGTTTATCCCACAGTCCTGAAGCGTCCCTCCCTCTATATTGCAGTCCGTTACAATAGTGACTATAGCGTGATGGACCTAGAGTTTAACAGACTGGCAAGAGTCCCAACACTTTCTGTGACAAAATCAATATTTAAAAGATTGGCCCTGTTGAAGTAATGTATAGGCAACCACCGCAGGTGTACACCGCGGTTTTACTCCCTCCCTGCACCCCAAGGCCACTGATAACACAGGAACTATATCACACTTCCATACTGACTTTGGACGTCACTATTTTCACATACATTTCAACCTTCCAGTTGACTGATACATTTTTTTTAATGGTATCAAAAGAAAAAGTTTGTCCAACAAGATTTAGATGGAGTCCTTTTTGCTGATTCACGGGCTGGTCACAATTACAATAACTGCTGTAGGGATGGTGGAAATATTTGGTTATTGCAGCGTTGTAATAATTAGCCTTATAGGTCTACTGGCTGCATTAGACATTTAGAGAGGATAGGCAGCCGTCCTGCATCCTCAAGAAATCTTTTGGATCAACTCCCTCAATTCAGGATTAGACTTAAAGCTTCCTCTTTACACATGGATTTTGGAGGATTTTGTTCAAAGATGAAACACTACGACACCGTTACAGAAGGCACTTTCTTCTATGAAATACAAATGAGAAATATGCAGCAAGGAAGTCGTGGCGGCAAACCTCAAATAAACTAATTAATTAATTTAGCGCATAACATCAATCCATCTAGTCAGCAAAATCTCATTCATTACAATTAAACCGGTGGCTTTTTCTGCACACACACACACACGCACACACACACACTCTGCATTACATAAACCAGAGCAAAAGCTTGGCCTCGCCATAAAATAAAAAGCCCTGTCACAGTGTATTCATTGCACACTTATCAAGCAAGAAAGCCCTGTTTCCCTTGCTTTTAAAATGATTTTAAAAGCATTACTTCTCCGACTACCCTCAAAGTCAACTCCAATTACATCCAACGGATTAAAGTGAGACGTCACATATTTAAGGAGCTTCAACAAGAAATCATCAAAATCCATACAGCTGCTTCTGGGGATATTGTAACACCACTGAGGCAGCTTAAACACATATGTATGTATGTTTGACCTTTGTTTTCATCTCCATACTGGGTTTTTTTGCTATGCCTGAATGTACATTTGCATACAAATAGGACGCATGTAAACCAGTTTGAGATGCAAGTTTCTATTCATGTCTTTTGTGAGTATACGCTTGAAGGAAAGTCATGTTATATTTGTGTTATTTTTGATTTGGTGCTCTTCACCCCAAATTGACAAAATCATTCATGTCTCAAAGTAGTAATCTCCACTGCTGAGTGGTAAATGCTGCTGCTCTTTTGCTAAACGCACATCTTGTATTAAGATGACGATGAATCATGCACTGTGCACAAAGAGCAGGACAGACGGGACAAATCGACTGACTTTTACATCCATCACTTCAGGCATATTGCCACACAAAGCAACGAGCCGCATACTTAAACAATGCCACATTTCTCAAAACGTCTTTAGAATCTTTAAGCACACAGAATAAAGCAAACCGCTTGACTGTCCACAATAACACAATAATCCATCTCACTGGGAAACACTGAAGATCCAATTTGATGTTAAATGAGTTAGTTAAACCTCTACTTCTGTGTATGAACAGTCATTTGCTATCAATCGATTGGCGTGTGGTTAAGGTGCATGGAGCCCTGGAGAAAGGTTCAGCTTATGAAATATGACCAGCTTCCTCTGGGACGTATGTACACTGAATCCGTTTTAAAAGACGCCTGTTCTGTTTCCAAGCATGTAATGAAGTTACAGAGATTAAAGGGATTGTTATGAACTTCCTACCCCTGCCTATGATGACAAAACACAGATATTCCCCAAAGACATCATCATATTTAAAAAGAAATCAATAAGTATCAACCATGGGCCGTTGGTTAGGTGGATTCATCACAAGAGCACATATGAGAAGAGGTAAATACTGCAGATGAAGACAGTGGGTCAACAACACATTAAGGGAACATGATTAATCTGGGATATGCTGCCTAATTCTCTCAAGATTCTACCACTACGTCTGATGTCAAAATGTATTGCTGGCAGTTCCACCTTTCCCTCCAAGAGCAAAGCATGGCTGCATCTGACTTGATAGTTCCAGAAGAGTTGTTGCAAATGTAGAAAAAAAATACAATTGTATGTTCAAATCTGAACCCCCGATCAGATTAGACTTCGGAATTTGGTTTTGCAGCTGACTATGACACAACATTTCCTTTAAAAACACCTTTCCACAATAATACTCTGTGCCACTGTGGATGTTAGCTGGACACACACAAAAAAGAAAACAGAGAGACCACTGAAGATCCTACGCTGAAAAACTAACTGTTTGACATTTGGGCGCAGGTTTATTAGTGATGGGAACAGAGGTTTTGGAGCCAGGGTTACATAAGCAGCGGAGTCTCTGAAAATCGGTGTTGATCTGCTGTGGCCCCCTGCGATTCCCTCCTCCTTCAAAGCAGCTGCTGAAATGGGGAGCCGTACGTTCACATCATAAACCCTAAAGCTTTGACTCCCTTCCACGATTTACAATACTGTATCAACCACAACACACACATTTACAATCCTGTCTCTACCCACAGCATAGCTCTTGTTAATTCTTAATATAGAAGCTTGTCAAATAACAGCCCACCATCGCAGCTATTCTGAAAATAAAATATTTTGAGCTGACATATGCACTAATAAGCTTAAAGTCGTCGGTTACCCAGCAGCAGCGATTATTCTGAGGTTATCTAGAATGCCTTAAAGTGTGTGAATATGCGACACAGTTTGAACAGCTAGCATATGGTTAGTTAATTCGATTTCTGCAGTGTCCATATGAAATATGCGGAAGAATTCCTCATTCACATTCTAACAGCTGGTCGAGTCATAAATTATGAATGATTAAGTATTTTCATATATTTTCACATGAATAAAACTGTCGTGAACTCCCAAACAATAGGAGGTGAAGTTAAACTTCACTGACAAGTCTCCGTCAGGAAGCTCTGGGTACGTTTTGACTCCCAAAACTACTGCAGCACAGCAGAAGTATTCATGTTATTGTCTCCATAATTCACTTTTGTATTAAATATGACTTGAAAACACCTTTTTTTTTCAGTAGCTACACTGACATGTTGGAAAATGACCTTTACATTATGTGGTGTCACAAGTTGACTGGTTGCCAGCAGTGTTTATTCAAGCACTACTTTACTGCACTGCACAACGCACAGCTCCCTGCAGCGTAGCGTTTAGCTGATCAAATCATTTTTGCTTTTAAGTCATCACAACCTCTTCGGACTACTTTCTTGCACCATATATGTGTTTTAACCATACACATCTATAAAAACTGTAAAGTTATGGAGACAAGTGCATGCAAATAATGCATGTTTTTATTGTCAAATCGTTTAGTAATTCCCTTTAATCCTTATTTTTCCTTAAATTGTAAGGTATGGATTACTTCAGATGCAACGTGCTAGAATGCTGTGAAATCAGCAGCCAATTCATTGTTGACTGTGCTTATGCCAAACACTGAGACATTCACTCGTCCTCTGTGCTGAGGGGGATTAAAGAATGCACAACACCGCTCCTTATTGCACAAGCAGGAGAGCATTGAATGACACTGTACGCGTTCAAGATGTCAGGACAGGTGATCCAGCAACACACACACACACACACACACACACACACACACACACACACACACACACACACACACACACACACACACGCACACACGCACACACACAGAGAAAGAGTCAGAGAGGAGTTGTCCTTAAATGGTGTCAGCGAGAAATGTAGTAAAGGTGCTCCTGCAGATCAGAGCGACTCTCAGACAGCAGGGAGACCTTGACTGATGATGGAGCCACTAGAGGCCGACTGAAGACCAGTTTACTGGGACCATTAACATGTTTACTGGTGGTTCGTGTCCCGTCTGCTCTGACATGATGTTCTGGTATTGCAGCTGTGACTCTTGCAGCCAGTGATGGGTAGAGGGTGGAGAGTGTGAGGGGGAATCCCTGCTGCAATAACAACTTAAGATCCTCCCTATGGACCAGTAATGTAGCACAGTGTTCATCATCATCAGCCCGGGATGAGACCCCCCCCCCCCCCCCCCCCCCCCAAAAAAAAATGATGCATCAATGACACGGATAATTCGGACAAAAGCAGGTCTATTTCAGGCTTCATTTTGATTTATTTATTTTTTCAGCAACATCACACGATGAATGACAATCATCAATACATAATGTGATTAATGATGTGATGCATTTGGTGACTTCCATGCAGAAAACGTATTCGGGTGCTGTCCGACGTCAAATTGTTTACATAGCTGTTGCATCACAGCTTTGACAGTAAGTTGCGCGCTTGATTGATTCCCGCGCTGTTTTCACCTCGCTCGCAGTCCGATCCCCGAAAGTTGACCCATGTTTTAAATTAGACAGGGCAAGCCTTGAGATAAATATTTCAGCAGGAATCCTCTCTCCATCAGATCAACAGAAGGATGCTTCTACATTTAGAGCATTCTGTGCAAAGACATGACAGGCTGCATAGCAGGCACCAGCCCCAGTTTACGGGTCTGCAGATGGTGAAATGACATGAACTCTCCCTACCTTCCACTTTGGTGAGGGTGAGCACCGGACTGTTGCAGGCGGACAGCGGGGCGACCCTGGCGGAGTGTTTCTTCATGATGATGAGCTCGGATGGGCTGAGCTCTAAACCGCTTCGACTACATCCCTGAAGCTGATTTGGTGCAGACACCAGACCACTTGATGGGACCCTTGCTGCTTCTAGAGCCGGTCTCCTGCTCTCTGTCCCCCCGCATCCATCCAACTCCCTCTTGGTGATTTTTGTTCTCTCTGTCGTAACCCCCCACCCCCTTCCTCCACTTGCCTTCCCTCCTCAAATCTGCTGTATGCTGCGCGTCCTGACTGGTCTCTCCTCACGTACAGTTTGGCAACTGCTGCAATTCGCCAACGTCACACATCCATCAGCCCCCCTACAGCACCAGCATCACCTCCCACCTCCCCCCCCGTCCCGAGGCAGGTGTTCCCGGCTGTCCTCCCCGAGCCCCCGTGGCTGCGGTCCCGCATGGGCAGCGCGCATGCGGACCCTGTCTGTGACAGATGTGATGGAAACAATGCAGTAAGGTGTGTGTGTTTGTGGAGGTGGTGGTAGTTGAATAAATTATTACAAAACGAAGTAATCCTTTATTTTATCAAGGTACCGCGTGGAATCCCCAAAATGTCTGAAGGTACGCGAATGTAGTCTTGTTTAATGCTCCTGAATATCTGGCTTTTGTAAACCAGCTGAACAGAACAGCTTTTATTTGTGTTCTTTAGACCCTACAGTTGTGAACATTAGTATAATAGTGTGTTCCAATTCCCAACACTTAACATTAACCGGAGGTTTTGCAGCGCCGCAGGAGGTCCCCTGTTCGCTGGGTAAGCAACACAGTCATGTCCATGGAAAGCCATTCAAGCCTTTTCAGGTGGTTTGAAAATGTCAAGAGTCGAAAGGGAAATGTGTGTGTTTGAAATGTAAGTTTCTTAGAAATGTGCAACATATTAAAAGAGAAAAGACGTGGATTGTGTTCTCATTTGTAGTTCTTATGTTTTATGGTTACTGCTGCAAGAGTATGTGTCAAAATGCTTGTGTTTACTCAATTGGTGAAAATGTGTTTTCAAAGATAAATAACATTTTCCTTTACTGAGGGAGTAGGTTTTGTAAGTGTAATGTGTATTGTTTAAGATAGTATTGATTACTCAAATATTGGCTAAGCTGAATAATACTTTTCTATCTGATATTTGTATTGTGTCAATATATGCTTAGAACATTTTGTTAGAACAACTTAAATTCTAATATATTTTATTCTGCAATTTCAACGAGAGAGTAACTATTATTTTCAATATGTTAAGTATTTGCATTTAGACAGGGAATACTTTAATGATGTTATATAGTTAAGATGTTGTTCAACATAAGAGAAACATTCAAGTTTATTAGCCTATTTATAATTGCAGGTCGGGTCTTTTACTGAGTAAGGTGCAGTGAGGAAGACCCAACGACTCCAGTAGATGGCGAGCTTCCCAGCTTGATTTCCAGGAAGCCAGATCATTTCTACTGAAACTAATGGATGAACTGTCTGCTTTGTGGTAGGATCCTGTCAGTCACCTGGACTGATACCAGCTCAAACATACAATATACTTAGTGCACTTTGATTCATCAGACTCTGGTTGCAGACCAGGTATACAAAAACATTATTTCTGAAAACAACGAAATGCAACAGTCTTTACAAATCACAGGAGCAAACACTACAAACGGCTGAATGCAGAATGCATTACGTATAGGTGCCGAGATCAAATGCAAATTCAGGCTACTAATTGCTCTGCAAACCACAGATACGTCGTATCTTTTTGTCCTCAAAGTCCCTCTGCAGGGGGTGATCAGGGCATTCCAACTTCCTTACGACATCCTGTACCCCAATAACCTTGCTGGCCACTTTGACAAGCTGGCCAAGCCTGTACTCATATTGACCAAATACAGGTTCCCGAAAGCATGCTACGATACAGAAAGACAGAAGAGAATCAATCAAATTATTCTGTAGAAAAAGAGTTAACATTACACATTAAGAGTTCATTTTCTCAAGGAGTACAGGCGCTGTTTAACTTTTTTTAGAACTTGCATATACGTTTGGTTTGTTTTCAAACACTATAACTGTTAAGCAAACTCTAGTGAAGTCTTGACCTGCTGTAGACCCGCCCGTTTTATAATATTCTCAAAAACCTAAACTAAAGATGTAAGGGCCACATGCCGGGATTCGTTTAAGATCTTTGGGTTTTTGCATTTAGCAATAACAATGGTAGAATGTTTCCATGATGCTGGTATCTTGTTGCTTAAGAGATTTCGAGAAAGTAAAATGAAAAATACTGCAGAGCTCTTTTGCACAAGTCCTAAGCACTCTGAAACCTCATCAGGACCTGAACTCTTTCTACAATCAGTGAGCCTGAACATGTTTCCAACAGTGTCAACATCAAATATAACTGCTTAGCTAGACTTAGTCCTGCTCTTCAACTCATCTGTTCCTTATTTGGAATTATGTTTTTGAAACCTTAAAAAAAAATATATATAAAAAATGCATTAATCTAGCAAATTAATTAGCCTATTTCAGTATTAAATGTTTCTAATTGCCCATTTGTGTTTGTTTTTATTAAAGAGGATATGGACATTAAATGCAGATGTAAAAAGGGATTTTTTTTTTTAATGTTTTAATTGAATGAAAGGCAGCAGAGAGATAAAACATAATAATGCAACTTTAAATTTAAGTCCATTTATAGTAAATATTTACCTAATAATATGGTTCTCATATTATGTTCATTACCATAATCAAATTAAGTAAGAATAACATAACAATAATTGAATTACTCTACTGTGTACCTGGTCTATGTGTTAATCTAACTGTCAGGGTGACACATAAAGGTTAGAGATGCACCCGTCCAACTTCTTCTGTCCTACAACTGAACATACACTCTACTATTGCTGTGCTGTACTTCACTACATGAACAGACTCGACATGAGCACCTGAGCTGTTCAGTTTCCTGTCAGCTGTGGTTTGTTAAGTGATTGAGACCTAAATCCCATCTGACTGACTGACCTAAGTCACAGTCCTGATAGCTTTCACTCACACATCACCCTTTACATGTCCTGTCTTTGACTTTGCCAAAGTCCTCACAGTCCAAATTGTGCTGCTAAGTGTTGAAGTGGGTCGCATTTTCAGGGTCTTTCATGAGGTTCTGAAAACATTGTTGAGTGCCTCTTGACTCTCGTCTGTTAGCTTTCTAACAACCACAGAAATTGGCTTTGAAACCTGAAGTGGCAATTTAAAAGCTTCACATCGAGTTTCATAGTACTTTTAAAACTGAGGGCTGTCCAACTCACTTTGTGGTAGAGCTGTTCAACAGAAACCCTCTCTGTATATCTTTAATATGTCGTTCTGCATGTCACTTGTGTTTTACACCTGAGGAGTCGTCACAGACAAACAGAATGGTGTCAGTGTTGCAAATTGAACTGCTCAGTATTGATCTGTGAATGCATGTCCCTGTTGCTGTCCCGGTTGCTGTCCCTGTTGCTGTGCTGTCCCTGTTGGACTCATAGACTGCATCAATGTCTCTAAAGACATGCATATGTGTGTCTGTCTGCAGTGGCTCTCTGTGTGTGTGTGTGTGTGTGTGTGTGTGTGTGTGTGTGTGTGTGTGTGTGTGTGTGTGTGTGTGTGTGTGTGTGTGTGTGGCAGCTGAATGTGAGCATGCCTAAAGGAAGCTGCACTGAATAATTCACTGCTTAGACTCTACCTCACACTCAAGCCCTGCCTAACTAGGACAGGAAGCTCTAAAAAACACTCTGCCCACACCCACTCTGGCATCCCTCAGCAACCAAATCCACTGGATACTTTACTATTTTCCATTGCTTCCGACTCCTGTGTTTGGATTTGAGAAGGGTAAATGTCAAGAACAGTGGATTTGAGCTAATTGATGAAGTGCAAGAACTCACTTTGAACAAAAACAAACTAAAAGAGCAGCACAGGGTGTTTGATGGATACACACTATACACATGACACCTATGAATTATAGGATTAGAGAGAGAGAGAGAGAGAGAGAGAGAGAGAGCGAGAGAGAGAGAGAGAGAGCGCCTTTTGGGCACTGCAGCTGCCAGCTGTCACTGGGAACTAATGTTGTCAATTTTCAGCGTATATGGTAAGAAGAAGATTCAGTTGGAGTGCACATGCTTTTATTGATAGAAAAGACAGGGCGGTGGAAATAGGTGGAGCGGGTGAGATCATTAAAAGATCCCAGTCAGTGACTCATAGACTTTTATCTGTGAACACGGAGGAGGATCAAACTAGTCCATGCTCTGAGACGCCACATGACAACTCTTTCTAACACACATACTGTATATGAATAGGGATAAGCGTGTGTGAGCAATAAAGAAGTGTAAAAAGGCCTTTTGAATCCGTATTTCTAACCAGAGACTAAGTAGACCCGAGAGGCGATAATTCCTCTCTATATCAGAATCAGAAACCGTTTATTTGCCAGGAATGTTTTCACACAAACGAGGAATTTTTTGAGGCGGAAGGTGCATACATTGGACATGGACATGGGACGTAAGACGAGACAAACAACAATCAACAATCAACGAAAACAACAGTGCAATTGGTATTAAAATATGTGTAAGATAAGCAAGTGCTCAGTCAACAGATACATTAATGTGAATGTGCGTTAAAGTGACATGTGTATTTAAGTTAAAGTGTATGTTAAAGTGACGAGTGTTTAAGTATGCGGTGTGCAGAGGAGTGAATGGTAAAGAGAAATAAAAATAAAGAAGAGAAAATTAAAATTAAAATTAAAATTAAGAGTTAAAATTAAAAATTAAAATAGCTGGGGGTGACAGAGACAGTCAGTGGGGGACCGGAGCCCCATTGATGAGCCCGACTGCTGACGGGAAGAAACTGTTTGTGTGGCGTGAGGTCTTGGTCCTGATGGACCTCAGCCTCCTGCCAGAGGGGAGGGACTCGAACAGGATATGTCCAGGGTGAGAGGGGTCAGCTGCAATCTTCCTGGCTCGCTTCAGAGTCCTGGAGGCGAACAAGTCCTGGAGGGATGGCAGATTACAGCCAATCACCCTCTCAGCAGAGCGGATGATGCGCTGCAGCCTGGCCTCGTCCTTGGCAGTGGCTGCGGTGTGCCAGACGGTGATGGAGGAGCAGAGGATGGACTCAACGATGGCAGTGTAGAAGTGCACCATCATTTTCATCGGCAGGTTGAACTTCTTCAGCTGCCTCAGGAAGAACATCCTCTGCTGGGCCTTCTTGGCGATGGAGCTGATGTTCAGTTCCCACTTGAGGTCCTGGGAAATGATGGAGCCCAGGAAGCGGAAGGACTCCACAGCGTCGACGGGGGAGTCACACAGGATGAGAGGGGCGGATGGGGCTGCGTTCTTCCTGAAGTCCACAACCATCTCCACTGTCTTCAGAGCGTTGAGCTCTAGGTTGTTCTGGCTGCACCAGGTCACCAGGTGGTCAGTCTCCCACCTGTAGGCGGACTCGTCCCCACCAGAGATGAGTCCAATGAGGGTGGTGTCATCCGCGAACTTCAGGAGCTTGACGGACTGGTGACTGGAGGTGCAGCTGTTAGTGTACAGCGAGAAGAGCAGAGGGGAAAGAACGCAGCCTTGGGGGGAACCGGTGCTGGTGGTCCGAGAGCCTGAGACGTGTTTCCCCAGCCTCACGTGCTGCTTCCTGTCAGTCAGGAAGTCTGTGATCCACCTGCAGGTGGAGTCGGGCACATGCAGCTGGGAGAGCTTGTCCTGCAGCAGAGATGGGATGATGGTGTTGAAAGCAGAGCTGAAGTCCACGAACAGGATCCTGGCGTAGGTTCCTGGGGAGTCCAGATGCTGGAGGATGTAGTGGAGGGCCATGTTGACAGCCCTCCACTACTAGCACATCGCTATACAGAGCGGTGTGCTAGTGCGCTCTAAAGAGATGCTTTTCTTGAATGTTTATTCATGTTGAATAATGAGTGTGCCACATTAGCCGTTTTCCAGGTCAAATGTTCGTTAACTGCACCAATCAGTGCTGCTATTATGTTCCTACTGATGGTCGAATGAACCAAAATCGGGTACTGAAACAGTCCTGAACATTATGGGATATGGCATTCGAAACAATGTTGCTGTTCAGGTACTTATGGAGAAAGATTATATATTAAAAAAAAGACATAAATTAGGAAATTTTTTCCTTATAGTCAGCAAAAATGCTTTAACAAGAAATTAGTATGACGTTGATTCTCCAGGGAAACAGTAATGGCTTGGTATTGCTCAGGAAATATTTTTTTGAGGCAATTTCCCCTTTATTGGATAGTTGAGAAAGAAAGAAACCAGGAGAGAGAGGGGTATGACACAGTGAACAAAGGTCACCACATGAAACCAGCTGAAACCAGCAACCGGTGGCATTGCAGTTAGTGCTATTACCCTTCAGCTGTCAGGTCATATACTAAGGGAAATACTTTACTCTCATAGCCTATTATTCCAAATATACAATTATATCAAGTTCAGGTTATCACTATGTTGCGTTTTCAAAATCTGAAAATATACACTCACAAGACATCCAATAGTTGTTGAGCCATTTCCCTCAAAACCTTGTGGTGGCGGTAGAGGATATGTTAAAGGACCGCTAAAGTAAGTGAAAACTTTAACCTGCTGGTGGTGCTAAAGGGAAAGTTATGTTTAATGGATAACAATATTGAAGAAAAAAAAAAAAGACATAACGACTATTTAAGAATGTGCACTCTTAATTTATTTTGAACACCAACTTCGTCCGGAGATACAGCCTTGATAGTTCCATCTAATACATATTCACACACATTAATTTATAAATCAGATGTTTACTGTAATCATATAGCAACATGGGAATGAAGAAAATTAGGTAATCTGAAATCTATTCTATTGATTAAGCATGAAAGTGCTTCAGCTGCAAATCAGACTGCACGGAGCACTTCATCGTGAAAGATGATTGACTTAGAGTGCTATAAGGTGTGTGTAAGAGTACATGATTCATTGCAGTCTGGTCTAAATTAACCAATACTGCCCATGTGAGTAAACAGGCCCCGCTTTATTTGTGTACAGCAGCTTTTTGGTACAGACTGTCTGCGCTGTAGCAGTTGCCTCTTTTTCCACAACATTAATATATTTGTTATTGGCATTTCATATCCAATAAAACAACTAATCCTCATTTTAAAAGAAGTCAATCCATTGTCTAACACCAATAACAACTACTCAATGGGATCCATACTCAGCTAATAATGAAGCTTGGAGACACTCCTGGCCAAGACATCATGAGAGCAGAACATGTCTGCCGCAACGCTCACAGAGATGCTAGCATGGCTGCAAACTCTTAATCTTGTTGTAAAATTGCACTTTCAATAACGTTCTAGTTTTTCCAAACTTTTCCCAGCTTGAAAATCAGCAGATATAATCAAGTTCCACTGTTGGAGTAAAGCAGATGGGGTTATGTACACAGAAAATGAAATGGGTCAATTCATTTTAATATTGCTATGAATATTAATGGTGCAGTGATTATTATAAATATCAAATATTGGCAGCGTTCTCTTTTCAGTAAACAAAACAGAGGATTTCAGTGGTTGCTTCCTTCTGAAATGAATAAATAATAGTAATAGTAAGTTGTGTGAAGCTTCTCTCCCTCCACTGTTCCAGTCCAGGTTACTTCAGGCTCCTTCTTAGCATGAGAAACAGGTAGCAGGTCTGTAAACATGAGAACTGAGGCTTCATTAAGGAACTGAAGAGTCTGTCTCGCTGCCCTCACACTTAATAACTCCCCAGCTGTGAGAAAGGATAAGGGGGGTAGGTGACATGGAGTCCTAAATAACAGCTTTTTACAAGTAGCAGAAAGGTCAAGTCAAATTAACTTCCCCTGTCCCTACAGCTTCGGAGCAGACACAGCTCATCTGTGAAGGCAGGCGGCTGTCAAGGTACTGCATCCAACAGCAGTTTATTGGATTAATGGCCTTGATGAGTTCCCCTGAGGTGTAGGAGGGAGAAAACTGTTCCCAAAACATTCTCACCATTTTAGTTACATTACAGAGCTACATGGTGGTCCACACCTACATTGATCTTTCATTCACGTGTGTATCCTTACACTATACAACATGCTGCGCTATTGAGACTGATAACTGCAATAGCGGATTATTAATGTATAATGTAGGCGGATGTTTCCAAATAAAAGTCACTCACCACATGTTTTCTTTTATTTATCTTTTGCGAAGCACCCCCCTGTTGTCTGGGGGTAAATTAATACCTCTGCGCATTATTGTAATATAAATTCACTCCATGACAAGATCAGCATTAAATTATATTTGATGTGATGTTATAAACGTTGATAGTCTCCCCTATGGGACTTTATAGACTTTCTAGTGCTGTTGTTGTCCTCAGTGGATTATAAACAGAAGAACAAATAGACCATCAATGCGTCAAAGAAACAGTGAACAGCGGAAAAAAACTATCTGTTTATGTCTTTGTTGTCAGTCTGAAGATGCTACAACAAGATTAGCAAATTGGCCCACATATATTTTAAACTTTAGGGCTGTAACTAACCATTTTTTTAAATGAAAGATCCACATGACTTTCTCAAGAAATGGATTACTCATTTGGTCTATGAAATATCATAAAATAATAATAATCAAGTTTTGTCAGAGTAAGCTAAATATTCACATTATAGAAGCTGGCACCAGTAAATGTACAACATTTTGGATTGTTTCAACTCTCGATAACATACTCTTCCACATATGCTCGCTGCCACAAACACAAACAAAAAGTCTGACTGGAAACTCGTTAAAGAGAAGAAGAGTAAATGAGTCAGAGACCTTGTAACCTCACTCACAAAGCACATAAGAGTCCAGGAGGAAGACCGAACGTATAATACATTAATGAGGGACTTCCTCTTAATTACAACCACAGCTAATAAAGTCCAGCAGCATCTATTATATGCTGTCAAGTTGTAATGCCAAGTGATAGCCCTTATAATCACTCTCTACCCCGATGGCCCACACCTAATCAGGAGTGGGCCATCCATTACATTTACATCCCACTAGAGGAATCAACCCCCGGTAGCACATTTCTACTTTAAGGTTGTTTTAGAGCCACCACATGTGATGGGTAAAAGTTTAATTTGTGGTCCAGATGTGCAGGCAGGCCTGAAGGCTGTGGTCCAGTATAGGACCCTGTGCTGAGGAACGTGTGGGAGGAGATGCTTTCACTGAGACAAGAATGTTAAGAACATTTTAATGGAAGAAACACAACGACCACACACAGTTACATTCATACCTGGAAGCTGCCCGGTACGATCCCTTTACTCACCCAGTTTTATTCAGCTTGTCCGGGGGTTCAAACCTCCAACCGGTCACAAGCCTCTCTAACTAACAATGACTCACTAATGAGGTGCACTGTGGTGATTATATTGTCTGATTTTACTTGTCAAACTGTCCTAGAGGAGGCTACTTAACTCCTAACGGCAAGAACAAAGAAACTGACCTTTGCACCCCAGCAGCCGGTTGAAGAGACGTTTCATAGGAGGTAATTCATGCACACAGAGAATTGTTTTTTGTCTATCCCATAAATGGTGCTGGCTCCCTCTGTTGTCAAGCTACAGTATGACTATTTCATTTTTTACATGGCAGGTAAATAGCCTAAATAACAAGTTCAGTTCAAGTTTATAATATATGTAATGTACTGTTTAATACATTTGGTTTTGATTTTGCACCTGGTCAATGTTAAAGTGAAGTGCATGTTTTGGTATTCAGAGTTGTCCGTGGTTCTAAAACTGAAAAAGAAAATCCTCCCAACAATTTTTTTTCTAAAGCGGCTCCTCTCTAAACTGCACTTAGCTTTGCTTAACGTTATTCAAAGTGTTCTAAATTGCTCTAATTATGGTGCGGCATTTCCAAAAGCTTCTCTCCACTACTTTATGTGAGGGTATTACCTGAGCCTGGGAAGTGAGGGTATGACATTCTACCATATTTTTTAAGGTCATTGTTTTTTCTTCAATTCTGCTACAAAAGAGTCTTTCTGTAAAGAAAGTAGGCTCTTGGATGATGCATTGTGTTTCAGTTATGACAAGTAAACCAAGTAATTTAAACATGCAGCCCCAAAATGTGTAACAAATAGTACATTTGATATGGATATTATGTAGCTGTGTTTTGACAGTAGTATGGACCAAATGAAAATAGAAATATGAGATAATCACACAAGCTGTCTTGAAGTAACACTATCTTGACTCTGCAGAACCTCCATTGTGCCTGTAGGGGGCACTGTGACCATTTGTAATTTGACACAAAGGCACCTGCTCAGGGTTTGAAAAGTGACCAAGAAATCAAAAACTAGCACAGCTATGGAGCAGAAAGTGGGACAGCAGTAAATAAAGGCGATGGTGTGACCCACATACACACATGTACAGTACACCTGTACAAAAATAGTAACACAAAACCATGTGATCTCTTTGTGATCCTGTTATTTCTAAGCACATTAATAGAGCTCTGGCACACTGTGAGGCACTCGCTCAAGGACATCCTTCATAGTGAGTGACCTGAAAAAGCAAATCTTGTTAGCGCCCATGTATATTTTGTTTAAAACAATATTGGTTTCCAAAAGTAGACACTTGCCATGGCAAATTATTTGACCTTTAAATAAAAAAAATTGTAAACGCTGTAAAGGTGATCTTTTTAGGTTGAATACAATTAGTAGTATTTGTCTTAAAGGGGTTTCCTCAATCAGCCGAACAATGCTACTTTTGATTAAATGTTACACACGTTAGTCTCAGCCACGGTTTCATACTCATTTGGTTCTTTGGTAATTACAGCATCGAGGGTGGGATTTACTCAAAATAACTACAATGCCCAGGTTTGTTGTAATAGCATTGTTAATCTTTTTTGACAACGATGGAGGTCACTGGCACAGATAAGTAAGATTTGGCTACGCATACGATAATTGTTAGCATAAATTCATTGCTAGTGTTGGCCTTGTTAGGTTGTTGATAAAGATATGTATAGATATTTCCAGCCTTTCCCTTTAATGTGTCAGTCTGAGTAAGCAAAACAAATAATGACATTGTTTTTAAGATATACAATGTGTCTGAACTGTGATACATTCATACACAGGGATGTGTCTGATGTGTCTGAAGGTATCACAGTATGAGGCAGCGTTCATGTACTGGTGCATTGCAGGTTATTTTACATTCAGGCAGTTTAATTATATAGCAATCAGCAACATGAATTTATTTTCTTCCCTGAATTTATTACATACTTTTATTGATCCCTCAGGCGGGACATTTTCTTGTTTTACTCCTTCCTAGTTTGGATGTTGCACTGGAAACGTTACTGCTGATAAAAGGGTTGCAGAAGGAGCGAGGAGGTATTTATTTTGTATTATTATTTTTATTTATGCTTTAACACGTACGGCCACACAGGCCAAACCTCTAACATTCATCCATAACCATTAAAGTGCCTAAACAACAAATGAAAAGAACATTATCTGAGCCTGAGCAGTGACTGCACAGAATCCTGCTGTGGATGTTAGAGATTGAGGACCTGTTGCCACCATCAATCCGCTCCTCCTGCAAAAAAAACGTCTAACTGTCTCCTTGTCGGCGTCATGGGACCTTTAAATGAGGGATTCATCTTAGTTACAGACGGTACCATGGAGACTGCTGACAGGACAGTGAACATCCGGTGCACAAATGAGCCCGTTGAATAACAATAACATAATACACATGAGACCCCACACCTCAATTATGCAGAGATTTGTTGATGTGAATCATTTTTTACTTGAACATAATTGAGGCTGGCAGACTGACAAAAACTGGGCATAGAACGGCTTTTTTTGTAAATAATTCAAAGCTAGGGAATAGGTTGAAACACCAGAAGAAGAAAAATTAGTGGTTGAATGCAGTTGGCAGTTGCAACAGTAACAATATGAAAGTCTTTCTCACGAGGGAGGGGTGGTGTTTATTGACGTCGAATAGAAAGAAGAAATTAATCCTGCCCTGCAGGTATCAAGCGGCAGATCTGTCGGTTTTTGTCTGTGAAGTGTTCAGATTGGATGCCGAGTCCAGCCGGGTCGCCTGCAACACTGATCAAACATGGTTCCTGATCACTAGAGACGCCATCTTGCCATCCACTTACAGCAGCAGGTGTTTCCAGGCCCTTCAAAAGGCCAGGAGCAGGTGTGTGCGTGTGTGTCAGTAGTTCAAAATGCACTCTTTCTCTTCTCCATCTCCACTTCGCCAGTCCAATCTCAAACAGTGAGAGCACCCAGGCAAAAAGAGAGCCATCAGTGTTGGACAAAAATAGAACGTGATGCCCTTGCGTTCCCAAGGCTGTAATCGCACAGCTTTGTGCTTTTCGCATTTTAGGATTTATGGGGGAGCTATTTTTTCTTGATAAACTGGTGATGGAATTACCAAAAATTAGGCAATTTGTTATTCCAATGAGGCCACTTCTCATTATAGGGAAGTCTCCTCATTATGAATGTGGAGTACATTACATTTAGCTCACACTTTTATTCAAAGACAGCAACAGGGAGCAATTCGGGATTAAGTGTCTTGCTCAAGGACGCATTGAGAAGGGCTAGCGGAGCCGGGGCTCGAACCACCGACCCTCTGATTGGAAGACGGGCATGCTAACCATTAGGGCTGTGCGGTATACCGGTTTCAGATTTACGTACGGTATGAAATTCTGACATACCGGCATACCGGCCGTGAAACCGCCAGAATCTTACAAAATACCGTGATATGAATTTTTGGCCATACCGCCCAGCCCTACTAACCATTGAGCCACAGTCGCCCATCATGGGTGACAAATGTCACCTGAAATCATGTTCCATTCTCCACAGTAATACACCCTGCATTCACAGTGTTGAAAGGGAATGAGGTGCTCTACATCCGAGGGTTTTCTAGTCTTTTTTTTTGGAGAATATTTGCACCACTTGGAAAATTAGCCTTTACAAGCTGAGAGCATAAAGAAACTTAACACTCTTGTTTACAGTAGACAGTATAATGAACTCAACAACCTGTTGTAAACTAATTAATTATACTAATATATTGGCAGCCAGAGAAGACAAAACACAGAATCAAAGCTTTTAGATGCTTGACACAATTTCCAATCATAAACAGTTCTGTCAGAGTGATAACCTTTAAGCGGGGAGTGATTGTATATAGTAGGTACTTGGGCAAATGGAGGCGTGTGCATTGGCTTGATTTGAATAAGCATTGTGATTAAGTGGTTGTTCTGTGCACACAGTGGGCTGAGGGATGTGACCTGTCAGCTCCCTGAGGGGGTAGAGGAGGTTCAAGCTTTCCTGGCTCCTTCTGCACTCCCCCCATTGGCTGTCGGCTCTCGTCCATGTCCACAGCTTCCTTAATTGCCTGATTTCCCTACTTCATGTTGAATACTTTTTACACTGAGGGCTGGGGGTTATAATAATGACTTATAGTGACATGCATGGGGAATACTCGCTCCCTTGGCTCTCACAGCTCTCAGGCTGACTGTAGCCCCATCACAGACATTTAAGACTTAAATGAAATACTCATGTTTAGTACAAGAGAGAAAATAGTCTGGGTCTTTCTGGAGACCAACACTTTCTGATGAAACTAGTGCAAAATGAAGAGGGACATTATTACCCTTCTTCTTCATCTGTATGAAGAAACTGGAAAACAATACTTTGCGTTAAACAAAACTTTACATACATGTTTCATTCTCTTCAGAAGAACAGAGAGGTAAAAACCATAATCTAAACAGTAATTCATGTTTTATGTGATAGAACGATTAGTCTGTACATGACTAAAAGAAAATATATCTTGAACCATTTTAATAATCAATTAATTATCTCTAAGTCAAGTGGAGATGAACCATTAAGTCAAGTAATGTATTAGTCAATCAGTAGCAACAAGTCTGATAACTGATCAATTGTGTTTTACTGACTTACAATTGATGATCAAATGTTTGCTAACATGCTTCACATGGTAGCATTACCAGAAGCAGTTTAGCAGAAGTGCAGAAGTTAGCATTTAGCTCAAGTACAGCCTCACTCTTGTTGGGCCATGCAACATTTGTCACTTCAGGACACTTCAGCAAAACTAAACAACTAATTAACAACCAATTAATCAATACAATAATTGATAATGAAAATAATCCATATGCAATCCATAAACATGTTCTTTCCAGCTTTTCAAATTTGGTAATTTGCTTCTTACGTCTTTACATTTCTTAGTTGTAAATTAAATATCTTTGTGTTTTGGACTGACTGTTTGAACTAAATTGGACTATTGGTCAGACAAAACCAGTAATTTGATCACCTTGGTCTTTGGGGAAATTATTTCCATTTTTACTGTACATATGTATTGCTCATTACCAGCTCTTTATCCTTTAAAATAGAATATATTAAATCATGAAAACCTAGAATGCACTTTTACTTTTGAGTTGTGTTTGTTAAGATAAAGTGGGATCTTGCTCAAAAATGTTTTCCTGGCAGAAGCTTTCAAAGAGTACATGAGAGAAGGAACACAACATATCTTTTAAGTCATGTCCTACTCATCATCTCGAACAGTTTGTAACGTAGCGCATCAAGACTTTAAAGCGCTTCAGATCTGCTACAGTCAGGACACATGAAAACACATCATTTGGGGAGTTCTCTGTGCTTACACTGTGCTATTGTTCACTATTTATGAATTTCTGCATGCAGCGAGGAACCAGAGAGATGGTCGGATGCACTCGCTTATAGCTTCAACTGCTTATACTCTCACAGTCATTAGTGATATTCCTCCAAGCTCACCAATAATCTATGAGATGGAATGAGAGTCTCTGCTAAATGTCATTCTGAACAAGTCATCTGTATAAACTTAGCTATTTAAATTGACCAAATCCTTCATTATGGTTTGAACTTGTGAAACCTATCAGCTGGTTGTATTCCAAATGTCTATCTACGTTAATTAAATGTAATTTCAAACAAAAAACTTTCCGGAAACATTAAAGTTGGAGTGCACGCAGTCTTCAGTGAGGATGATTCCCCTTTGAACTATTTCACACAAAGGATCTGTCAACCATTCAGCAGTGATAATTCTCCACCAACTAGTTGGCCGACCACAGCGACCACACTACAGAGGCAGCATACGGGCCTCTGTCATCCAGTTGGTCTTCTCTGTTGTTCTCCCCCTCTTTCTCTGACAGATCTATTCAGACTTTGTGTGGCTCTCTAAAGAAGCAACCAGCTTTCACATATTTACAGTAGCTTGTCTGTACGCCATCAGCATCTTATCGGGAAACAAATCCCCTACATCAAGAAATAGTATGACTTCTTGGGGAAATGCGCCAATCCGCTTTCTTGCAGAGAGTTAGCTGAGAAGTTGAATACCGCTCGTAAGTCTGTGTAGCATGAACCGCCAGCAGCCAGTTAGCTTAGCATTAGCACTGGAAACAGGTGAAATAGTTAGTCTATAGTCAGTGAAGAAATACATGTCAAACTATTCCTTTAATCCCAGGCCTTAGCCAGTAACACAGAGTGAAGATGCTTTCACATGAAGAGTGATGCACAATGTCAGCATAGAATCTCCTGGAGGCTTACTGATCCCCACCCCAACCCCTCTACCACAATAAACTCTCTAAACCAAGATACGACAAATCAGTACTGCTTCTATATGATTTCCAGGACCATCTAACAGTGATTTATTCTTGATAAATGTCTACCTCATGCTTGGTATGGATCGACATTCCTAAATCATCACTTTAAACAATTGGCTAAAATAAGCTCAGTGTTGCAATACCTTCCAAATTCACGTAATTAATACTGACTTATTAGTATGAAACACTGGACTAAATGAGCCGGTTTACCAGAAGAACTATTCTTCACATGCCCTGCGTGGCTGCTCCTGCTTCTTTGTCCCTCGTCTTTGACAAAGGAAAACCCTTTCCAACTGAATTTCAAGAGTCAAATGCTGAGCTGCAGTGGTGGCAGAAATGATTTACCTTCTCCAAGTCCCTACCTGCTTTTACCTTAAGATGGAAAGTGATGAAGACAAAGAGGTGAACCATGAGACAGAAGATTAGACTGGAATAGATTTAGGTTCAGGAGTATGGCTCAGATGGGTTGATCGATTGGCTTGCAGCACTTACTCTGTTCAGTCACACATAAAGTATGTAAGGAACGCCTGTCAATTAAATTAAATCAGACAATATGCTCAAAATAAGCCGGCGTAAGCAGATGTTGCAGGGAAGAAGAGAGCATAATAATAGTGCAAATCAACAAAAATTATTTGAGGAGAGAATCAAACTTCAATATTTGTCATCTATTTTCCTTTACAATAACGGATCTGTGGGAAATCATTCACACCTGAAAAAAGCAAACAGTTGTCGACCAAGAAGAGCTACTGAAGGGTAAAATATGTCTCACTGTGGCTTTTTGCACCTTCCCACTAGAAAAGTCTTGTATCTAGACCGAATGTAATCCTGGCTTGTAATGCCTGCTGGTACAGTAAAGTGATGCTGCGTGTGTGGAGACTATATTTGTTACTGTGAACGTATTTCTCCAAAGTCATGTTACACTAGTCGGCAAAATGTGGTCTCCACAAAGACGTCATTTTAACGCATTTCATTTTTCATATAAAACGTCATCAATATTTAGACTGTATGCTGCCAACAAGATGCTCCCAGTGCATCGTAATGGGAGCCGTGTACATTCTGTCAGTACAGTCATGTAAAATGAGATATTGGTTACAGCTGGAACACGCATGCGCAGGTACTTTGGCTCAGACTGCTTCTACTTTGAATGTAGCACCGGACTAGAAACTTTGCGAAGTGAACGAGCAGATGAAATAAACATGAGGCTTCAAGCCAACTACATACTTTGTAAGTACTTGAACTGCTGGATTCCACTAATGCAAAGTGAAAGAAAGCACCATGTATGAACAAGAAGAGGGCTAAAACACAGTTCTTTGGCATACAGAAACATCCACACAGTATTATACTATGACATAGCCCAGTGAGCATTTTATGGTCTACGGTGAAAAGAGGTTCAAAACGGGTTCCAAGGTGAATATTCATTTGTAATACTTATTTATTTACATATGTCCTCCTAAATCTGGCAGACCATCTGAAACCGGCTCCTGGGTGACATGTAAAGAAAGGGAGATTTGTGTATTTTCTATTTCATTGTAGCTTTATTTAAAGAACATTGTTATATTTACATTGTTGCTTTAATAAAAAAAAAAGTATTGTTGCCTGTGTCACATAGTTTTCTTTGTCCTTTAAGTGGAAACTGTTAATGTGTTACTATATACTATGTATACGTAAATGTATACATATTTTACTGTGAGTATTTTTAAGTTTAAAAGACATTCAAAATGACGTTCAAAAAAGGTTCGAAGGTAAACGTTTCTTTACTGACTATTTGAAGACGTTGATTAAACGTTCACTTTTAGACCATATTTCACCGGGATTTGCATTATTGGCTTGACACTATAATTATGATATACCACTATTAGCACAATGTAGAGGATGAAAAAATGTAGTATTGCAAATAGTCTCTGAATTTTTTTTCTTCTTTTTTTAACCAGTTTTTAACTTCTTAACATCTTTTCAATGGAAAAATGCTCCTGTATCCTGTTAGTAGCTGAGCAGTTTGTGACCAGTCAGTATATCAGAGTTCAAGCTCTCTGTGGCTCCATCAGTACAAGCCTCCCGATGACACACAAGTCGTCACATTGGGCAAAAAAAGCAAACTAATTGACACTTCATAACTAGTGTGCCTATCTACTGTATTTTGTTTTCTTGCTGCTGCTGCTGCTGCTGTAGTTCTCTAACGCTCTTACTGTAATTGATGTACAAGTGTTGATGTTGGATTCTATAGCATCTCAGGCTTTGATGCAGTAAGCAGGTCAGCTGTCGGTCATACGAGAGGGGATATCAATACAGGAGCTTAGTGTGTAATGGGATATGAAAATCTGAAATAAAATGTAAAGGACGCTTCTATTTTTTTCGAAGGACCAAATTGAAGTAGCGAGGGGTAAATTGCTATAGAAAAGGCACAGGGATGTGAGAGAGGTGACTTTTATAACTAGGTCAGTTGAAACCACATTTCTCTCCCAAACAAAAGATACGACTCCAGGGCTGAGATATAGATAGAGCGGGCTTTCTTTCTTTTATTACTCTTCCACACTTTCACTCCTGACACTTGGTCAGGATACAAGTGTCAAGATTGCAGTCTCATCTCTGTTTTGGACAATTTCACAAATTCATTTCACATTTACGATGTCTGCGCCCGTTGTTCTAATTGCTTTAAGCAGAACAAGTGAACTCAATAATGTGTTTAAGTCTCAGACTCATGCAAGATAAGTTACGAGCAGTTGACAACGGCTTGTGTTTGTGTGTCAGTGCTTCAAGCTGCCATCAATACTCATCCACTCCCATTGTAATGCCCACATAAACCTCCTAATTGCTTGCACAACCCCATTTACACTTTGCTCTCCCTGTTCCCAAGCCCTGCTCTCTTGCGGCCAACACAGACAATGATGTGCTGTGTGTGGCCACCGCAGACTCTGGATTAATTACACTGAGGTAGGAGTCATCACTTCACAACTTCTAATTAACAGCAGATAAAAGGAGTGAGGAGAAGAAAGGGATGACAGCAGGACAGGATTTTGCATTGAACTGGCAAGCTTTTCATTACAAGGAAGAATGAGCACTGAGAACATAGAACTACAGCCACGATTCACTTAGTGCTATTCAGGGTTAATTCTGAGAAACAGAAGCACGAACTATATCTATCTGAGGCAACCATGTTGTCTCAGATATTATATAAGGTATACAGATGCTCCACAAGTTCATGCATGCAAAGTGTTACCTCTCCATCAAGCAACGTGTCCCTGTGCAAGAAATAGCAAATAAATAAGAACTATCCAACTCTGGACTGAGACGGTATGTTTTACACAATACTATTTTAAACCCACTGAATTGGCGGTCTCATTTTCCCCTCTCTCCCCGGTTATCTCCACCCCTTTTGGAAGACACTGAGATAAAAGACGAGCAGCTGACAGAGACAAGACTGGAGGTTTTTCTTCTTCAGAGTGGTGTAGCTGATTTGCAGCTTCTCCAGTCCAGTGGGCACACGTGGGACTTCAGGAGCTGTCTGATGATCTATGCATCTTCAGATGTGATGTTACGCAACAGAAGCTGCTTCTACTGTAATCGAGATGGTAAAAAAAGTTCAGAGAAGCCTTGCTAGCACCACTTGGGAAGAACACGAGACATGTTCAGGTCAAACAGTGTTGTTTGAAACAATGGGGACGTTATTTAAGGACTGGTTGGAGTCAGAAATGGCTATGATTCGGGTAATACAGTAGCAACCGACTGTTTCTGACTATGCTTTTAAAGACACTCCAACCGTATAAATGTTTTCATGTTAAATTCCTGGGTCAATTGGCTTGGTAATTCACTGAATATATATTTGATTTGTTTAAAATCAGGGATAAGCCCAAAAATCAGTCAGAAATGTCCCTTTATGGACGACCGAAACAGAGAGCTAGTTCAGTTCAGTATCAGACTGTATGTCTGAACATGTCAGCTCCTGAGACCATATGGTTATAACAACTATTTACATTAAATATTACAAATCTGAATATTATTTCTGTTACTACTGAAAACGTAAATGATCCGAGGAGATTGTCACGGTTTGGGGTTTTCTGGGTTCCAGTTTGCTGGTTGTTTCCTCCTGTGTCTAATCACCCACACCTTCCCCTTGTACTTAAGCCCTATGTGTCTTCTGTTCCCTTGTCAGATCGTACTGTGTGTTAGTCTCCCTGTTTGTTCCTGTGCCCTTTTGTGATCCCCGTTTTTGATGCTAGTTCCTGTGTTTTTGAAAGTCTGTTTTTGAGAAATAAATTTACTTTACATCTTCGTCGGCGTTTGGGTCCTAACTGCAACCACCACGTAACAGAGATTTTGGAAAACTATAAAATCCCTCTCTGTGAGCAAGAACTCACAGGTTTCACCAGTTTTTATTATGAAGGACTCCATTTCCTGTGCAGGAAGTTCATAAAGCCCTAAAAAGCCAAGATCATAGGAAACCTTCAGGGCCTGATTGTATAGACCCTTACTTTTTTAAATTGGCTGCTGATTTTGTTGCAGAGCTACTTGCATATATTTTTAATCGGACAATGAAAAATAATGAAATACCAATGAAATGGAAATCTGCCTTTGTTCTCCCACTGTTTAAAGGTGGTGGCCCAGCTATTTTAAATAACTATAGGCCAATATCTAACTTATCTGTACTTGCTAAAATTCTTGAAACTCTTGTGAGCAAACAACTTAAGGAGTTATTGTACACCAATGCCATTTTATCAACCTACCAGTCAGGCTTTAGGAAAAAACATAGCACTATTACAGCTACACTGAAAGTGGTAAATTGCATTTGTGTTGCTATTGACAAGAAGCAACATTGTGCGTCACTGTTTATTGATCTGTCCAAAGCATTTGACACAGTTGACCATGATGTTTTAAGGCTGAGGCTCCTCAACTTAGGGCTCTCGGAACAAGCGGTCGCTTGGTTCACGAGCTACCTTGAGAATAGGTCTCAGTGCATCAGATATGAGGGTCTATCCTCTGATATTGCTACCATATGTAAAGGTGTGCCACAAGGATCTGTATTAGGTCCACTTTTATTTATATAAATAATCTGGGCCAAAATGTGGTGGACGCTAACTGTCATTTCTATGCTGATGACGCTGTGATATATTGCTGTGCGTCAACTCTTGTGCAGGCAATTGATCTCCTGCAAAATGCTTTTAATGTTGTTCAAAATACCCTTTTTCAACTGAAACTTGTTCTAAATACAGATAAGACTAAACTTATGTTGTTTTCAAACAGTCGGAGTAGGCCACAGAATATCCCTTTGGTGGTCACTCTTGAAGGAAGTGAAATAGTGGTTGTTGACTCTTGTAAATATCTGGGTATTCTGATTGATGACTCCCTCACTTTTCAGCCAAGTACCTGGTGAAAACGTTGAGGTTAAAACTGGGTTTTCATTTTCGAAATAAGCTGTGCTTTTCAAATAATGTAAAAAAGCGATTAGTTGCTGCTACTTTTTTTTTACCTGTGTTGGACTATGATGATCTTCTTTATATGCATGCCTCTGCTAACTGTCTTTGTAGGGTGGACACAGCTTACCATGCTTCACTGCGGTTCATTACAAATTGTAAAGCTCTGACTCACCACTGTGAGTTATACTCTCGGGTAGGATGGCCTGCTTTGGCCACCTCTGTCATTGGTATACCCTTATTTATAAGGCAATCCTTGGTCTGCTCCCAAACTACCTGTGTGTTTTTATCACGCAGAGACGTGTCGGACAATACTCTTTGCATCCTCAGGAGGTTTTATGCTCACTGTCCCAAATGCCAGAACGGAAATGGGAAAAAGGGCTTTTGTGTACTCTGCCCCTTCATCTTGGAATATGTTGCACAATGTTTTAAAGCTCAGAGAACTGATACCACTGACTGCTTGTAAATCTAGAATGAAAAAAATAGAGGCAGGTTCCCAAAAATGTAAATGTTTCTTAAATTGACTCAGTTACGTCACCGTCTCTTAGCTTTTAGTTTCTTTTAACTTGTCTTGTCTTGTTCTGTGTTTTCTGTCTGTAACTATGTGTTTTTTATGATACTGCCTGTCTTGGCCAGGCCTCCCTCGAAAAAATTGATTTTTAATCTCAATGGGACTCTTCTGGTTAAATAAAGGTTTAAATAAAAAATATATATATATATATCATGATACGTAAGTCCTCCTGTATGCATGATTAAAGAATACCATTATAGAGATGCAACCATGCAAGTGAATGTACGGTAATTGTTTACCTAAATGCTCTACCGCTGTTGTCTCCATTTCTTTTTGCTTTGTGGATTACTGCATGTGAACATGTGCAAATTTGAGCGCAACACTGACTCTGTTTACATACAGAGATGATCGTGCACCCTTGACTGAACATCAGCCTACACGGCAAGACTTGTTCCTGTTCTGTGCGTGCATATTCCCTTGGCTTGAATTACTGCGACAGATGCAGAGGAAGTTGATCAAGGCTGGAGAGGTTTCACTTTCAGTCTAATACACACCATGAATACAGAGAGCAGAAGGATCAAACAAATGTTCTTATACTCGGTGAATCAATGCTCTTATCTCTAGCTGTGACAAAGTAACAACTAAAATGCTCGTACTGTTCTTTTATTATGCATTGTTTATACACCATTGTGTAAATACTGGCAAGGCTATTTTTAAAGAGAATTTCACCCACTTATGATGTCATAGATCATCAGTCTGTGACTAACTTCTATTTGAGGTTGTGATTGACTAAATTTCCCACCCGGCTGTGGATTATACTTCAAAGAGAGCTACAGTACTGCCGGAACAATTATGTCAGGAAAAAAGCGCTACCCTTCACTCACTGTTGATAGAGAAACGGATATGTTTTACAAATTAATTGTTGGACAATAGTGTAAATTCAGATTGGAAGAAAAAAGCGCTTGTGTTTGAGTTTGCGACCCTGCCGGTATGCAAGCTGGATTTCTCCTGAGCAGCTGGGTGTTTCTGCATAACTATTCCCGTCTTTCTCCTCAACTCAAGCCGAGTTGAAAGCTGTCATTATCTCAGTCGGCACATACCTTGCCCATCCCTTCCAGCTGTCCTGTTACTGCCAGCAGTGGATGTGTAGATGCGTTCCTAGTCTCTCTCCAACCTGCTCCACCGTTGCATCTCACCATCCTCAAACCCTGAGCTCAAAATAGAATCCAACCTCATTTCATGCCTCTTGAAGCTCTAAATTTGCACCAGAGGGGACGCTACATTTGTGATAGATAGCGTGAGTAAATTAGGAAAAGAACAGAGTCTGTTTGTCTGACAAACGTTTCACTTCTAAGTGGAACTTCGCAAACCTAAAGGGATGACTTCCGAAGCAAAGGAAAGGCCTAATCTTATAAAACGCCATTTTGAGTAAAACACGCTTTTCATTCTGAACCTGTCCATGGACTTAACTCTGGAAATGCAAAAGAATGCAAAAGACCAACATAAGCAATTTAATAAACATGAACCAGTAAGATAACTGAAGGGAAAATAAAAATCCAAAAAGCATTAAATTCAAGATTATTTCAAATGGTATCAGCTAAAGCTGTGTCTCGTGTCCTGAAGGAATTCTGGTGCAAAAGGGAAAGTGATGACACTCTCAGTTTAAAAAGAAGTTTCTACTTTCCACATAATATTTCACTTGTATCGCTAAGTGGATAACCATCTGTTCGGGCAAAATTCTAATCTGTCTGCAAAGAGGACATTAATATGTTTTAATAATCATGATGTGAGTTGATGTATTAAGATGACATTTTGTTTGAATCAGCAGAAGTAACCCTCCATGGTGAATGGACATAAAGGAGCTAATATGTCAGAATGTCTGCAGCACTGATAGTACCGTCGCTCTGCCACGTTATGTCAAAGCTGACGAGTGAAAGTGTAAGGGTCTTTGCTATGTTGCTGCTTGTTTGATTGAACCTAGAAAGTACACATCTTACGCTATAGGTTTGCAGAAACAAAATAGAAGAATACTGACTCTTAAGACAAAATCAGTGAAAAGTGTTTTTTTAGAAATAATATATATATTATTTCTTTCCAGTAACATCCATCACTTCAATAACTATTGACCTTTTCTTTGATGCAGACATCAATCCAGTATTTTTGTGTTTATCAATCTGACGCAGTGGATAGAGAGGTGGGACAGAGACAGAGTGCAATTAAATCCCGCCCACAAATCTCTCCATTGACTTTATGTTGCGTAAAGGTACCTCTTTGTCACTTTCGTCTGCTAGCAAACAACAATGAAATGCCTAAAAAGTGTTGTATGGTTGAATGCATAATCAACAGGGTAAAGAACTCAGGTATTAATATGCAAAGTATCAACAGGAACAATGGGGAGGGGGGGAGTGAAGCCAATGTCGAAGTGCCTTAAACGGGACGACTGTGGGTGACTCCTCTGTTGCAAAAGGAAGTATGATTGTATAGAAGTCCATGAGAACACGACCCTACTTCTCACTTGATTTATTACCTCGGTAAACATTGTAAACATGAGTTTATGGTCTCAAACACTAGTTTCAAGTCTCCTGCGAAACAACAGGATGTTCATTTAGTAGTGCTGTCATATTAGCGCGTTATTAACGGCGTTAACGCAAACCAATTTTAACGCCGTCAATTTTATTAACGGCGTTAACGCATTTTAATTTTTCAATTTTTTTTTCGCGAGCACCACGCCGGATGTAGCTCAACCGGAAGCAAAACAATAGGCACGCCGTTTGGGCTTGGAAGCTAGGCTAATGTTACGGTTTGAAATGGATGAATGGTGAGCGCGATACGACAAAATGAATGATATTCAGTGAACTGCGAACAGGTGCGCGTGCCAGAAGGGAGCGCGAGTGAACACATTGAACACAGCAGGAGAGAACGCAACGTTAGCCAGCTAGCTAAAGCTCCGGTGGAAAATTATTAGCTAACGTTAGCTACAGCTTGATGAATTGAGTCATTGAACACAGCAGGAGAGAACGCAACGTTAGCCAGCTAGCTAAAGCTCCGGTGGAAAATTATTAGCTAACGCTACCGTTTTTGAGGAGGTAGATTTTGAGGTGAGGGGACTGACAAGGCAGAAGGTAAAGTGGTCCACCGTTCTATCAATAAGCAGACCTGCCAACCTGTACGCAATTTGCGTAGCGGATACGCATTTTGACGTCAAAGTACGCTGGTAAAAATGACCAGCACACATTATATGCAATGCAATATAATGCATGACGAGTATTTAATGTCGTCGTCAATTCCCCCCTCGTCGGTACGCAAAAAATATCAAGGTTGGCAGGTCTGAATAAGGCTAAACTAGAAGTTAACACTAATACAAACATTATTTTTGCAGAATGAGTGTGTTAGGGGAGAAGGATGCAGCCATTGTTAAACAGCTGGATTGAAATGCAGCTGGAACTGGTCGTGGCTAAAACTGGAAGACAAGGTCTCAATAAAAGGGCAAGAGGTGTCCTTTCATCTAGGAGATGTATTCTCCAAAATCAACAGGCAGGGATTCACCAGATGCATTCTCTGCATCAAAGATATAAATTGTGCTAACAAAGGCAGCCATGCTCTCCCTTACCACATTGTGCCTCATATACTGTAAATGTTAGACCCAGTGACAGGTGATAGCGTGCGTCAATTATTGGATGCCTGGAAGAACTCAGTTCAACAACTTCTCTCGTTCTCTATATTTATTTACTAAATGATCACAAGTAAAGTAGCAAGCGCTGCAATTGCAAAAGCAGTGAGTGGTACAGCCAACACGCAGGTTGGGCAAAGAACAACTGCCCCACCACGGAAGTGGGGCCTTTCATACACAGTTTATCGTCACAGGTTCGTCTCGCCTCGTCCTAACATCTGATTCGCTCTATCCTGTCAAGAGGAGGAGAATCCCGTGTTCTCATCTTTTCTCACAAGACTGGAACGTGCAACGACCAGTCTGCTTCCAGAATGTCAATATACTGATAAACAGTTGTGGGTGTTGAAGTGCGCAGGCGTGTGACTAACTTCCCTTGAGAACTGGACATTTCATAGACACAACAGCTGCTTAGCTGTGTTATACTGACCTCGCTAACCTGAACTTTAATAGACATGAAGAGTAATACAATGAAGAATATCTACAGAATATAAGGATTTATATTATCACAGGCTGGCATGAAATCGCTTGCATAATACTTAGTAAGGAGGCCATAATAATTTTTGACTCATGGCTGAAGTTAAGTTTCTCCAGCTCTCCCCAGGTTGGCAAAAAAAGCATCTCAAAATGCATCAGATTGATGCTTTAAAATATGGAATATTTAATTTTTTCTTACGGGGGAGCATGCCTCCGGACCCCTCTAGAGGGGTAATATCCTTCTCACCTTTTTCACCCCTGACCCGTTTTCATGCCTGGTGCACTCTATAATTTTATTTTGTACCGCCCTGTTTGGCAGTTGCTTTTCAATAAAATAAAGCAAGCCAATCCACTTTTTCATGTTGATAAGAGCATTAAAATGCAAAAAAAAAAATTAATCGCGAGTTAACTATGACATAAATGCGATTAATCGTGATTAAATATTTTAATCGTTTGACAGCACTATCATTTAGTAAAGTATGATCCTATTTAGAGTAAAATACACAATAAAGCAGGGTATGCTTTAGGACATGGCTACCTTGTGATTAACTACCACGACGTTGTCGGGTCTGGGAGTTGTCCGGTTTTTGTCTGACAACTTTCAGTTTGTGAAAGTTGATTATAGGATTTTGGTTGGCTAAGAATTACACTTTCGGTTGTACTTAGCTTCACCCTCTCGAGTCAACGCTAGATGCAATAAAACAAGATGGCGACGGACAAAATGCCGAACTCAAGGCTTCAAAACTGTAGTCCACAAACCAATGGGGGACGGCACGGTGACTACGTCTACTTTTTATATCCAGTCTATGTTTGTGCTCTGTCTCTAAGTCTGAGTTAAGACTCAAACAGAAGACATTGCAGGTACATGGTATGGAGCACATACATAGCTGTGTCCAAACATGCTAAACACAGCCTGAATGCAGGGCTGTGGCATTCTGGGAGAAAAGGGACAAACCTGCAGTATAATCCACTTATAGCTAATACATCAATTCTGCTTGAGAGACTCCCCGTCAGATTTGATTTGAGCCGGGTTTTCATGCTACATCTGGCTCTGTTACTCATGCAGTTATATGTTAAGAGGGCTATTACAGCACCCCACATGTTTGTGATACCTGCAGTCATGGTAGAGTCAGGGCATCCTACTCACTCCACTTTCTCTTTCACTCTACTTACTGCTGTGAAAAAGCTCACCAGTGCCATTTGGGAAAGGTTGGTGGTTAATGAAACAAACAGGCATCTCTTTGCACCGTACTGAGAAGTACTCAGCCTCCCACTTCTCTTGAGATTGGTTGCCTTTGGCATCAGCCCTCCACTCTTCAGCCATTAGCCATTGCTTTAGTTGCCAGTGCGTCCTGAGTAGTCCGGTTGTGTGTGCTGTAGGAGGTTGTGGGCTGATTCTGTAGGAGGTCCAGAATGAAATAACAACTGTGTGGATTTTATGATAATTTTACGTTTGGTTTGCATGGAGAGGCAAAATGAAACACCAATTAATGGAGACGCTATCATTCTCATGACGACGCAGGAATAAGTCTGAGGCAACAGTGCAACTCTTCATGAAATCGTATAATTGCACTACGACTGCTGTCATCAAAATGCTGTTTAAGGGGAGAGACGACACTATATGACTAAAGTTGTGGCTGCTTTTTTGCAGGGATTTCTTTTCACAACAACATCATTGTTTTTCTTTTAATTAAACCCACTGGTTCTCATTTACCATGAAGTGGACACTTCATAACTTCCATTCAGTTTAATAAAAACATTCCACCATTTGTCTTTTCCACAAATAATCAAATTAAACTAAATCTATTTATTACTGCTTACATCAATAAATGTCAGCAATATTTATGTAATATCCATTGAACTAATACGATGCTATTTGAAGGACAACTATACAAAATACACAATATAAAGCACTTTCGTCTATCAAAGGACATATAATATTGTAAGTATATTTAACTACAGTTGCTTTGGCAGCCAATGTATATTACATTCAATGTAAATAAATAAGAATCTCTATATTCTTCTAACAAAAATAGATCTCTTTCAATCTTTACTCCACCACATATTCAATCAGCCCATTGTCAAATGATCCACTTTACTTGACTATCCTTATAGTCGCAGCACCAGTACGAAAGAAGTAAAGACAAATTCAGATCTGACAAGCAGCTGTCTTGTGAAGTCTGCAGTTTTCAGATGTTAGGTATAGGCCTCTGCATTTTAAAGTAGCCTGCAGCTGTTTAATATTGCAGTTTCTCATGAAATTTACAAAATGTTCCACCAGCTACCAACTAAAGCTCATCAACCAGCAAAATCCCACAGAGTAACTGACACACACGGATTGATTGACAGTTGTTCAGACTGTGGTTTTTCCAGACACCACCACAGCAAGAGGAAGATAGATGAAGACAGAGCAAGTGAAGCAAGGCTGCAATCCATCTGCAGCAGAGATGATGCAGAGAAAGGAACTGAGCGAGAAAATAAAAGCTACATTAACAACTTTTTTCTCTCCAAAGAATCAAGCGCTCCGAGCAACACTCCCACTGTCTGGCTCCGAGCTCAACAAACATTAGCTCATTGTCTGCAGCAACCGTGAGCAACACTGACGCTTCAGCAGCTAATTATCAGTGTGCACATTTATATTCTGTGAAAATAATGATGTTTTTGTACAAGCTCTCTTGTCCGTGTGCATGGATGGCATACCAGCATGTTGTTTTAACAACAAACTCTGATCGATGTAAGGGGTGAGGATGAAAGGATGGACGCATCACACTGCCTTTACCTTATCCTGTGAACTCTCACAGTCACAGTGTGAAACCAGCAAATGTTTTCCCACGGGTTGGCACTATACATGCTATACTCTCAGTTGGTGAACCAGTGTCCAGGGTCCTCTAACGCCATCTCTGTGTAACCATAGCAGTTAGAGCACACACATCAAGCTTTGTATTACATCTCAGCCTGCCGTACTCTTATGTTATCTGAGTGCCATGTGTCAGATGTGTACTAAAAGTCTGGTTGTGTGGGTCCTCACTACATAAACAGACTGCGTTAACAGTTAACAGCTCCTGCATTCCACCTTAAAGTACTGTTATCTGTTGTCTGTGCACTTTATTTTAACTTTAATTGTATAGTCTACTGTAGATGTAATTAAAATAGTCATGCTCCCATTTATTGCACTCTGTCTATTGTTAAATATTAAATGTTATGCACCTCCCCAGGACAAATTCCTTGTATGTGAAAACATACATGGCAATAAATGGTTCTGATTCTGATGCACTATGTAGTGTGTAGTCACAGAAGTTAACAGCTCCATGCATGCACACGGACTCACTCTTGTAGCTTGCGTTCCAAGGCTGATATCCATAATAGCCGGTGATTCGTAATATTCGCTCTTCTATCGACGCGCTGTTGATGTCCTCCACCGAGCGCGAGGACTTGAGGTCCTCCTTGATGGCTTCATCCACCACCAGGTACTTGAGCTGTCTGAGCTGAGGGCTGATGTCCGAAAGCCTTCTGGGGCTCACGTCGGGCGACTTGCGCATCCCGCTGGGAAGAGAGAACAAGGGGTGGCCGGTGTTACAAGACCAAAACTCAAGCAAAGGACCAGGGGAGCCTGTGGAAATTCAATATAACTTAATAAGACAAGAGTGTGTATTGGCTAAAGCAGGGAAGTAAGTGCCGGGGCTCTGTTCCACAGAGGCGTTATGGGCCCCTGCAGCTCCTCTCTTGTAAATCATCATCCTTCACTGGTCTTGAGTTCTCACGACAACGCTGTGAGAGAGCTAAGCGGAAGTGACTGCTCCTGCAACTGTTGTTTAGGCTACAATGCACTGTGCAACTCCTAGTATAGGCTTATAGGCATCTGGAACTAATGAATCGACCACGAGGGATTTCTGGAGATGACTTCATGGAGGCACTGGGGCACAAACTGCGCGCAGCCTAAAGGCTATACAGTCAGTGGCGGTTTTGGGCACGGGGCGGCACTTTTTCATGTCACGTGGGGGGCGGCACGACCACTTACCACTTAAAAAAAATCATCTGGGCCGCGAAGCGGTTTTCCATTATCTATCATGTCACTGTGTGGGGAATTGGCAGGTTGGCGCCCCCTGCGGCTGCGGGGCGGGCGGGGGGATCCACTGTGGGCTATAGAGCAATACTCTAATGCAGCGGCCCCCAACCTTTTTAGAGCCACGGACCGGTTTTGTGTCAGACAATATTTTCGCGGACCGGCCTTCACGGTGTGGGCGCAAAATATGACGTAATAAATATGACGTAATACGACCGGCATAAAGACAATTATCTCGGTCGAGGGGGGTCTCGCCCGGGGCGTAATTACGTGTAGAACCGCCACTGTATACATTACATGTTATTTATCAGAGATAGAGATAGACTTCTTTATGTCCAGCAGGAACGAAAATTAATGGTTGAATGTTGCACAAATTAAGCTCCATTGCGATACGCCTGACAAAGTATACCACCGTGCTGACCTGACAGCCTCTCTCAGGTGTATGAAACCGTCAACATAAGCAAAACATGACTTACTGACGCACTCAGAGAAAATCGGTGTGTAACACTTTTTATTTTTTATTTTTTTTACAGAATTGTAATCTGTCCGCCACAATTTAGCAGTTGTATTTTAAACATCAATCACATTCAAAGAGATCACTCTACAGCTATACAGGATATTGTAACACCTCTGTCCTACTTTATCAATGCGCCTATATGTAATCAAGTGAGCAACAGGTGGGGCACTGCCTCCTGTCGTTCGGCTGCAATGCATTTCTAAAAGTTCAAATGTCTTACATGGGCATCAAAGTAGGAGGTCCAAGGTAGCACATGCAGTCACGGTGGGGCCGCCCGACCCGGTCCCACACTGTGCCCTCTTTCTCACCGTACATCCTTAAGGCCACTAAGCAGGACAGCTACTGTAAAACACCTCAATCCTGATCCAGGCTGACGGAGACAAGTACCATCTCCCTGCTCCTTCTCACCCTCACGCACACATATGCCTGCCTGGCCACTACAGTGAGTAGAGACTGTTTCAACATTAAAAGGGTGCGCTTTGCTCTGGCTGCTTGCTGCTGGGTCCTGGAGGCACTGCAACAGCGCCATCTACCGGATGAAGTGGACATGTCATTATCTGTATGCATTCATTTTCACCTGGGGGTATCTAAAACAGTATAGGTCATACACATATACACATGAGATGTCCAATATTGACATTTTTGTTCTGCATTTGCTGTCTTTCTCTTCCCTCACAAAGACCCCTTGAATCTCAATTTGCACATGTCTTTATCTAAACTGACCTCAGTTCTCCCCCGAGCTGATCTAAAGCTCTGTGACTCAAGGAGTCTTATCGGTGACTCGTAAAGCACAGACCAATTGGCAGCAGTCATGCTTTGAAAATTTGCTCTTTTTCATGTTCTTTTCCCTCAAACTGTCATATTCAGACAGGCACAGATAGTCTCCCTGGCTTAACATTAAAACAAACGCACACATAACCTTTGAAGTATGAAGTAGGTGTTATATTTCTTATCTGATAGTGCCAATTATTTCTGGTTTAGAACAGTAACGGGTGTTCTGGATGGTATTCAAAAGACTATCGAGCTAAAAGAAGACGGGAATGTGAGGCGCAGTTATCTTGATGATATTATCATCTGTCAAACAATAAAGCTCCTGCTTATGTCTGGTGGTATCGGTTTAATTTTGCCATAATAATTTTATGTCAATGCATCAGTCGTAGTATTTTAGGGAAAGACAGAATCGTTGCTTTCCTTGTAATTCTTTTGTTGTTACTTTTCATTTCAGGTATCTGTGCTGCGTGGATGAGAAACAATGGATTTCCCTTGTTGTGCGGAATATCAAAGATAAATTGACCGGTTAAGCCCAGGCTGTTCAAGATGTTGTTCAGCTCAGGTGTACAACATATCGGCACTGTTACCAGACAACTTTTCCCAGCAACTATAGATTTCTTAACAATTCACAGACCACTGGGTTCCCCTTTGGTCTATTATTCACAGTCTACTTTACCTAAGGAATCCACCAGCATTTAAACATGATAGTAGGGCCTCTATTTCAAAAGTCTGGGTGAACAGAGGTAGAAATTAAACAGTAGACATGTTGTTTCTGTTTATTTCCTCAGAATCAAAGACAATTACAGGGATACGGTTGATTACATCCAATCAAAGCAACGCTTCCAGTAATGGGGTAATTATGTTCACTTGTGATTATATCTACCTGGAAATCAAGTAACTGTCTTTGCCTTGAGCGTTATGAACTGTGCAACAATAACATAACTAGTATAGGTTTTTAGAACTATGATTGTAAAACCGATGAAGCGTAAGATAAAATCAAATCTTAAATTTGGCAAAGTTTAGCGTAACCTATAGAGCTAAGCAGCACGTGCAGTCATAACAACGAGGAAGAGTGGAGCTATACCTTACAGGGTAGTGTTGCCCGGAGGTTCCAGGTCGGTGGTCCACTGGCTGCATTGCGTCAACATTCTGTGAGCTCCTGACTGCAGAGAACAGCAAAAGTACAGTGATTGTTTTCTTGTAGACAGGTTTCGCAGCCACAGCTTTCCCATCCACACAGTGTTTGTGTGTTCTGTGCTTACTCACACAAAAAGAAGTGGAGTCTAGTCATCAATAGACGGGTCAACACCTCCTATCGGCAGCCTTAGGGAAGAGGGGATCAGGTTCATTTTGCATAATGCACCTCTCAACTCTCAGCCAAATCAATTCTCACTGTTCGACCTTCTGCTTTACTCAAATTAAATCATGTGGACACCTTCCCTGTGAGACACAGCCCATGAATATCAAAACAGCTGATATATTTAAGTCTTCCACTGCCATCCAGCACACCATCTTCCACCTCAGCAGTCTTCTAATAGCGATTTAATTGGTGGCCCTCTCTACGGGGCACTGCACTCCTTTCTAAATTTGTATCAGAGATGAGGTGAAAGTTAATGCTCAAGGCCAAGAAACATAAAACAAACACTGTGCAGATGCCTCAGACACAATACACGAGAAACTGACAAAAATAATAACTCAGTGGCCAGCCGCTAAAGTTTTTAAATGATCGGTTAATTTCAATGAATACAGATCCAATGGTTCTTTTTCAAAGCAAACATTGTTCAGTTAACAGTGACTCAGTTCCATCCCGTGTCCCAGTCATCCCAGTGAGTCAGCATGCACCACTTTGTTCGTGGAACTGGTTCACCTGAACAGACGGCAGCTATTAATGTTTCTGTACACCGGTGCTGTTACTGATGTGACACGTCAAGATTGCTGTTGTGAAAAACAGCAGATATTTTGACCTGTCAAACACAGGTGTAACTAATAATAGTAATATGTTCGGTCTTATTGTGTATGCGGGCTCACTGCACATGACAAGTTAAATAAAATGAAATGCATTATTCGGTCCACAGTATGAAGGAATTGTGTAATTTTATGATGAGCAAAATGTGGTCCTGATGAAGGGCATATAAATACTTTTTTCTAAGTTCTTGAGGTGACTTGTTAACAGGCCTTTCAAAGCAGACTTCGCGATGGCTCTGTTCTTTACAAGTGTCCACTAAGTCACGACAGTGTGACGGAGAGCCAGCATGCACAATACCCGAGCACATTATTCATTTTTATTATTTAAACCTGTGCTTTCCCTTCCAACATCACGACATGTCTTCTGTGAAAATGGTCCATTTTCATGAGGCTCATTTCTCAAGGGAGTTCTAATGCTTTGAAATCAGAAAAAGATGAATACAAAAGATTCTACAGTTTTCCCCTCAGCATATGATGGTTCATACATTTCTAGAATAGAAATGAGTAGAGGGAATTTAAACTGCGAGGGCTCCAGGTTAGTGATGTAAATGGTAGTCATGGCAAAACCAGTGTGAGAAGAGATTTTATCCTTCATCATAACCTCCCCTTTAGCTCTTTCCTGTATTCTGAAAAACATGTACACTTCAATAGTTTTGTTTTGTTGTTTAAAACAAAAGAATGTGTTTTATTTACTTCATTTCCAAAATGTATCTTACCCTCCTGTGTCCAGTTTCATACACTTTAAATAGATAAAATCCTTTCTCTTCTCACCATCAATATTTAATGCAGCCATCAGCCTGGAAACAGTAGAACAGGCCTCTGCTGATTGGCCAATGCAGGGGCAGAAGTGAAACTCTAAGCCAGTAGAAAAGGGTCACATTCATCACTGTTTATGGATTTAAGTAATTATAGGTTTTGTAAACATGTTATACTCATTACTCAGCATTGAATTAGTTTGTATGTTTGCATATGCCAACATGAGGAGCAATGTATTGTTATAATCCAGAGGGACACATCTGTTCCTCTGTTCAGCCAGGAGGAAACACAACCTTTATAGAATCAGCACCCTGTAGTCCCAAGAGCCTCTGTGATTTCTTTAGGGTGTATTTATTATTCAGCTGCCATTATTTCTAAGGTTGACACACAGCTGGAGGGTAGCCACAATCTCTGTGGATGAGAGGATTCAGAGGACCCGCTGATGCTATTATGTGTCAACATCGGGAACCAGTTAGCTCCAGAGGCAAGCGGCTCCAGCGGGAGAAAAATTGGCATCTTCTGTCTCCCTTTCTGGCCTGATTTCCATTCTTAGATGTTCCCATTTTAGTTTAGCTGACAAATGAAAACAAGATAAAAATATAAGATTAAAGTCCTGGAAGTATCCATGACTAGTCCCTTCTCTGATGCGCTGCTATTAATATTAAAAGACACATCTGAAATAGCAGGAAAATGGCACTTCAGAGGTGGCTTTCAGCTTCACAATAGTTCACACAGAATGTGCTATGGAAAATGTTTTTCATCACCACATACTGTAGATGATAAACTCTCATAGACATCAATTATATCTAATCATTGACTAAACTGGGGTCCCCTTCAACTGAAACATAATTACTTTTCACCTTTAGATATTCACAGCCATATTGTGAAATAAACCATGATCTTATGCATTGAACAAAAGCACTGGGTGTCAATTAAAATGCAAACTAGCTGTTTGTTTCTTTTCCATATGCATATTTATACAATATTGAAGCATTATTCCTTGTTCAACTGAACATCTGTCCACCTTCCTTGACATATACATCCTTCTGCTTTTTGCTTTTTAGTCAAAGTTCACCTATCCTGTTATAAATGTCAGTGCTGCATAACTTTAGTCTAGTTTGCCAAAAGGGATTTGGAGTAATTGGTCACCCCAGGTTGGCGAGAGGATACGCAGCACCAAGCTTCCCGAGGTTTGTCTGACATTCATCACTCGAAACAAGTGATTGCTTCTTCTGAATATTTATAACCAATTATTTTCGGTGAGTTCTGGGGTGTGAAGACTTCACGAATCAGACCATTTTGAGGTTATTGTGAAGCACTCTGTTAACAGTAACTGACATGACAATTGTCAGGGTTGCTCCTTCATGCGCTTATGATTTGATTATAATTGGTTTGGTCAAAGGCACGTGGTTATTTTACCTTTGTCATCCAATTAGTCAACTTTCTCGCTGCATTTTCCCAGTTGGATCAGATCTGATTAACTTTAGTGCGATTCTAAAGTATAAAATACGGGAAGAAACTTGCATGGTGCTGTTGCATTTACAAGAGTTGCTTTATAGGTTTCAGCATGACTGATGATGTTTCGACCTGTGATGGCTTTCGTCAGACGTCAGAACTCCTGAGAACTGCAGAACACAGATTTTCTCCTGTTACATTTTTTATTTATTCATGTTTATTATTCCGGAACTAATAAATGTGCCTGTGCCGTCTTCGTATGAAACATGAAGGCAGCCGACTGAGTTGTGATGTTCTCTAAACATCACACACTGCAGCGATGGAGGTTTCACTGCGGACTGGTTGCAAGAGAGAGAATGCTCCAACCGTCTTCTGGTCCTGTCAGTTTGTCTCAGCAGGACATAAACACTGCCCCAGTTAACTCTGTCTTGAATGTATACGAGCTAAGTCTTTGCTGGTGCATGTATGCACATATAAATATATGTATATACATGCTTTTTTGTGCCAAGAAAATAGGACTGCTGTGCACTACCACAACCTCAAATGCACAATTCCATATTTAATTGTGGCTATGTCTTGGGTACATAAATAAAACCAAATCCAAACTATAATTTAGAACATATAATCAGCACTCTTTTCAGTGCAGCAAAATGAAAGCATTGTGTTTGCAGGAGTGCAGTTACAGAGTTGGCAGAGGGGAATATTTGCGCCTGAGGCCTCCTGCATTCCCATAGTTTCCGTTTGTGTGTCAGGATATAAATAGAGTTGCTTCACCACCAGAAGACGGTGCTATAGGTTAGTTGCCAGTAGTTGCCTCAGTCCAGCCCAACCCAGCCTCTGTCCTGTGTGACCCCTGAGTCTCTGGACCACTAGCATATGAGGAGCCAAAGTTGCATCAATGGACTTGTTGTAAAAGCTGACTGATGAAATGTCGAGCATCACACATTTTGCTGCAGTGTGTGTTATTATTCTTGGGCTTTGCTGAATTTGGTGTGAACATCAAGCTGAAACACATGCATTAGTTGTACATTCATACAGCTAAAGGCACATCCAGAAGTGAAAGAATCACTTTTGATTCAGTGTAATGATGTATTGCTCTCTTTCAGCATAAATAAAATAATCATTCCAGTTGCAGGATTTAAATGTGAGGCTGAACTCTCTTCACTGTTCCGGCTCAGGTAGTTCCCTGTGTGCATATGAATGATGCAAAAAGATCAAACAGCAATATTAATGCCAAAGGACCTGTGGGTACATTTCAGTTCGGTGGTGTGTAGAAATGGGTCATCAGGGGATAGTCCGGTTCTGCCCTGATACACTCCTGACTGACAACCTGGCTGCGTCTACTGACAGTTTGTACGTGTTTGTGTGTGGCAACAAATGAAAAGCAAATAAAGGAGAGAAAAAGGTTGGGGCATTAGAAGATGTGATGTCCTTAAGCGTAGGTGTGCAGGTGTGCTAACATCAGCAAACACAATCTTATTTGGCCTTAAGGACAGACCTTGCTAGTGCATTGACAATGATTATTTTCCAGCAAGGAGATGTTCTCTCCTCCTAGTATTCAACTTTTTTGTTTATGTGAAAAGGCATTTAAAGAACCCAAATCAATTAATTCACATTGCAGGCTGCAGATTATCCACAATGGGGTGCTGTTATGTTAGACCACTTCTTCACGCGCAAACCTGTACCACTTGTTACAATAGAAAGTAAGAGCAGCAGCAGATTACACATACAATTGTAGAAATGTCAATGTCACCACCTATAGGGAAATGAAGTCACTGCTGTACTAATTCAACACTGCCACCTGCAAGGAATGCATGATATAGCTGCACTTTCTATAGCTACTGTTTTAAGTTTGTTTATGTACTGTATAATTTAAAGATGCACACTCTGCATTTAAAAGAAATAACACAATATGCACAGATGTTTGGAACAATTGCTAAGAATAAAATATAAGTGTGTGAATAATAAGTGTTTAAGTGTGTGGACTGACCCTCTTGCTAATACAGTAAATATGCTGTTCTCTTTCTTGTGCATCGTTTTCATAAATGTTCTCATTATTCCTTGAGCTCTTCTAAACAATAATGTACTCTGCTATTCTTTTGTATGCATTGTAAAAGCCTCAGATAGTTGTCTATCTGAGGGCCAGCTGATTTAATTACACTATGTTTTTGATGAAGCTTACAGTTTATTTTGTACAGAAGCAGGGCTGTTTTGAGCCTGTTCTCTTATAGGTTTGTAGAAACGCACAATGCATAATACAAATTCAAGCAGATTGTCATGAACAGACATAATTGCTATTCAGTGCTGACTCTGAATATGGGTGATTGTACTCAGACTAGCTCACATCCTCCGTAGTTATTTGCTGTAACTGTGAGCCCCCAGGTAATTGTTTTCTCATAACATGCATCCAATAAATACTTTGCCAGGAACACTTTGCCTTCTCCTCATCTCCATTCAGATAGTTCAATTTAATTACGTGAATGTCGGCTCAAGAATCACAACTGTTGAATAAAACAAAAGTGTTGTATTTACTTTCAGCTCAGTCAGAATAAAAGGCATTCTCCTCAGAGAGACATATTTTGCCCACGGCAATACAACACAATATATTCTGTAGTACTGTGATGAATGCTGAGGTGGAATCAGATGATTCAGATTGAATACGCCTACTTGTTAAATTTGTTCCATTTTATAAATGTATTTTTGAGTGGCAGATTTTGTACAGTAATACCAAAGCCATTAATCAGTGTCTTTCAACAGCTAACCATGTTCCCTCCTTTATGAGGTGCCACATATAATGAGTCTGATGAGCAAACAATTGCTCCATATGCTCAATTAAGAAAGCATTTCCTGTTAATCACTAGCTGGGATATCAGAGAGCCTCTTGTTCACCTTCAGCTTAATGCTCTTTTATGATGGAGACAATGATGGATTCCACATCTCCATTTTTACTAAAATAGTGTTTAAAACTAACCCAAGACCCAAGAGATAATCATAGGCAATTGTTCTGCTCTTCTTTCCAATTTACCCATGTATGTAGAAAAAGCTTGTTGATTGTCCACAACTGTCACCTTAATTGTTCACTTTTATGGTAATTGCATGTTATAAAGTCACACGTGTTGCTGCAGGGAGACAGCTGAGCACAATTCTCATGACCTACCACTGGATCAGCTAGTTTTGATTGGCATTGAGACAATTGTACAGTTGTAGCTGTGAATAATACACTAAAGTAAAAAGATAATTAAAACAAAAACATCTGATTTAACCAACACTTTATTTAAGACACTGATATTTTACAGTTCATGGATTCACTTCTTATGCTCAAATTCCTTTTACAGAAAACCTCGGTGCTTCATGGCAATCCTACAATACTCCCCGGTGCATGAATCTACAACAACCGATGAGATATGTACAGAAATCTGTGATCCCAAATTTTCCAAACGTGTTACTTTTGACAGCATGAATAAATAATGTCAGTGTGCTCCCATTTGGAGTCCTTGACACAATGTTTGCTCCCTGAACAGAACTACTTTACCTGACAGCCCTCACCCTCAAGACAAACTATATGCATGACAAACACTGCCAAAAACAGTAATGCTGAAGGGTAAAAGCCTTGACATCAATCGACTTAATGTATCTACAAAACAGTGAAACAGTAAAAGAGAAACCCCACATTTGCAAAAATTCAAGTCCTGTTTTTTTCTCAGCAGACAATATGAACAGTTTCAATGCATCACAGTTTACGCGAAGGCCCAGAATGGTGAAGAAAAAAAAATCCCACTGATCTATAAAATACTAAATTAATGATCAGTGAGTAACTCAGATGATGAAACACTCAAAGCTACTTTTGCAAGCGGTCATGACACCGTGCCACAGCTCACCGATTCAAATAAACTACCAGAGCCAGCAGAGCAGCGAGGAGTGATGCTGCACTCTGGTCAGGCCGTGAATCTCCCTGTAACAAACGGCATAAAAAAACATTACATTCAAGACTTCATAAAAGGCTGTGACTGTGTCATGATGTGGCGATGTAGCAGAGAAAGATGAGGTCAGAACTTCAGCTCCACACAGAGACTGAGACAGACTTAAAAGTCTTTCTATTAAATGTACATAAACGTATATTTATAATAATAATAATAAGTCTGCATTGCAACAGTATGCAGCTACACTGTACGTGTGGGTGTCTATTTATGTCAAACAGAACATTAATGGGCGGCTAATGGAATGAAATGAAGTACTTTGTCACATAAGTCTTCCTCCAGATACAAATGTTGTTTCTTAAATACACAGAGGAGTGCAATGTCAATGTCATACAAAAGTGTACTAGTGTTTATCCACTGCTTTAAATTCCAATCATGGACAGTTCCATCCTTGGTTGATGAGCAGATTCAAATCAGATCTGGTAGATGTGATAGAACATGCACTCCTGCTGCTTGATTTCATAGCTTCAAATTCGAGTACATAATTACTTGAATTACTTTCTCAATTAAAAACCGTCCTAGTGTCAAAAAATATACATTTCTACATTCAAATTATACAGTAACATAGTTTCTGTCTCACAGCTCTCTCTTTTCTAGTTTAGAGCAATTATAGAGCCTTTACAAATCATCCACATCAAAAGTACCAATTGTTTTGGATTATTTCTGTCGTTTTTTTTAAAATATATTCTATTTTTTCTTTTTACAGATAAAACCTTTGGAACTATGTCCCTTTTCCTTCTGAGAAATCCCAAACAGTAATTTCTTTCTGTATTACTGCCTGGCTCCACCTCATGTGCAAACTGAGCTCTCTTTATCGACGGTAAAATGCAACAAGCCAGCCAGCAATCTGTGCTTCCCTTTTCAAGCTAGGCTAACCTCTATTTTCCTTTTCAAGCAGTCAAGCACACATTAAGCCATTCAGACAAATCAATAAATTACAGTGCTCATCATCTCACGTGGACAACTTTGAAATAGGACTGCAACATTTTGAGAAAATATACATACTTGCAGACAAATACTATCATTCGCAATGAAATGTGTGAAACCATGAAGTCCAAAAAGAATAGTTGACACCCCTATAAAGATGAGCCAGAAATGCTACAAAACATAAACTGTTAAATTGTGTTTCTTCTTGGCAGTTTTTAAACAAAGCCAAACTTTATATAAAAAATGTCACGCTTACAGTATATCTTCTGAGCTCAGACCACTTGCAGTTTATAAAATAAACTCTCTTCTGTCAGATGCTTTGTTCAGGATTGACTGCACGCTCTTTCTGTCAACCCTGTGAAATACATTATGCAACAGAAAAACTGGCCTTTGAATCTTTCAAAAACTTTTCATAAAAAATGTATAGGAGCCAATCCAACTGGAAATAATCCTGTAAAAGCATGTCAGAATTTACCCAATAAAGGAATTTGATCAGTTTGCACTGCCATAAAACATGTAATAGCACCTAATACTTAAATTTTCCTCTCAAAGTTCCATGTAAAACTAGAATAACTGCTTCGCAGTATGCCTCTAACAACCGGTTAAGTCGCAGTTTACATCCATGTCCGTCCAAAATGTCCTCACATTTTATCCTATTAGACATTTGTGTTAAATTGTCATATTTAACATATATATTATTGAGTTATGGCATAAAAACATGTTTTGTAAGGTTACAGTGACCTTCGACATACAAAATCTAATCAATTCATCCTTGAGTCCAAGTGGACCATTGTGCCAAAATTGAAGAAATTCCCTCAAGGCGTTCCTGAGACGTGACATTCACAACAGGGTGGACGGAAGGAAGGACAGGAGAACCGCCGGATAGACGGACAAAACGAAACTGGCTGTTGCCGGCGCAGAGGCGTTAAAAAATATCTGAAATCAAATGACTGCTTGAGCTGTCCTCATGTTTTGGCTACACTTTGGCTCATCTTTCATAGGAGTGTTTATTCTAGGTGGCACTATATTGTACATCTTAAAACATTCACCGGAACATGTGCAATACAAATAGCTATTTATAAAGATACATACATGTTTATGTTCTGTTTTTTGACAGACTACAGAGATTTGTCCTATATTTCAGCAAGATTTAAGAGACCAATTACTTTCTAAAATGTTCCTAAATGTGCAATAAATAGCGCAGCTCATAAAGGAGCGTGTCTTCTGTGAGTCATAAATACAGCAGAAGGCTTTTCTTTTATCACTGACTATGTCTTTATAGTCACTGTTAAACTTTTCAAGTTCTCCCTTATAATTATGCATACATTTAATCTCTGCTGCATATTGTCAGTATTTTGGTGTGATGGAGAAGATAATTTGCTTGAGCTGTATAGTCTCAACTATACTTCTAAAGTTTGCAGAATGCCTACAGCTGAGACTCATGATCTACTCATTCTATCTACTTATATTCTGGTGTGCGTTACCCGCTACTTTCATATTGTCGTCCTCCAGCAGATGTTTGCTCTGTCGATGTTTACTGGATCATGAGATCGTCATTGGGAGAGGACAGCTGAGTTGGGACACTAACAAACGACTGGATTTTGCCCTCAGAGTAAGCCGTGGCTCTGTTCGACACAGTAGTGAAGGACAGGTGGTCGTGCTCCAAGATGGCGAGGCGGTCCTGCGGCTTCTCCTTCTTCAGGTAGAACACCTTCCTCAGCTGCTTCAGTTGCTGCAGCTCGCAGAAGGTCTCCAGCACCACCAGCATGACAATCAGACCCAGGACCAGGTAGACTGACGAGACAAGCACACAGGCAAGGAAAGGAACGACAAGAAGTATGAGTTATAGCTACAGTAGAGAGTATAATTACATTTCATCATATGAAAAACAAACAATAACCACACATTGTCTATAACACACAATAAATCCCGTATTACAGTTTCTACTTTCTAAACTTTTTTCTGATGAGCTTTTGTACTATGTTGGCTGCTAGTATATTTACATGTAAAGACTAAAAAAATTTTTTTACGATTTCTGGAAGTCCTTCGATTGGGAAAAACACAAGTATATGAATGTTTCACAAAAACTGTTGCACTGACACAAGAGGGCGGAGCTGGATAACCATAATAAGAACAGAATGTGTGCTTTGTTGAATGATGAAATGGGAAGAGAAACTGTTTCAGACAATGCTCTAAATTCACTTCTACATATACATGTTTGTTCATCAGCACCTGCAGTAGAATCGTTCCCTGATTGACTTTCACTAGCAAACCATCTGTGGGAGTAGCTAATATGAAAAATCCCCCTGAAACTCCCTAGAAACCCACGGTATGTCTGGACCGGTGTATGGACTTTATAAACCGGAAAATAAAACTACACAGATAAATAGGAGTACTACAGCATTATAAGTGGTATGCTAAAAAGTCTGTTGTGTCTGAATTAGCAACTGTTTAAAATACATTTAGGATTCATTTTGCTTGGTTTTAATTAAGAAGGCACAAGACACTGTGTGTAGACAAAATAGTGCTGTAGTTCTAATGCAAGACAAAAAAAAGTAAATCACCAAAGGCAAAATCAAGACAAACAAAAAATGATCAATTCTGCAAACGACTTGCTCAATATTTGTGGCAAACTGTTGCAAATGTCACTCACGTTACTGACAAGTATTTTTTTCACAGAGGACGTTGTACAACTATATAGACTGACACACTGTTCCGACTGATATCTCTGGCTCGTGCATACCACACACACACAAGTGAAAGTTCACTTGAGTAGCGTTCAACATTTATGTCCACCCACAGAGAGTGCATCGGTTCTAATCCAATTATACTTCTTTTTTTCCTTTCTAATTATAGTCACTATACTGACAGTGCTGCTGACAGGAAGCTGCACAATCAACCAGAAAAGTTAATCAATGTCTTGCTGATCTCCATTAGGCCATGGCTCAATTCTTTTTCTGCACTGCATTAGACTGTGTTGCCTGACTGATTAGATAGATAGATAGATAGATAGATAGATAGATAGATAGATAGATAGATAGATAGATAGATAGATAGATAGATAGATAGATAGATAGATATCAACGAGCTATGCATTGTTGCAGTGAAAAGTTATGTTGCAGAATATATGCTTCCTGTAGTAATATCCACTACACTCTGTGTGAGTAGGATAAGCTATTCCTTAAGACAATATATATATATATATATATATATATATATATATATATATATATATATATATATATATATATATATATATATATATATATATATATATATATATGCATTGTTTGATTTATATTTTCTTGTTTTGTTTTATAATAGAAGCCTATTTTTATATTAAAGCAATTTAATTCCTTCTGTATTTGTCAGGTAAAACTATCAATCACATGTAATTTGTTCTATTACCCAAAGCTGTAAAGTGCAATGACTGATTTATAATATGTTGTTTTAAGTAAAACTAAGAGAAAGCCATTAGAACACAAGCTGGTTCGGAAACAGGAACCTGTGAGTCAGGATTAAGCTCAATCGTATCTATCGGTTTAGATGTTTTTTAAACGGTCTTAGGATCAACAAAGTATATCTGAATCTCGTCTGTATGTTTGTAATTTTTTACGTGTTCACTATATTGCCATGAAATGTATTACTTATGCTTTAACAATATGTTTTTGTACCGGTAAAAACATTGACCCAGCTCATTGTGTCACACCCAGTTAGAGCAAAGTTCACCATCATAAAACATGTTATATTCTCATATCAGTTAATCATTTCTTCTGCGATATTGGGACTATTTAACTTGAGCTTAAATTTTTTATTTAGACTATCACTACACTACATGTTACATAGTGTTGCACAAATTTCCCAATACATTTTGGGGTTTGTTTCCTGGTTTCCTTCCTGCAAACAAAGCCAGCAGTAATATCCTCTTTGCAACAGGAAGCATTCGAGCTCATGAGAAATGTGATACTGAAACACAGACACTAACAATGCCACCGCTTTTGCCAGTCATCTCATCCCTAATATATATGTTTTGCTTCTTATTTGTTTCAAATGATTCGTATCGTACCATTTCAAACCCCTCAATGAGAATGAATGTGGACAGTAGACGGAATCAATTTGAGACATTACTGCCGTCACCACTTTGCCATGAAAATAAGAAGAATCGTCGGCCCTCACCAGTGATGCCCACTTTGTAGAGCTCCCTGAACCTCTGATTAGAGGCCTCTCCGGGTACGTAGTCACCCAGGCCGATGGTGCTGAGGGAAATGAAGCAGAAGTAGAAGGACTCCAGGAAGTTCCAGTTCTCCTCCAGCGCTGAGAAGATGGCGGCGGGGATGAGAAAGAAGCAAGAGATGGCCAATGTTGCGAGCAGACTGGCATGAACGATGGCCACCAGTGGCTTGGACAGGCCCCAGCGCCTGTGGATGTACATGATCGGCCTCCGCGTGCTGAACACCATGATCCTTTGCACCACAGCAGTGAGGAAGAGGAGGGTGAAGGGGATGCCAATCACTGAGTAGATGATGCAGAAGGCCTTCCCGCCATCGGACAATGGTGCTGTGTGACCATATCCTGGAGGAAAACAAACAGGACAGAAAATGTATAAATGGAAATGTTTGCCCAACAGGTTGAGGACATTCAGCCTGTTTCTGGTTTATTTTAAACTACTTTTATACAGGGCATGTTCCTGAGCATCCATGTTCTTTTAAAGTAACAACCTGTTATAATTTATACTGAGAAATAAAATAACAGGCAGTGTCAGTATCACTAATTAGGGTCAGTCTTGATGTGATGTCATGTTAATGTAGAAAAGGGTCTTCAGTAAAAACCTAACATGCTCTCATGAAGTGTACCTAAAAGAGTGTTAAAAATGCCATGGGTCACTAACAAGAGTGTGTAAATGAAGAAATTGCAGTACGCTTGATTGAGATGTGTTGGTAAAAAATAATAAACAATCAGCTTTCAGCTTCTGCTTGGTATTCATTAAATACAATGCAACTACTTCTGTTTCACACTGGTTCCCGTCCCCTTTGGTAATGGTGTCTTCTACAGTATTATACAAGTGTATGTCTGTCGGAACTAAGGTAATAGAAAATATCCAACAACAATCAACAGAGGTATTATTAGTATTATCGAGGTATATTTGATATATCATAGTTGGTGGGACAAAATGAGGATCAAACTGATTTTAAAAATACCATTGCAATTGATAAATGTTTGAGACGAAGAAAGCAAAAACAATCAGAAAGAGTCATAGCTCCACATGATCATCTACAATGTCAGTCAAGTTTCTGTAAAAACCTCAACGGCATTTTGTTGAGACTTGAATCGGAAAGATTTTATGCAGCCATGCAGAAACTGCTGTACATGGTATCAGCACAATCGTGTACGTTGGAACTTCCGAGATAACATGCTGCCATGTGGTCAGGCTACAGTTCTTCAGGTATCCTCACACATCATCTGCAAGATGTTCTATTGAGCAATACTGGATAACAGGAGGGGGGGGGGGGGGGGGGGGGGGGCTCTATGCACAGTGTCATCCATAAACTGTGCAAAGAACTGCCTGAAGAGAAAACATAAAAAACTATTTGTTAAAGGCTTTACCTGAATAATATTATGTGTGTGTGTGTGTGTGTGTGTGTGTGTGTGTGTGTGTGTGTGTGTGTGTGTGTGTGTCTATTGACATAGACACAAACTCAAGTGTGTGTGCTTCAGTCCCTCACACTGGATACAGGCCTGCTTCTGTCTGGTTTACAGTAATATACTGTATATATTTTTTTTTTGCAGGAGTTGAAATGCTAACCTACTGACTGCAAGGCAATGTTTATTGTGACAACTTAAATGCGAGACATAAAGACACATATCTGTAGCTTCTGCATCGAAATAACCAGAGCAACAAATACAAACACCAATTAAGCTACATGCTATTATCCTATCACATTCTGCACGATCCATGTTTCAACCTCCTCAACCGGTCTATGCAGTAGGCCAAAGGTTTCTGTTCCTAGTCGTGGCTCAGGTACTTTACAGATCAGACACATAATGTTTTGCCCAAACTTCAGACTAATGTCGGTGTAAAAGCATACATGATCTCATTCTGAGCACCTGATCGGCTGCAGCATCCCCTATAACTGTCCAGCAACGCTTACCTGTGGTGGACAGCACGGTGCTCGCGAAAAACAGCGCAGAAGTGAAGTCCCAGTTCCAGTTGGCCGAGGCGTTATTGAGGATGGAAACCCCATAATTACTGGCATCCAGGGCTTTCTTTAGAAAGCGCTCCAGACGCTCCTCCGATAGACATTCATTTTCCTGGAGGAACTGCTTTTTAATGGCCCTCAGCTCCTGGCGCAGGAGGTCTTCATAAGGCAGCTCGACCGAGGAGAAGACGACAGCGCCGAATACGAGATAAAGGACGTACCCCAAGACTAGAGATACAAAATACCACGTCGATTTGTGACTCTGTATCAACCGCACACACGAATTGCTGGCTAGAGACGGAAGCATTTTTAAGAGGTATCACCTCGGTGTTTCGCTCCGGGTCGATATAAATGAAAAGCCTTCTAAACTAATGTGTTTAGTTTAATCCCCTCGCGCGTAATATTAGCGAAATGTGACCTAAAGAGAGAGGGGTGTTGTTACAGACAAAGCTCAATGAGACCTCTTCCCCCTCCGCGAAACCTGCTATGGCACTTGAGGCTTTCAGGTGCAGTCGGAAATATCAACACTATTGGTTGAGAACAAGCCTATTTTGGCTCGAGATGCTGAAATCCACCATATGATAGGCTCTCTCAGTTGTGGTCGTTTGGGACGACATGTGGAGAAACGATAATTGACATGTATACAATTGTATTCGTATACGTTTGTCATATTACATATGTTTTACATACATACATGACATTTGGTCTAGATTACGTTTTGATTATTATCAAATTATTATTGTTTTTAAGGAAATGAAAATATATAGTTGTATTGTATTGTACCTTATTCAAAGGTGTGTTTTAGTCTTCAAAGGGCAATAGACAAAGCACGTGGAACTAGTGCAACCATTGTTTACGCTCGTTTCTCTCTAATGCTACAAAAAAAAAAACATTTGAGTCTGATTTGTGAACTTCTACCATTTACATTCTATGCATATTTATTTCAGGAAAAAAAACACAAAGTTAAAGACTCCTGGGTGTAGTTATCGCGTTTCCGAGTTTAGAAGGGCACATGAAGGCAGCAAGTGATGTGGCGGCGACAAAGGCCGTGTGACGTCAGAATTTCCTCTTCTCTCCTCCCTACCCACTGAGGTCTTTCAGTTTCAATGCACAGACATCGCAAACGTCAGAAAGCTACTGTCTCCTCGCCTATTGTTGGAACCAAAATAGTGAGACGCAAGAGTGCACGTGACACGCCCCGATACGCAGTACATCAGCAGGTTGAGTGCAGAGGCATGTGGGGTGTGGAGGAGAGACAGGTTTGGCGTCATAAAGGACTGGCCTTTCCTTGAAATAAGCTTTTAGAATAAATAAGGAGATTGGCCTCCACATATAGCAGCATATTCTGTCCGTATTGGCATTTCACTGAGGGTATTTTTAAAGGGAGCATCGCTGAGCGCTGCCAGTTTCAAGTTTTTTTCTGGTCACCGTGAGTTGACTTTTCTTTTTAAAACTTAAAAAAAAAAAAACTGGTTAAAACGCTGCGCGGCCAATCACAGTCACAGTGGAGTACCTAGTGGAGTTTACTAATTGCATTACGTAATTAAAGTTAGGGACAACCAAATGATGTACATTATTGCATTAATTATAACCCTGTAATGTAATATATATATATATATATATATTTGTATACTTGTACTTAAACGTTTTTAAAGCTAATACTTTTACTTGTAACATAGTAGTCATATAGTCTGTAGGAAACGGTGGGCTATTTTGAATTTTGAGTGGTTATAATGCTACTTATTAATAGCGAAAATAATATATATGTCTAGATTATGTTTTGATTATCACTGAAAGGGGCAATATACAAAGCCATAACACCCACTAAAGATTGAAGTTGTTTATGATAACTGTATATTACATTGTAACACATATTAACTAATTGAATTATTCCTTGGTGATGTATACGTTTGCTACATTAAAATAAATAGTTTTGTCAGTATTGGGTTTCTGTGTCCCACCAGTAGTATAGCATATTGGATTTTCCATGCACTATGAGATTTACAGAATGATAATTCATCATATCAGTCAAGAGGTGACAATATGTTAACCAACTCCCTGTGACTACTCTAAGCACTGGGGCCATGCACGGTTAATGACCGTTTATGACCTATCCGAGTTGCCGTAGTAATGCAAGACCGTAGCACTCCTCCTCAATGAACGTTGGAAAGATGGCGACGGCATACGCACAAGCGAGAGTCAACTGTGCCGGCGGATAGAAAGTGCTCTAAAGAGACACAAACCTGCCTCTTTTGCAAAGATTTAACGGTGCAAAGTCGGTCTGATATTGTTTAGACATGGTTTAGTCCATGCACGGCAAGGAACAAGAAGCCACTGCTTTGCTATGGAGCCTCCGGATCGTAACAAGCCCAGCAGGTATGCGAATTTGTTGAACAGACACTACACCATCAGGACCTCGCACTTGCCAAATAGAGAGCTGAACGTGACACTGCAGCGGGTTCGAAGGGAGCGCTTGCGCATCGCTTAGAAAGCCACTTCCTGCCAAATAGTGATACGCGTGCAGTCGCTGCAACACTGGAGTTGCAAACTTTTTGGAGTCACATTTTTAGGCGTACTCTGTTGCAGATATTACCTTCTTGTCTGATTCTCAGTCGCTAGAGAGAAAGGAAAACATGCTCACCAAATGATAAGGTAACATTTACCAACCGCGAACAGTGCAACATGTCAGACCAGCTAGCTAACGTCTCGCTACTTTAGCTGTCGCTTGTCACTTTATTGTTCACCCGCAAGTTCACTAACAGAGACGGGCCGCGCTGAGGCTGGATACGTTTTGCAACGTGGGCTCGTAAGGTCGACTTGAAAGTGTGTTTTCGATTATTTGCGCGTGCCACACCATGCATTTCATAAAAACACCGACGCGCAAACTTCGCTGGCTTCAGCTAGCATGTTGCTCCACTGTTATTGTTAACCTTAATCGTCTCGCAAGATCTTTGCACTCGTGTGGTTGTCTCGCGCTCTCTTTGCATTAATGGTGACACGGGGAGGTAGATTGTGTTCAGTAAACACTTAATGCCTTTAGAACAAGTACATTAAATACTCTTTAATGAGGTGATTGTTTCTCGTAGAGGTCTGTAACTTTGTTGTGAAAATACGTGCAGCAGCAAATGTTTCATCGTGCATGTTTGTTGTTTGTTCTCATTGCTCCGATGACAAGGTTACTGCGCGATACGTGTCTGCAATCTCGCTGGGGAATGCATACAAACAGACAGTCAAAGTGTTTTTATGTGCGCGTCTCCTAATCGAAATGCGGCATTGTTTGCCCCTGGCCGCTGGCGACAGACACTCAGGAATCTGCTGTTATGTCTTCCTCTTGCCTCCCTTCTCCTTGACATGCAAATGTCGTCTGTCGGCATTTATTACGTTGGATCAGCTCTTTTATCTGCTGTAATCCTCGTTTTGAGTAACTATTGAGTGCCAGCCAGTTGTTACTTCCCTGCACCCTTGTGGCCACTCAGTCCGAAGTGGACGCACAAACAGCTTGCATGATTGCGCAATACTTGTCCTGTTAAACTCATTACTGTCCGGCATTGTTGCAAAAAAGAATACTGAGTCATGCTATTGCTGTGACTTGTGTGTCACAAGTTATCATTATTACAAGATACATTTGTTTTCCAGTTTTTTCTTCCATGTTTACTGTGTTCACAAAGTGTTTGGCTCTGGAGGGCACAACTCTTGTGTTTTACTAGTTAGCATGAAGTGCCAATGAGCCTAAACATTGTTCTGCCTGATGATTTGTTGGAGTAGCCATGTCTACAGTATTGAGTGAAGTAAATGAGAGGCCTTTAGTCTTTGTAACAGAGAGATCTTTATATCTACCTCAATAAGTGAAACACTGAACGTGTGAGGTTGGTTCAAACTGACAACTATTTTAAGAAAGACGAGTAATGCTCTTGCTTGGCAATTGAGGCCCATCAAGTACAGAGGTCCTTTGTCAATAATGTCATGTTCTCATACTCGGTCTGAAGACATTGTGGCTTACAAGCGTTCCAAAGATTTTAAGGATGTGGTGAACAGAAGGCAGTGGATAGCTGCCTGGAGCCCTGGAGACGCTCATGGGTAAAACTCATTAATGCCTTCGTTTGCCAGGAGCACAGACTGTAGAATACAGATGGACCGCCCTCTAGCACGTCCTAACTGCATCCTGTCTCTGCCCACACCTGCTTTAGAGAAATTACTGCTGCTCTCACATTCTGCCACTCTCATCTGTCATTTCCTTTTCAACAATAGGATCTTTGTAACTACTAAAACTAAGTCAATTGGGGTTATTTACATGCTATTCGAGTAACATCATCATCATCATGGAGAAGGAAAGAAAAGATGGTAAAGTTCTGCAGAATAACATCATGCTCATCTATTAGATTGGGCATTTACAATGTGCAAAACTGCAAGAAACTGAAATGCAAGTTTCAACTGACAAAGGTGCTACTTATGACTCCACAGTTTCAGCTTAAATTTCAGAGGTGGAGCAGACTGCTGTCTGCACAGCATTTATGACGCAAGTGTCATTAGGTGAAATCATGCCATACACCATTTACTTCATGCTGCCGCCCACATTCTGCAACCAGTGTCTTCATTTAGGTACACTACAATACATCATGTGACTTGTTTTGGTTGCTGCTCCTGTAAGGTCTATGTCTTTTCTTAGACTGAGGATTTGTTCCAGAACGGGTGGGGTCAAACGTTGTGTTCATTGTCTGAATTCTGTCTTCAAATCTGCCGATGGTGGAAATTTGGATTGCTGCATCAGTTATGCCTGTTTATCAAGGATACACAGGCAGAGCTCAGGGGTGCATATGAGCTACACTTCCATGAAGATGTGGGTGCACACTTTTTTTTTTTTTAATTCGTATTGCCTCAAAGTTATCCCTTGACTGAAATTAGTAGCCAGCAGTCACTTCCTTTTTACAGTGGGGGGTTCTAAAGATCTGAATTCAGCCTACCGAGCATCAGTCATGCCAGCATGACCTAATTGGTAGAGTGTGTGCTCTTACAAAACCCCGGCCTCCATCTCCTCCTTTTCCTCTTACTGAAAAAAAAAAAAATCCCCTTTAGTTGGGCCATTGTGTGCAAGTGTGCTCACTAACCAGCTGTGTGCTATTCAGCTGTGGGCCTCACAGGCCACGTGTCACAACTATACAATAGAGTGCCCCCTTCCTGGTACAATAGTGTGGATGGTTGTGTCAAAGGTCAGGCCCCCCTGACTCTGGCAGCCCTTCATATAACTGCATCAGTCGCTATACAGAAAAGACTCTCGATTCTGTGCTGTTTATTATGCACTCAGTGTTTCTGCCTCGGGGCTCTAGCATTCCTCTGGCCTTTTATTGGACCCCCAATGAGCCATCAGATGAGCCATTGAGGCCAGCCAGACACCATCTGCAGTGATAATTCACTAGTGGCAGCCAGGAAGGGACAGCTTGAAGACCGTAGTGCTGCTGCTATGGATAACTGCAGGGCATGCAGGCATGTAACTTTCTCTGTGGGGCCTGCGAGTAGGTTTTTAGGAGAAAAAAAAAAAGATGCAAATCATTTAAAAGCAGGCTTTGCACAGTCTTTACTGCAGCAACACAATCTGTGCTTGAAGTGTCTCATGGCAACCAAACAAACAACCAGCAATGCTGGCGTCATTGGTTCCGCTGTCATTCCTGAGGGATTTCGTCATGCTGTTCTGCGCAGAGAAGAATCTTTTTAAAACTTGGTCTCATTCCCTTTCACATGCATGTTCTATTTCTGTCCTCAGACACCAGATGAGTAGTTGGCATTTGTGTGCACAACCTGATCGTACTTTAGATTGACACAAAGGATGTTGATGGTGCAATCTTCTTTCTCTGTGCAGTTTCCTGATACCTGTCTCGACAGCAGTTTGTCTGTTGTGCTAGATGCCTTTTTGCAACACACTACTGCTAACTGCTTTCTTGTACCTGCATACTGAAACGATCGCTGTTGTGTGCTCCCTTACCACTTTCCCATAGAATACACTCATGAAGGCACCAGTGTTCATTTTTTTAAGCAAGAGTTAGAGTCTGTAGTTTCATGACCGTCGTGGTTAAGATGTTTGTGCTATGTCATTGTTGTTGCAGTATGTATGTTCATGAAGTCTTCATGAATCAGATTTTTTTTGTTTGTGTGTGTGCATTTTAAGTTGCAGGATTTGCAGCAGGTGTCTGTGTGCCTCGCATTTAGTCACACAGCTTCTCCCAGGGGACTCTGTGCGTGTGCATAGAGACAGACCCTGGCCGCGGTGGAGCAGATGGGCAATAGAAGTCAGGATTCTCTCTATGTGGCTGCTTGAAAAGCTGAAGCAAGTGATTTCCAGATAAACCCACCTCCCTTAACGCCCACTCCCCCAGCGAGTGTGCCCCTTTCAACTCAGTCTACACAGATGCAAACAGGCGCGTGTTGGGGAATGCCTTTCAGTCCGATGATCGATGGAGGGACACATGGCGAAAAACGTATAGAATGCTCGTTTTCATGCCCCTCCTCTTATTATTCTTTTTGTTTTGGTTGGCGGGGTAAGACCTTCCAACCTTTCTCTCTAATCCTGTTAAAAAAACCCTCAGAAAGGCATTAGGGAACAAAGCGCTGACATTTTAATCTCTAAAGGCAGGCTGCTTGCACTCTTTTTTTCTTTTCCTAGAAGGAAGGTTTCAAGTGATTCTAGTGTTTCCTCTCTGCAGAATTATGCGCAACATATTTTACTATAGCCTTTCATGACCTGAAATTCACAGTGAGAATTTTGTTGTGCAACAATGAAGATGTGAACATCACGGTTTACGTCAAGATTGACTATAAACCCATGAAAGTGACATGCTGTTTTGCATTAGCACTGTTTGCATAAGGTCTAACACATTCTACCTACTTAAGGTGAGTGAGTCATCTTGACTTGTGCAGCATGGTTGATGACTAAGCAGACTAAGTAGAGTTAATGAGGGCTACTATTTCTCCCTCTCTGGTTGAGCCATTATGTTTACCTAGACCAAGAGGGGGTGCCAGTAGAGAAGCTACTTATTATGCTGCGTCTGGGCGGCTGTGGTTGTGCGCAGAGCTTTGCCGCTGCACATTTGGGAGGCAGCCAGCCAGGCTCCAACAGACAGACAACTCGTCAGTCTGCGGAAGGTAGCAGCAGACATTCAGTCTAGTTGCAGTTTAGCAACCTGTTTGCCGTGGCATTAGAGGAGAGTTGCTGCACATTCTGTTATGGGTACAAACAATGCAGCACTGTTTGACCTTGCACACACATTTCCTTGGTTTCATTGTGATATGACTGAAATGGTTTCATTATGCAAACCATTGGCTTTCTGTTAATATCCCCAGGTTACAGTGCTTATTGTAAAGATGCAAAGCTAGCTCATGTCTATAGTTTGTCATGTCTGTTTTTGACACAACGCTATTAAATGCTGACAGGCCGGCGACGCCAGTGGAAGATGCATCCCAACAGAATACTGAATTGGATGACTCCTGGGACTCTCCGGAAGAAGCTATGTACGGCACAACACCTCCTTATACCTCCCGCCAGATGAAACGCATGTCTGGCAAACATCAACGAAACAGCCAGGCAAGGAGTGCTGGTCGGTCTCCCAACAAAGGTAAGTTAATTAATATATTTGATTGACATTTTTTATTTTATCTTGTTTTACGTGTATTTTTCAATTAATTGTACCGACTGTGATGTCATTTCTGTTTTTATTTTATTTCAGTGGACGTTACCCCACCTGTCCTGAAAGAGAGTCCCAAGCCAGCTGAGACCCCTGACGATCACAGCTACAAGCAGGGCAAGAAGCAGAGGGCCACACTACGCTCCACGGAGAGAGACCACAAGAAGACTTTTGAAGGTTCCTTCATGCTGGATCCACTCTCAAAGTCGAGCCCTTTTGGTTCCCTCAACATGGATCCCAGGAAGCATTACTTGAGCTTGGGCTGCAGCAGTTGCAAACTTCCTGTGTCTATGCCCCATATTGCCCGGACCCACCGCCAGACCTCGAGGACAGACTGTCCCGCCGACCGCCTCAAGTTCTTTGAAACTCTGCGTCTGCTGCTCAAGCTCACATCTATGTCCTCCAAGAGGAAGGAGAAGGAGCAGAGGGGCCTGGAGAACATGGCCTTCATGGGTCACAACAACGAGGTCATTTGGTTGGAGCTGCAGGCTTGGCATGCCCGGCGCTCCACCGGCGACCAAGACCTTTTTCTTTTCACTGCCCGCCAGGCCATCCCTGACATCATCAAGGAGGTGCTGCACTTTAAGGTCAACTATGCCAGCCTGAGAGGTGCCCAGTATTCAGGGTCTCAAACAATCCTGGAGGACTATCAGACTGTTCCAGATTTAGTCTGTGGAGAGGAGAGGGAGCCTGCTGTAGCAGTGACCAACCACTGTGGAGTAGATCCCTGGGGCTTTAGCGCCTACCCCTCAACAGCCATGAATGCAGCGGAGCCTCTGGGCTCTGGCGCTGACTGCAGGGAGCACCTTCAACGGCAGCGGCTTGCATTTGAGCAGGTCAAGCGTGTTATTGAGTTGTTGGAGTCTGTGGAAGCGTTGTACCCCTCTTTGCAGGCCCTGCAGAAGGAATATCAAAAGTATGCAGCGCGAGACTTCCAGGGCAGGGTGCAGGCACTCTGCCTGTGGCTCAATATCACCCAGGACCTCAACCAGAAGCTGCGCGTTATGGCCACTGTTCTGGGCCTCCATGATCTATCTCGCGTCGGGTGGCCTGTCTTTGAGATCCCTTCGCCTCGCTGCTCCCGTGGCAATGAAGATGAGGAGAATGAGGAAGATGAGGAGGACGACTCGACAGCCACTTTTACCGCGGAAAGCGATGGAGAGGACAGGGATGCTGAGGAGGAAGAGGAGGAGGAGGAGGAGGAAGAAGAGGAGGAGGGGGTATTAGGACGTGTAGCAGAGGGAGAGTTGTCTCCCTCCTTTACTCCTAAATTTGCCCGATTGTTGTCCGAAGAGGAGTTTCTCCCTACTGCAACTGCAGGAAGTGCAGAGGCGATTGCTGGAGGAGTGTTCCGCCCTACAGCCATTTACAGACCGTTTGTGGATAAAGCTCTGAAGCAGATGGGACTACGTAAACTGATCCTCAGACTGCACAAACTCATGGACCGCTCTCTTCAGAGGTCCAGAGCAGCGCTACTCCGCCACACTCCTGAACTTGAGGTATGGCCTTTGTTTTGTTTTTCTTGATGGTTACCATCCTTTATTTATCCTCAGTAAATACAGTAATTAGATAAATAATTATTACAGCTAATTCAGTAAATGTTCATAATCAATTGCACATCAGATATATATATATATATATATATATATATATATAAAAATATAATCTGTGTACACTCCACACATGCACACTCAAAATAAACAAACTGATGAGTTTGTTGTTTGAGGGAGTCTTCAAGTTTTTCATCCCTTTTTAAATGATTAGCTATAAGATCACCTACAGATGAACAGTTAGCTTGATGACGGTAACGGTAATATAAGATACCAATCCTCCTAAAACTTAATTAATATAAATATATTTTAAACGGATACATAATAATATTAAACTATTAAGAAAATATGGTTAAAAATAAGGCTCAAATAATGGCCTTGACTGATTGTCATGTTCTTCACAGAGCCCTCAATGGTCAAGTCACTGGTTTGCTTGTTCATCCATTTCATCTTAGGCTGCATAATTATGGGCGAAATGATAATCACAATTATTTATCATGATTATTTTATAATTTTTTACACTTTCACATCTAAATAAACAGCACTGCTTTCACTTCCATATTGTGCTACAATCCTGCTCATGTACAAATCATTGCATCAAAATGAGACTCGTCTTGATTCACAGTGCAGCTCATAGAAGACAAACTTTCTCCCCAGAATGAACTTAACAGAGCACTGCTTTCACTTTCATGTTGAGCCAAGCTACATTCCTGCTCCATAATTCATATTTGCATCAAAATGATACTTAAATTAAGTTTCTTCTTCACCTGAATTCATTGCATTTTTGTTTTGCCCATAGAAAATACAGTAGCCCATGTTACTCTTCTCTGGACTGCAGTTTTTCACAGGCTGCTGCTGTACGGTGTGCTTACAGAAAAGTGAAGCCAAAATATCTCAATTGTTCCCTGTGGCTGACTTTTAGTTGAGGAAGCCCTTTGTGCTGATTCCCACCATATTATTTGCACGTCAACAATAAAACGAGATCCAAGATCATCAACTGCATTCTTTTTCGGCAAGCAGATTATATTTTCAGGTTCATTAAATCAGTGATGCAGTCTGACGCGAATAGTCAAAGTAGATGCAGTAGATGTTTGAAAGAAAAAGGGGACACTTGACACACACACACACAGAGTAGAATTGTACAATTCAGAGGTTTTATTATTACACATACTTGTAAAATGTGGGTTGAAATGCAATGTGATGTGCTCCTACATTTGTGCAAATGTATATACAACATATATTTGTCATTAAATAATCATAGGCATAATGGTAATATGGTGTATGGTTTCAAAGCAGTCATGTGTAGAGTTGCTCAAGTGCAGAGAAAAAGCAGTCAAGCAGCTAGTTGTAATGTTTGTAGTGCAAATGTTAGTAATTTAATTAGGCACTTGAGGAAACAGCATTTGGAGCTCACAAGAAGCGTAGGCCATAAACGGATGATGTGTACACGCAAGCTAGTAAAAGAAAAAGAGTTAAGGGGAGAGTATTGTTATTGAGTTTGTTGCCATGTATAATTGGCTAGCAATGACAATGCAGTTTCAATACCATTTATTTAACAGTGACATTAAATAACAAACAACTTTTAATTTATTATGAAGCCAACTGTTGTTGACTGTTAATATAATCACCATGGTGCTCTGTAATACATGCTGAATTACTTCCGCCCTCAGTTTGAAGACTTCCCAGACCCCATGCTGTACAGTGATTACCTGCCAGAGCTTTCCCGCCATGTGTCCTGCAGTTGTCCGGCTCATCCAGAGCTCGGAGCAGACGAGGTTTCCTGGGAGGATTTGCTGGACATGGACCTCCCTTCCTTCCGATCAGCGTTCCTCGTGCTGTGCAGAGTCCTTCTCAACATCATTCATGAATGCCTTAAACTGCGACTTGAACAGAGGCCCGCTGGAGAGCCCTCACTGCTCAGTATCAAACAGGCAAGCAGCCTGTCACTCTTCCAGCCATGCTGAATGACTGCACACGTCTAACTAACATATATATCTTGGTCCCAAATAAAATAGATTGAGTTGCCGACATGTGTGTACTTTCCATAGGGTAACAAAATTGGCTGGTGGAAATACCTTTCTCTCCTTTAAGTTTGATGGGATATTTGGTTGCCACTTGCCCAGGTCTTAAAGGAAACTGTGTAATTCATCTGTGTATATTATCAAATACATGATTATCGTTAATTTGGTCTTAAAGAAAGAAATATTGAGATAACTATTGTTACCATTTCACTGGCCAGTACTATCCTTGACGACAGTAATACTTCACTGGTACGTCGTATTTAAGTGCTAATCCTACTGTTTTTTTCATGTGTTATTCGTGCTCTACAGTTGGTGCGTGAGTGCAAGGAGGTTCTTAAAGGTGGTCTTCTGATGAAGCAGTATTATCAGTTCATGCTGCGCGGCGTGGTGACTGATGCTCAGGGCTTGCAGACAAATGCCAATATTGATGAGTTTGAAGAGGACCTTCACAAGATGCTTGTGGTAAGACTCCGAACCTTTCTCCCTTCACTACTTAAATTACATAGATTCAATGTTATAACCTTTGGAAAGAAAGTATTGTGCATTATTGCAATGTAAGTTGTGGTTATCTGATATCTGTCTCTGTAGGTCTACTTTGACTACATGCACAGTTGGATCCAGATGTTGCAGCAGCTGCCTCAGGCATCTCACAGCTTAAAGAACCTGTTAGAGGAGGAGTGGAACTTCACCAAGGTCATCACGCCTTACATCCGAGGAGGGGAGGCCCAGTCGGGGAAGCTTTTCTGGTCAGTCACTTACCTACAAACCAAACTAAGATAAATGTAATTGTTGTTGAAATGAAATGATAAGTTCACAAAAAAAAATTTAAGTTAAGGAGGAATAATTACAGAAAGGAAAAACCTGTTTACCTTGACTCTCCTTTTGAGAGTGTTACGAATGATGTATGTGAAACTGAGGACTCTTCTGCTCTTTGCAGTGATATTGCTGGGATGCTGCTTAAATCCACTGGAGAGTTCCTTGATGCCGGCTTGCAAAAGAGTGGTAATGAATTCTGGGAATGTGCAGACGACAGCACCGCCTCAGAGGAGATCAGGTAAGGGGGAGGATTTCTGTTTCAGTCAGTATGTTCATATTCTTTATTTTGGCCCAGTGCGGGTGTTTTTAATCTTTGAACCCTTTGCTCCTTCAAGGCGGTCAGTTATCGAGACTAGTCGGTCACTTAAAGAGCTGTTTCACGAGGCCAGGGAGCGAGCGTCTAAGGCTCTGGGCTTTGCCAAAATGCTTCGCAAGGTGAGAGACAGCAGTGAAGAATTGTCAGTCCCTTTTTTTTTAAATAGAAAGCAACAGTACTGACTTTGCAGTGAATCTGTGACCTTATTTGTTTTTTTGCTCACCAAAGAACTGGGACGGTGTGTTCTGACACGGACTTTGTTTGTTTACCTCTGTGCAGGACTTAGAGGTTGCTGCAGTTTTCAGTTTCACTAACGGGGTGACTTGTCTCCTGGAGGCACTGAAGAAGGGAAACTATGTCAAGGTGCATTTGCTTCTCTGTTTGGTTAACACATATCTGATCTTTCCTTTTATGTTCTACATTTAACCTCCTTCTTCTTTATCCAGGTTCAGATTCCAGGCTTGGAGGAGCTGCAAGTCTTTGTCCCCTGTAGCTTGATGGAGCAGCGGCCTCTCATCCTGCAGCTCCTCAATGCCGCTGTTGGTAAAGACTGCTCCAAAGAGCCCGATGAAATTGCAGAGGACGATGCCTACCTGCTCATGAGTAAACACGGGGCTGGGGACTCCACTACTGACTCTGACTGGGCTCAGTGGGACGGAGAGCTGCTCAAACTGGTTCCCCAGATGGAAACTGTTGACACTTTAAGAGCCATGAAGGTTTGTGACATTTTGAATGCAATCTGTGTGTACGGGTATATGCGTGTGTCTCAAGCGGTGACAGGCCTCCCACTGGTCCGATGTGCTTTCAGGTGGAGAACATACTCTTGATAGTGATGCAGTCGGCTCATCTGGTGGCCCAGCGAAAGGCCTTCCAGCAGTGCATGGAGGATGTGCTCACTCTTAGCCGGGAGCAAACATCGAGTCAGCCTCTCATCGCGAGTGCTCTGGAGGAGCTTAAGGTACTTGCATAAGCACACCATCTGATTTCTCACCCGTTATCAACACTTTTTTTTTTGTGTCGTTGTAAAGACAGGTGCATGTTGGTGTCCTACTTTATTAATAAAATGACACCAGGCCACTATGAGGCCAGATTTCTAAAAGTAGTTCTCAAAAGGGAAGTTACTAAGCTTTCATATCTGTCACATTCAGAGCCACGTTGCCGAATTTCTCACAAGGCTGCTATCAGTTTTAAGCTTTGAATGTGTTCACTGATACCTTTTTGACGTTTAGGTTTTCCAGATAACCTTTTTATTATAACATGATAATAAATCACTCTCTTCTCCTACCACAGGACGATGCACTACAGCTATGCATTAAGATCAGCACTGCCATCGACCGAGTGGAGTACATGTTCACCACGGAGTTTGAGGCAGAGGTGGAGGAGTCTGAATCAGCCACTCTGCATCAGTATTACAGAGAGGCAATGATACAGGGCTACAATTTTGCCTTTGAGGTAACTGTCACATTGTGTATATTTTGCTTTAGATGCTGCATATCTAAGCCATCCTTCTACTGTCAATTGGCGTTAGTGTAGTTATGGGTTATATTTTACAATGGGACAAAAATGCTACATAAGGACTGAATTATTTCATCAGATCAGGGGAAGTTGTGACAGTAATACTTAATATACTGCTGTTTTGTGTTATTTGAAGTACCACAAGGAAGTGGTGCGCCTGATGTCAGGGGAGTTCAGGCAGAGGATTGGGGAACGCTACATAACCTTTGCCCGCAAATGGATGACCTATGTCCTGACCAAGTGTGAGAGTGGCAGGGGCACCAAGCCCAGGTAAGGCCTTCCCTTCTATCAGTTGAGCATATTCTTAAGTAATTAAGTCTTTAAGTTATTTTAAAATACTACTTAGAACAAATCTTCAAGGATATAGATACTGAAACCTCTTCCATAATTAATCACAACTGTTAAATGTGTGGTTAATACAGAAAAATCCACTGACATGCTTCTCGGACAAAACGTCTGATTCATTTAATATTTGTGTATCAGCGTTTAAGTTTTGATGATTACCTGAATGTTGTTGAAAGCGTGTGCTGACGCACAGTACAGAGTGACGTTTGGGGACACACTGATTGACTGCCATGTTTGACCTACAGATGGGCGACTCAGGGTTTTGATTTTCTTCAGGCCATCGAACCTGCCTTTATATCCGCATTGCCAGAGGATGACTTCCTGGTAAAATTGCCTGTTTTCTTCTCTTGGTCGCTTTCTAAAAATTGCACAACAAGCATGGTTTGAATATGATGTATTTGTTACCTATTGACTGTGAACCTGCGTGTCTTTCTGCAGAATTTACAAGCCTTGATGAATGAATGTATTGGACACGTGATTGGAAAACCTCATAGCCCAGTCACTGGCCTGTACATTGGTAAGCGGCTCCTCCGTCATACGGATTGTTGGTGACGTGCATCTCTGGAGTTCAGGATTTATTTCAGTGTTTACATTCTTCCAAGTTTATAACTTCAACATCATGGGCACAGGCTGTTACATAATACAGGCACAGTGGCAGTGAAGTAACAGTTTAGCAACATGTCAATGAAGCATGCATACGACCCGGAGGTTGCTAGTCTGAGCACTCATTACTCCGACTCCTTTGAGCAACTCGATGCTGCTGCTCAGTGGCCAACAGTAGAAAACTGTGGTTGCCCTGGTTAAGTGTGAAGTAGGGTGTGACTGAAAAGGAGGATGTTTGCTCAGCAAACATTTACTGATTAAATATAGATGGGGGGAAAACATAAATTATACATAATAAAAATGTCACAGCCTTGTTCCTGCCATTTAGAAAAGTAATGTTGAAAGAAATATAATGCCGCAAAAAGTGACCACCAAATGTGTCTAAAATATGGTCTTGATGGAAAAGGTCTAATGGCTGAGCAAACTAAGACATGGGAGGCAACAAACTGGGACTAGAACTAAATGTCTATCTTTGACTTGGAGTAAAGCCACACAATGCGGTGGCTTTCATGTGGGGACATGACCGGACCACTGCGGTTTTGAAAAACGCGTTATTTCCTGTGATCTTTAGTTCATTGTAGATTTCTCACAAACTATAAACAATGTTTCCTTTTGTGGGTGGGGTGACCAAACTAAGCATTTGTTGTTTTTCTTTTCAGCTCCCAGGAATAGTCCTCGTCCTGTAAAGGTCCCTCGCTGCCATAGTGACCCACCAAACCCCAATCTGTTCATCCCTAATGCTGAAGGTTTCAGGTAAGTGGTTTTAGTCCACAATAATCTGTGTATACTGTGTTTTTAATACTCTTTCCTGCATGGCTCATGCATCCTCATCTCTGCATTGTATGTTGACTATTGTTTTTGCACTGTAGTTGGTGAGCTTATGTGTTGTATGTGAACGCTCCAAGTTTGTCAGTAGTCCTTTTTTTCTTTTTCGTGTGTGTGTGCGTGTGTGCGTGTGTGCGTGTGTGCGTGTGTGTGTGTGTGTGTGTGTGTCTCAGTGTGTGTGTGTGTGTGTCAACCAGCCACCCAGCCACACAGAAGCATATCTACACACTTCCCACTCAAGCCACCATACTTTCCCTAGGCCGAGCTCCTCAGTTTGTTTTTTCACCACACAGCTCTCGAAGTCTCCCTTGCGACCTCCGGAACCAGCTGTTCCCCAACGGCCCTCGCCCAGTCCCTCAGGGTGCGGGGGAACACAGCCACAAAGCACCCAGCAGCAGCCCCAGTGACGTCAGGTAGCTTTGCCCCCAAGTCACCTGCTAGAAACTGCGGTCAAAACACATCCTCAGCTGCAAAGAAAAGAAGCCATCACTGATTTTTAACATGAAGCTGCTGGAAATTGAAGGAGGAAATGCTTTGTGTCCAAGTTTTGAAATATTTAATTTGAAGGCCCTATAAAAGGGAAAAAATATAAAGAATGAAATATAGATTAATTAAAAGAATGCAGCTTTTCTGCTTTTAGCCTTCAGATTGTGTCTAAACAAGCACTACACATTTGAATATTCAGACATTAACTGGATTAACTACCTTGCCCACAAAGTCAGTCTTCCATTCTCTGTAAATTGAGCATTTCCTGGCTTTTTATTTCTAGCATCAATCATTTGTAAGTTTGTTTGTTTGCACATAATGTCTGGCTTTTTGGATTACATGAACCATTATATTCAACTAAATAATGAGGCATGTCCTTTGACATTCTGCTAGAATGCAATTTTACTTGGCGTTTAATGGATTATTTTTTTAATGCATTGATGCTGCATTCACAGCCTGGCTGTACAGATATGAACATTTTAATCACTATAGTCTTGCTACCGCATAAAAGAAGAGCTGCTAGAAGATGCTCTAAATAATATGCATGACATTGATGTTAAACTACAAGAGAAAATCATTTAAATTCAAGAAAAACCTCAGATTACTGCTTGTGAGAATAAGCAGTATTTTGAGCCTTACGAGTGTTAATGTAGCTTTTACAACCCCGCTAAATGTCACCTAATCAGACAAATGGCGTTATATAAGTCTCGCTACTGGTCAAAGGAAGAGATTGTGATTGTTGTGTATGGTGTGAAAATGAAGAAAAAAAACGCTGCTTCAATGAAAGAGTGGGCTATGATTTTCCGCTTTTTAGTGCTATTAACATTAGTCTTGCTTTGATGCTGGTGAGTCACCGCCATTCGTTTTTTGGCTTATTTGTGTGTGCTTTTGAAATCAGAACATGCACTCTAGAGATCTAACCTTTTTAAGTGTGTTTGAGCTGTATGATGATGACTCTGTGCATGCTGAGCTGTTAATGGCTTTCAAAACGCATACTAAGAATCGGCTCAATCTTTTTTTCTCTTAATAAAAGGTCATCTGGTTTCATCATCTTTTTTTAATATTATCTTGAAACCCTAATACTGGCTGTGCAGATTAGAATTGTGTAGTATTTGATGGATCTCGCCATAAACGGAGAGAAACTCAGAGGCTGATACATACTATCAGAATCAGTAGGTTGATTGGACGACCATGTTTTTGCAGGGGATCCAGTTACCATGAAAATGACCGTCTGTCGTCGGTTGCAGCCGAGTTGCATTTCAAATCTCTGAGTCGCCACTCCAGCCCCACAGAGGACAAAGAAGGTGGGTGCATTCAGTGCTGTGCATTATTTGATCCACACTGTGCATATAGACTTTCTGATTGGCTGAATGTTCTCTTGGGATTTCTTTCACCAGAGCCGTCCTATCCCAAGGAAGACCCGAACAGCGCTGCTCGTCGAAGCTGGGAGCTCCGCACCTTTATTAGCCAGTCCAAGGGTGAGATTCTGAGCGACGAGGCATGTTGGATTGACTAAAACGTAGAAAAGGAGAAACTTTCCAACATGAAACTAATACATGACAAATCCTTTTACACCCATCTCAGACACTGCAGCACGGCAAAGCCCCATGGAGGCTGTCCGCCGCTCCATTCGCAAGTTTGAGGACAAACGGTACGCTGTGATGAAGCAGCGCAACATCATCGGCCAAGTGTGTCACACACCCAAGTCCTATGACAATGTCATGCACGTTGGGCTCAGAAAGGTGACCTTCAAGTGGCAGAGGGGCAACAAGATAGGTACGGCTACCTACCGACTGCATTTGTGATGAAGGGTGTTATGTAACGCACATACAGGCAGTGATGCAATGTTTGCGTGTGTCACAGGTGAGGGCCAATATGGGAAGGTATACACCTGCATCAACGTTGACACTGGTGAACTAATGGCTATGAAGGAGGTATGTACAACAACACCAATTCAATAGTTAAAAAAAGATCTGCAGGTAGCGATAAGTCTTCTTTTATTTTATTTTTTTAAACCAGATCCGATTCCAGCCAAACGATCACAAAACAATCAAGGAGACTGCAGATGAGCTGAAGATATTCGAAGGCATTAAACACCCGAACTTGGTGCGATACTTTGGAGTGGAGCTCCATCGGGTAAGATGCACACGTTTTGTTTTGGTCCAGGCATCACATGGTGCATCCTGAAGCAGTTTGGTCAACATGTTCATGCACTCACCTGCAGGAGGAGATGTACATCTTCATGGAGTACTGTGACGAGGGCACTCTGGAGGAGGTGTCCAGACTGGGGCTGCAGGAACATGTCATCAGGCTCTATAGTAAACAAATCACTACAGCCATCAACGTCCTCCATGAACACGGCATTGTCCACCGTGACATCAAGGGTCAGTTTCACACGCTCCATCTCATATTTTCTTTTTTATTGTGAGTGAACTCGGCATCTATTTTACCCACTGTTCTGTCTCTTTTTCTTTTTTTATCATATCAGGAGCCAACATCTTTTTGACATCGTCAGGCCTGATTAAGCTTGGTGACTTTGGCTGTTCAGTCAAGTTGAGGAACAACACTCACACCATGCCAGGGGAGGTGAACAGCACACTGGGAACAGCAGGTAAGAGATTATGTTTGTGTCTGGATGTCACCACCAGGGGTCACTGAGGCTCGATAGTTAATTTGTTCCCTTTCACCAATGATGTCGACACACATGCAACACAAAGCGTGTTGTAGTGGATACAATGTTCTTCATTTTAATACATTTGTTTTGTATGCGTAATTTAAATCAAACATATTTCCCATTGATCACATGGAATTATACACAAATATATTTCTCAAACCTGCATAGTTATTAAAGACTAGAACGTATTCATCAGAGATACTGTTTGTTGTTTTATGTCTAAATCAGCATACATGGCACCTGAAGTCATCACCAGAGCAAAGGGTGAAGGTCATGGACGAGCAGCGGACATCTGGAGTTTGGGCTGCGTTCTCATTGAGATGGTGACTGGAAAGGTAAGGAGTGATAGTGCATGAAATATAAATAAATAAATCTGTAAAATCACACCGGCTTGTAATTTTCCTATGCGGCAAGTATACCATGATATAAGTAAACTTGTAATAAATAGCCTACAAACTGTCACAAGTAAATTATGATCTGCATTGAAAAATGACGTGTCATAATAAACCAGACGCGCTAGTCGCCTTGGTTGGAAACCATATTAATAACTGTTTCAGTCTGATGAGGAGCTGGTAGCCCTTTAGCAAAAGTGCCTCTTCCAGAGTAGTGAAATGGTAATTTATTTAAAATAGTTAGTAAAAAAGTGATGTAACTGGTAGTTTAGCTTGTCAAAGGCAAATGTTTGCCCACATACTTTAGGTTTGGAATTTATTTCCCCCTTTCTTACCGCTTCAAGAAATTAACTTTCCCAAAAACAACCAGAGGAAATGATGTATAATGTTCTCACTTTTATCTCAACCTGCAGAGGCCCTGGCACGAGTATGAGCACAACTTCCAGATCATGTACAAAGTGGGCATGGGCCATAAACCCCCCATCCCAGAGAAGCTGAGCACAGAAGGGAAGGACTTCCTCGGTCACTGTCTGGAGAGCGAACCCAAACGCCGCTGGACAGCGAGCGTGCTGCTAGACCACCCGTTTGTCAAGGTGAGATGGCACCCAAAGGAGTCCTGCGTTGCTTTTATGTTGCAACTGCCAGACTAAAACCCCATGTAATCACAAAAGAATGTAACAAGTGAACTGTCGAGGCCTGACTGAACATTTTGAGGGAAAACGCTTCATATTAAAAACATTTTATTTTACAAATGGGGAGCTGGTCATCCACAAGGGTCCGTTACAGCTTTTATCTTTTGTCTGTTTCAGGTTTGTACGGATGAAGAGTGAACGGACCTTCTCTGCGACTTTTACGTTTACAAATTAAAGCACTACTGTACATGCTGTTGGCAAAAGAAAAAA